>JAGFMF010011492.1:2438377-2576154 GCA_019455555.1 Galemys pyrenaicus | reverse complement strand
GGTGAAAGGCAGTATTCTAGTTTCATTCTTTTGCATGTAGCAGTCCAGTTTGCCCAGCACCACTTATTGAACAGGCTGTCTTTATTCCATTGCATATTCGTTGCTCCTTTGTCAAACATTAGTTGCTCATAAGCTTGTTTCTGGGCTTTCTATTCTTTTCCATTGGTCTGTGTGTCTGTTTTTGTTCCAGTACCATGCAGTTTTTATGATTGTGGCTTTGTAGTAAAGTTTGAAGTCAGGAAGTATGGTCCCTCCACTTCCCTTTTTTTTCAGTTAGGAGAGCTTTGGCTATTTGAGGTTTTTTGTGTCTCCATATGAATTTCATCAATTTGTTTTCTATTTCTTTGAAGAATGACATTGGAATTTTTATTGGAATACCATTGAATCTGTAGATTGCTTTTGGTGTAGGATGGCCATTTTGATGATGTTAATTCTTCCAATCCATGAGCAAGGGATATTTTTCCATTTCTTTGTATCTTCTTCTATTTCTTTTAGCAGTGTTTTGTAATTTTCTTTGTAAAGGTCCTTCACCTCTTTTGTTAGATTTATTCCCAAGTATTTAATTTTTTTGGTCTCAATTATAAAGCGGATTTTTTTTTTTATTTCTTCTTCTTCAGCTTGGTTGTTTGTATAAAGGAAGGCTACTGATTTTTGTGTGTTGATTTTGTATCCTGCTACTTTGCTCAACTGGCCGTTTAGCTTGATTGGATTTTCTGCAGAGGTTTTGGGGTTCTCTATGTATATTATCATATCATCTGCAAACAGTGATAATTTTACTTCTTCTTTCCCTATTTGGATCCTTGTATATCTTTTTCTAGTCTTATTGCTCTGGCCAGGACTTCCAGTATTATATTGAAGAGCAGTGGTGAGAGAGGGCATCCTTGTCTTGTTCCAGATCTTAGGGGAAAGGCTTTTAGCTTTTCGTAACTTGGTGCTGTTTTCACAGTGTCTTAGCATTGCTTCAAACCCACTTATATTTTTATTTGCCGACTATAAGGCAAATGGAAAAGTGATCAGGCTTTTCTGCCCTCCTGCCATTGATGTTGATGATAGACACCTGCGGTCCTGCATGCATGCCTAATGGGGGTCACCCCCAAGTAGGGTATGGGCATGCACAAGTGGGTGCACCTGGGTTGAGACACAGGATGTATAAGGGTAGTGTCACAAGGACACCAGCAGAGGAAAGAGAGAACTAGAGAAAGAGAGCATGAGCAGCAGCACTAGTAGCAGAGGCACAAGAGGCTAGAGAGCCCAGAGAGTGAAGATGTGCTAGGGGCTAGGAGGTTGGCAGACCTCCTAGCCCCCCAGCATCCCTGCCTGCTGTGTACCTGGTCGCCCTGATATAATGATGCAATAAAATTATAAAAAGCCACTGAGGGCTCCAGGATTCTTCCTTGACCTGTCTGCTCGGGATCATAGAGAACCTGTTCTATGCCTTCAGGCACCACACTGACCTATACTTCCCTTCCATCTGGCTGTTGATTCCTATTTCCCATCTTGCTTTGTCAAAAGCAAGGTTTCCCAAAAGCTCTGTGCCCTTAATTCACTCAACAAGTATCTAGTCAGTGATCACGATGCCCAATCACTGCTCTGCACAATGCATTTTGAAAATTCAAGGGAACAGGGGTGGGGAGACACACACACACACACACCTCTTGGCTTAATGGTACCTAATTCCAGTGAGAAAAATAGCCAATAAACAAGTACAAAGCATGTCATGTTAAAGTGGAAAGTGTTACCAGAAATATAACACATCTTGGAAGATGGGTAGTAAATCCAGTTTTAAATGGGGTGGTGTAGGGTCAGAAAAAAAAGTTATCAGGTTTTCCTGCCCTCCTGCCATTGGACAACTGCGGTTCTGCATGCATGCCTAAGTGGACATGTGCAAGTGGGCACACCTGGGCTCAGACACGGGCGTATAAGGGCGGCGTCATGAGGACACCAGCAGAACGAGAACAAGAGAGCAGTAGCGGAGCAGGGGAGAGACAGGCAGAGAGAAGAAAGAAGGAGCAGCAGCCTAAAGAGTGAAGATGCACCCGGGGGTATGAGGCCTGCCAGCCTCCTGGCCCCCCGACACTCCTGCCTGCTGTGTACCTGGTCACCTCTGATAATAATAGCATAAAAAGGCACCGAGGGTTCCAAGACTCCTTCCTTTATCCGTCTGCTTGGAATCATTGAGAACTTGCTCTGTGCGCCTTCCTGCCACCACAGGTGGTCAGAGAAGGTCTCACTGCAGAGACTAAATGAAAAAAAAAAAAAAAAAAAAGTCAAAGATACAAAGAGAAAAACATGAAGACTTCATGGTGGTGGGTGGAATACAACAGGCAATGGAGAATGGCATGTTCGAAGATTCTGAGGTGGAAAGGAGGCCAGCACAATTGGGGAACAGCATGACTAGCACTGAGTTAGCAAGGAAAGGCAAAGAAATGAAGTCTGAGAGGTGATAATTTGCCAGATGTGTGTGGCCTTCAAACCTCCACTGGCCTTGGCTTTCTCCCAGGCTCTGATGAGAGGAGGATCATGATCTGATGTTGCTTTTTACAAACTGCTGGGCTAGAGCAGAAGCAATGAGTCAGACAGGAGGCTACTACTATAGTGGTTCAGACCAGAAGTGACAGTGACAGGGTGCTCATGGTACTCGTAGAGAAGGATTCTGGATATATTTTGAATGTAAAATGCAAGAGGATTTGCTCATAGATTAAATAGAGAACATGACAGAAAGGACTCAAAAAAGAGTGGTGGTTTGGAACTTTACAAGTAGAACAACACTGTTATCAACTGAGAAGGGAAAAACAGTAGTAGGAACAGTAGGTTTAATGGGAAGTGAGAAGTTTGGTGGTAGGTATATTAGATGTGTTAAATCCTCATCTTTTTGGGACAAGACTTAGAAAATTAGTGGAAGCAACTGAAACAAATTCTGGCTTGTCATTTCTAAATTGGATAAACACCTAGTTAACTCATATCCAACTTTGTCTTATTTACTATTGTTGGGGGAAGCCAGAGGCTACAAGAGCCATAAGCAATAATTAAGGACAGAAAAGAGTGCTATGCCGAGATCCTTGCAAGATTTGCAAACAAGTCACGCTAACAGGAGATGCACACGGCTCCTAGGATGGAGGCAGACATTCTTTCACTCTGGAAAAAGAAAATAAGGAAACAAAAAGTTGTTAGATAACAGGAATATGGCTCTTTATTCACAAATAACCTCAGAGAGAGGATGGAGAATGAGAGACCAATATGCCTCCAGAATAAACAAGCACACCAACCACCAGAAATATCAGGACCCTACTGTGGGCTATTAAAGATTGTAGAGATTTGGGGAAAGGGTACCTGAGATAAAGAAAGAACTAAGTCTATGTCAAAAGTAGAGGGAGATCGGGATAGTCATGGAAAGATGGACACAAGGTAGGGAAGAAAGCAGAAAAGAGAATGAAGGATGGTGGGTGCCAGCCAGTGTCTCCATCTGGAGTTCATGTGGTGTCTCAAGTGTTCTCTCCTTGAATGGACTGCCTCCTTAGTGCATTAAAGGATTTTTTTAAAATAAAGAAATCCTTTAATGTATCTAAGGATGGTATCTTAAAAGATATACCCAGATCTATCTCAGAATATGACCTTATTTGGAATAAGAGTCTGAAATGTAATAAAGGGAAGGATCATGAGGTGAGACCACCTAGGATTTGAGTGGGCTTTGATCCTATGTGGATGTTCTTGGTGTTCCTATTTGGCTTGTGGCTGCAACGCTTCAGTCTCTGCCTGCTCTCGGGAGCCTTTGTGTGCCTACTTTTTATTTCTAACAAGGACATCCATTCCACCTTTGAGTTTTAATCTGTTGTTCACAGTATTCGTGAAAATGAATTATTCCTTTCAGTTCACTGTCTCAGTTACCATATATCATGTATTTAGAAATGTTGAAGTCATTTTTGTGGCTTGTTTTTATTTCAGCTGGAGTTTTCATAACTTTGGTCAAATTTTAACTTTAGCTCTTGCTTCTCTCAAACAAGCTTTATACCAAATTTTATTTAATCATGTGACCACAGTGACTGGCATGTCACACTTATGTGTGCTGCTTAGAGTAACACAATCCTACAATTGTGTAAGATCACAGTAATCATCTGTTCATTGAGGTGACTTATTTAGCAGAGTGAGTGATTTTAGGTAAAAGGACCCAAGAACCAAATGTCAAACATTCATTTTTTGCTTACCTTTTTGAAAATTATTATTATGATTACATCTGTGTTCTCTAGGGGTAGATTGAGCAAGGAGTGATAAGCTACATAAATAATGTGCTCGGGCCTGCTCCTTTCAGATCTTTTTGAACTAGAGAAGGAATTCTCATTGTCATGTGGAAAGTAGCATATGTAATTGCATCAAGAGTTAATAAAATGTTCAAGACCAAGCCTACATGCTTATGGAATTTAAAGAGCCCATCTATACACTATCAGTACTTTGTTTTAAATTAAGCTACATTAGCAACTTAGAAAGTCATGTCTTTGAAAGTATTTCAAATTTTGGGTGGAGAGGAGGGAAAATCCTACATATTAGGAATTTGGGGAAAATAATTCTATAAATGCAAGTTTTGAAATTGACTTTAGTGGAGAAATAGACTAAAGTTTTAAGAAAAAATTGGGGGGAAAAGGCTTAAATTACTACTGATAAAGAATATCTGAGGGCAATAAATGTGGTTTATTTACATTATTAAACATAAGTATTATGTAATATTGTAGCAGCAGGATGGTGGCACAGGAGCAAGGTTCAGGATGGTTCTGGGCAGACGGGTCAAGGAAGGAGAGTCTTGGAGCCCTCGGTGGCTTTTCATACTTTATTTAGTAGAGGTGGCCAGGCACATGGCAGGCATGGGCGCCGGGGGGCTGGGAGGCTGGCAGGCCATCCAGCCCCGGGCGCATCTCACCCTCTCGGCTGCTTCTTCTCTCTCTGCTGCTGCTGCTGTCGGTTCTCTCGGTTGGTCCTCGTAATTCTGTCTCTTGGTCCTGGCGTCCTGATGACACCGCCCATTTATGCCTGTGTCCCAACTCAGGTGTGCCCACTTGCGCATGCCCACCCTGGAATGCTCGCAGCACCGCAGGTGTCCATTATCACAGTGGTGGGAGGGTGAAAAGACCTGATCAACCTTTACCCTACAAATATAAAGAACATAATAATTATATTAATATACTTTGTGATGTTTATGCATAGTATTTACCATGCAAAATCAATACAAATACAACTTAATATGTTTATTTTGTTAATAAATTTCACATAAACTTTGTAATAGCTTGTTTTTATAGATACTATCTTGCTTTAAAGGGTTGACAAAATTTTTTTATGGTGTTTCTAAAAATGCAGTTAGAGGTCTTTAAGGAGGAAAAGGAATTTGGGAGACTAAACTTATACGTTTACTTATTTATTTACTGCATCATTTAGTTTATCTCATGTGTATGCATGTATACATGTGGGTGAAATTTTACATATGAAAACTTTTATGTTCTTCAGAATTGACTAAATAACACTCTAGTAGAGGTGATGATGTTGAAAAAATAATATTCCATTGAAGTTGCTTGATTGCATCAGCAATAGCAGAATCATCATAGCAGAATCACAGTCTACTCAGTAATTAAGAATGCCACATGTATGACACCGCAGTTGCTTGAGATCAAAGGTATATTAGTCACTTGTTCATCAAGATGTCTTATTTAGAGAAATGAGTGGAGATTTAGGACAAGAGGTCTCTGAAGAGTGAGGCAGATGTCAAGATGTAGGGTCAGAGAAAAGATATCAGGCTTTTCTGCCCTCCCACCATTGGTGTCATGATGGACACCTGCGGTGCTACACGCGTGCCTAGGTGGGCATGCACAAGTGGGCACACCTGGGCTGAGACACGGGCATCACAAGGACGCCAGTAGCAGAATGAGAGCAGCAGAGCAGGGGAGAGCCCAGAGAGTAAAGATGTGCTGGGGCTAGGAGGCTGCCAGCCTCCTGGCCCCACCCGGCCTCCCTGCCTGCTGCATACCTGGTTGCCTCTGACAATAAAAGCATAAAAAGCCACTGAGGGTTCCAAGACTCCTCCTTTACCCTGTCTGCCCAGAATTATGGAGAACTTGCTCTGTGCCCTTCCTGCCATCACACAAGTATAGTGTTAGGCTAGAAGTTCCCACATTAATGTGTTCAGAGCAAGAAAAGAGACATTAACTAAGAGGTTGCTGGTTTTTGGGAGCTTGTTCATTAAAAAGTGATGCTAGATCTTATATGCATGATGAGAACTGAGTTAATAGTAGGCATTTTATATGATTAAGTATCTAATATCCTATAAAACATTAAGAATTACTATTGATAAAGAATATGTATGGGAACAAAAAGCATCAGCATAGTTAATCAATATATATTATGTAATCTCCATAATATAATGTACATGATTACATTAACATCTGCGGCTTCTTCTTGCTGGGCTTGCTGGTACTGGCATCCTCATGACACCGCCCTCATATGCCCGTGTTTAATCCCAGGTGCGCCAACTTGCACATGCTCACCTAGGCATGCGTGCAGCACCACAGATGTCTAGCATTACACCAATGGTGGGAGGGTGGAAAGACCTGATAATTTTGTCTGACCCTAGTGTTGTGAGAAATAAATGTATGCCCTTGTTATGTTAATAAAGGTAATTTTTTGAAAGCTCCCGGTAATGAAGACTGGTTGCCAAGGAAAATAACAGACTATTGGGTAGGACTTTTAGTCTCACTTCCTGATTTCCTGGGAGAGGAGCAGAGCTAGATGTTAAGTTCATTTGACAATAATTTAATTAATTATGCCTCAATTATGAAGTCTCTGAATCCGGACTTCATACTGAAGTCAAGCGTGCCCAGAGACCCCAAAGGTTAAGGATTAAAAAACATGTTGCCTGTTCTAAGGGCCCATGCCACTCCTACACACAAAGGAAAATAATCAGACTGCAGTGTTGTAGGTTCAGAGAAAATTATAGGTCTTTCCACCCTCCCGCCACTGGTATAATGATAGACACCTGCGGTGCTGCAGGCATGCCTAGGTGGGCATGCGCAAGTAGGCGCACCTGAGTTTGGACATGGGCTTATATGGATGGCGTCATGAGGATGCCAGTACGAGCGAGCAGCAGCAGCAGCAACGCAGCAGCAAAGACAGCAGTAGTGGAACAAGAGCAGCAGAACAAGAGAGAAAAAGTAGCCAAGAGGGTGAGATGCACCCCTGCCTGCCATGTACCTGGACACCTCTGACAATAAAAAGCGTAAAAGCCACCAAGGGCTCCAAGACTCCTTCCTTTACCCCCTGTCTGCTAGAACCATCCCGAACTTGCCCTTTGCTGCCTTTCCTGCCACTACAAGTGTGCTCAAAGATTTTTGGAAGAGAGAAAAAAGGACTGTGGGAGAGAAGGATTTCAAATAACAGATGACCGGTCAAACTCCCAAAGTGCTCTCCCCTTCATGGGAAAATGCCCAACCAGTTAGGGCCGGTCCAGAGCAGGGCAGCTAAGGTGAAAAAGCAAAGGAGGCACTTCCTGGCTAGAAGGTTAGACAAGCCTCAGTGGGCTCAGAGAGAAGCAGAGATTCAAAATCCCTCCTTCAGGAAGCCCAGTTCATGGACCACTGGGAGTTGTAATCCAAGGCACCTGCGATGCTGACAGAGGGGTAGTCGGGGTAGGGAAGATGACACTCATTCCCTTGGGAGTGTTCCTCCTCCTGCCATGGGAACACACCTTGTAACACCTCCACAAGAGCACAGGCGCACATGCTACTTGGTAGGTCAACTGTGGCGATTTGGAGAGAATGGCATACCTGGAAATGGAAGCTCGGCATCTTTTCCCTATGCCTTGTCCCATGCATTCTTCCACCTAGCCTGCACCTTTTATTGTCTTTGTAGTGAATCAATAATCCAGTGAATAAATGGGTTTCCTATGTCCTGTATACCATTCTAGCAAATTAATGGAACTAAGGAGGATGTTCTGGGAATAGCTGATTTACACTCAGTCATTCAGTAGTACAGATAATAATCTGGGCTTGCATCAGACACCTGAAGGCTGAGGGAGGGGTCTTGGGGACCTCTAGTCATAACTGGTTGGTCCAAATCCTAGGTGGTAGCTTAGTTCTGCATCCTGCATTCAAGGCAGAGGATGGTCTTTCGTGGCTGACATCTTAACCTGTGAAGATAGCATCAGAATTAAGTTGAATTCTCAGACACAAGCATCCTGTTGATATCCTAGAGTGGCTCGTTTGTATGAGGAAGTTTCCTCACACTCACATTGGAAATTGGTCTCAGGGCACCACCAACACACACTCAGCAGATGCAGGGAGAGAACAAGGTAGCTGCAGGGAGAGAAAGAAGTAGCTACAGGGATATCCAGACCGATGAAAGTGGCTAGGACCAGGAGGGAGTAGAGGAGGTGCTGTGAACTGGTTTCAAGATATATTTTGAAGGCAGAGCTTATGAAATTTCTGGTGTGATTGAAAAGAGGTCATCCTAAATTCCCAGTCTTTGTCTTAAGCAACTGGGATTTTAAAGGTGCCATTAGCCAAGATTTGAAAGATGGCTATGGAAGGAGCATGTCAAGGTTGGGGTAGGCAAGAATCAGGAGTTCCGGGAGACTGGCTCTGTGTAAGATGCCTAGCAGACATGGAAGCCTAGCCATCTGGAGTTCAGGAAGAGTCTTGGCTAGAGAGATAAATAGGGTCAACAAAGTATAGCTTGAACTAAGGAGCTGGAAGCCTGGTGGGAGCATCAGCCATGAGGATGAGGGGATTGAGTTCCAGGGTGGGAGTGGAGCCCCTTCCAGGCCCCTTGCCCTCCCCACCAGGGGCCTTTGCTCTGTAACCTTGGATCCCTAAGCTGATCTTGCTGCTTTCTGGTGCATGCAGGTCATAGCTCCACTTTCAGGCTGGAGAGCACAGGGCGCTGGCCTCCTGGATATGGCAGGAAGGCAAGGCAATTCAGACAAATTGTAAGCCGTGAAGACAAAGAGTTCTGTATTAACCTAAATTTCTGTAACACAGAGAGAAAACAAACTTCTAGTTGAACTCTTCCATGTGCTGATGTGTGTACTCAGTGTGGTAACCGTCACCAAGTCACTCTCAAATGATTCATTTTTGATAGAACAGGAGTGACTATGGGGAATTCGCAAGGGTAGAACAAATTGAATTGTTAGCCCTTCAACCCATAGTATGTAGTGTCCTTTTGCCTTTTGGTAAATACATGAAAAATAAGGGGCTGGCTTCTAGTTGTCCTCTCGGTGAAGTCATGCATGACAGACAGTGCTTAGTTCTCCTAGCAACGATTTGTGACACAGATACAGAGTTGTCAACCAGGGAAGTTCACCTGCACTTCAGTGTCCAGGAATTTTACAGGGAGTTATTCACGTAGACATGATAAAGTGCCTGGGTGACCAACCTTACCCTCAAATCCCTTCAGAGGTTAAGATGATACCACACGACCCAAGGCCCACAACAAAAATCATTTTGCCATAGATTATCTGGGATGCGCCAAACCCCAGATAAACAAAACACCTTAACAGGCAGTGTAATTCAAGGAGCCAGGCAAGCCCTTCTGTGGAGTGAATAGGATAAAGATATTCCACACCTGAGTCCAATGTTTACTGTGAAGTCCTCACAAAGAGTTTAGGAGTTCTCATTGTATTGATCATCTCCTATAAAAAGACAAATTACAAAGCTGTTGGTTACCAGTTGGATTTCTCTTCAAAAGTATCTTTTAAAAAGTATTTAGATGGGCCTCCCTGTGGCGCAAGGGGTTGGATGCCGCACTGTGGCACTTCCACAGGCACTCCAGCCCAAGTCCGATACCCTGCCAGGGCCCACATGGCACAGCAGACCTCTCCTGCCTCCCCCCACTGCTTCCCTCAGCAGTGTATTTCAGTCAATCTGCCTGTTCTGTTCCTCACTCTGTCTCTGGTGGATCCTCTCACCTCCCACACCTCTGGCCTGTACCCCAGTCCTTGTATGCATAAATAAATATTTAAAAAAAAAGAAAAAGCTCATGATGTGTGAGACCTGTGCTTTGACTTCCTTGCTTTGATAACTATACTAGTCATGTAAAATGTTAGCACTGGGAGAAGCTGGTTGAAGGACATACCTTTTTGCTATTTTTGTAACTTTTTGTTCTATGTGAATATTTTCTAAACAGCAAGCATATATGTAGGGTGTATGTGTGCATGATGATGAATACAGACACATATTAACATGAACTATCTTGAGTGAATTGGCCGCCAAGTTATCAACAAACCTCAGGGTTTTACTCTCCTGAGAGCTTGTGATTAGTTTATTCTTTGAAAAATATGATTCCTCCATCGTAAGTTCCCTGTTGAATGCTTTCATTATCACAGAGAAGCAAATATCATTTTTTTAAAAAGTTTTCTATTGAGGCCTCCAGAGAACTAAGTGGCACTGGTTAATGAGCCTTGTTATGGCGCTCCCCAGGCCCTGCCAAAACTCCCTGTTCCCAGAAGGCCAGGATCAGGTCTCGCAGGCACACATCAGTTCACAAACTGCCATCTCACTAAGAGGAGGAAGTAAATGGCAAGAGTTCAAGGTGGCCAGGGGCGTTACCTCCATAAATATACTTCCCCAACATGGAAACCATATCTACCAACACTCATCTATTAGCGCAAAGCTTGGGAAAATGTTTTTCCTCTCTTTTTCTTCAATAACTGAGTCTGTATAATTTGAGTTCAAGAGATCAAACTTTCAGATGGAGCAGAAAGTCCCTAGAGACCAAAGTAATGAATCCCTTGCAGTAAATCAACAATTATCCTCATTTATTAGAACAGAGTAATTAGTCCCCTCAGTGAGAACTCATGTAGGTGATCACAATAGAAATGATACAAACAGAAGTATTTTTATCAATGGATGTATACTCAAATATCAAACTAGTGATAATAATAATTTGTACATGCATATTATTTATAATTCAGTCCTCTATATTAATAAACTCTAAGGCATTCCTGAGGAAATCTGGCTCACAGCAGCCATCACAAGAAATTTCTTCATCACTTGCCAGTCTAGACATGGAACAAATTAGTGAAACTAGAGGTAACCACAGCAAAGCCTTTAGCAACTACTGTTTGCAGAAAATTCTTTAAGACAGATTATTAAAAAGGGCACATAAGTGATAAGTATATAGCAATACAATCCCACATCAAGAAACAAGATGGATCTCAAAAAAATCCATTTCATACATTAAAAAAATTAAAGAGAAGAGCAGACAAAATAAAAAGATGGTTGACACAATGGAAATAACAAAAATTACAGCAAAAAAAGTGAAATAGATATCAAAAAGACCATAAAAATATCAAAGAAGTCTGGATCTACATCTTTGAAAAGAGGAACAAAATAGACAGACATTTATCTAAGTTCACTAAGAAAAAAAATACAGAAGACTCTAATAAATAGAATCAGAAATAAAGGCAAGATTACAACAGATATACAAAGAATCATAAGGGTCTACTTGGAACATATCTATGGTAATAAATTTGATAATTTAGAAGAAGTGAACAAATTCTAGACACATAAAAACTCTCAAGACTGAATTGTGAAGAACAGAAAGTTTGACCAATTACAAGCAAGGAAACTGAAGTAGTAATCAAAAGTTTCCCAAAAACAAAGCCCAGAACCTGATGGTTTCTCTAGTGAATTCTACCTAACCTTAAAAGACTAACTACTGCCTATCTTCAAACACTTCCCCAAAACTGAAAACAAGGGAAAACTTCCAAATATGTATTATAGGGCAACTTTGACATTAAAAGCAGACAAAGACATCACACACCAAAAAGAGAAAACTACAGATCAACATCCTTGGTGAAAAGAGATGTAAACTACTGAAAAAAAAATTTAGTAAATGATTGGACTAAATGATATCAAAGGAGACTTCTTGCTTTGCTCTTTGGAGGATATCTGAAAATTCATACTGACACTATACCAGAGCATCCCTTGGGGCAAGAGTAGAGTGGCTCTGGCACATCACTTACCAACATAGACTTCACTGGAACCACTACACAACCCCTGACTCGGCAGATACAAACTGAGTTCTCTGGAAGCCTATGGAGAACATCAGAGGTCAATAAAAAAAAAATCATTAATTGCTGAAAACGAATTGTATGAATCTAAATATTATGATTAGAGACAGATTTTGTAAAACATGAAAACTAAAGCAGAAAAAATATAACACACAATGTCTTGAGACTTCAAGGAAATGTTTTACTACAAGGATTGAACAATTTTCCATAATCTAACCACAAAGATATGGAGTATCTTATTTTCCTACCAGATAGATAGCTCAATTTGCTGGTAAGGAAATTCAAAGAAATAAGAAAAAAAAAACATAGAAAAACTGATCAAAAGACACACAAAACCAACAAAAGAAATTAATGACCTAGGAAATACAATTAATGAACAGAAAATAAAAACTGTAGCTTTTAAAAAGAAGAATACAGGTTGTAAAAAGGACAATAGAGGAGAAAAAAAAATCTGAGAAAGTTATGGAAACAGAACAGGCCAAATGATCAAATCACTGACTGCAAAGTT
This sequence comes from Galemys pyrenaicus, assembly GCA_019455555.1. Classification (NCBI taxonomy): domain Eukaryota; kingdom Metazoa; phylum Chordata; class Mammalia; order Eulipotyphla; family Talpidae; genus Galemys; species Galemys pyrenaicus. Next base: position 2,563,603 of record JAGFMF010011492.1, on the reverse strand, counting down.
AATAATGCACCAAGGGCCCAGGTAGAAGATGAAATAGAGATAAGAAAAAGGGAAAGTAATAAAGACATCTGACACAATTAGGAAAGGTGACATAAGAATAATTACTACAAGCAAGGAGAGAATGGAATGATGTATTCAAAATACTTAAAAGTAAAAATTGTCAGCCGAGAATATTATACCCTATAAGACAGTCCTTGATATATTGAGAAATAAAAGCCTTGAGAAATAAAGAACTTCATAGACAAAAAGAAGATGGAGTCTGTCAACACTAGGACTTCCCTATAAGAAATGTTGAGAGTCGTTCTCCTATCTAAATCAAACAGAATAAAATTCACGCACACACACTACACACAACTGAACAAGGAAATAGACAGGACCAGAGAACTAGAAACAAAAGAGAAGTAGCAGATCCTCACATGTCAATAACCACTCTAAATGTAAATGGACTGATCCTACCAATCAAAAGGCACAGAGTGACTGGTTGAATCAGGGGAAAACAAACAATAACTCATCTTTGTCCAGGAGACTTATGTGAGCCCCAAAGAAAAATACAGACTCAAAGTAAATGATTGGAGACAGTTCCACAAGCTAATGAGACCTGTCCCTTCTCCCCCCACAAAATAAGACTGCAACAGTCATACTTATCAGATAAAATAGACATTCAGCTAAAAATGGTATGAAGATACAGGGATGAACATTATACAAGAATTATATAGGGAACACACAGGGATTATTGTAGGGATGGCATAACACTTATAAATACACATGAACAAAAGAAGCATCAAAATCTATATAAGACAACTACCAATAAGTCTAAAACCAGACAATGGCACCATAATAGTAGTTGCAGACTTCAAGATCCTAATATCATTAATGGATAGATCAACCAGACAAAACATACAAGGTTTAAATGAGGAATTACACCACATAGACTTAGTTGATATTTACAGAGCACAAGAACTCAACCCTAAAAGCTAAGTACACATTATTCTCTAGTGCATAAGGAACATTCTCAACAAAGAGCACATGTGCGGTCACAAAACAAGTGTCAATAAATTCATGAAGATTGAAATCATATCAACTTCTCTGATCATAATTGTACCAAACTAGAAATCAACCACAAGAACAAAGCTGGAAAAACCACTGATATGTGCAGACTGGACAGAATATTTCTGAATGATTATTGGTTAATGAAGAAAGCAAAGTAGAAATTTAAAAAAATACAGGAAGACAAATGAAAATTAAGACATGAGATACCAGTACTAAAGAGGTGCAGCCAGAACAGTATTGAGAGGAGGTATATAACAATAGAGGCCCCTTCAAGAAATAAGAAGGAAGGCCTCCCTGGTGGCGCAGCGGGTTAAGCAACTCACTATGAAGCAATGAAGCAAATCGCAGCCACTATAGCACCAGTTCGATCCCTGCCCCCGGCAAGGGCGGGGCCCCACATTGCACAGCAGACCTCTCCTGCCTGGCCCACTGCTCCCCTCAGCAGTGTGTTTCAATCCATCTGCCTGTTCTGCTCCCGGCTCTGTCTCTGGTGAGTCCTCTTACCTCCCGCCACTCTGGCCTGTGGCCCAGCTCTTGTATGCATAAATAAATAAATCTTTAAAAAAATTTAAAAAAAAAGAAATAAGAAGGATCTCAAATAAGTGATCTAACCTTAGAAAAGGAAAAATCAACAAAACTAAAAGCCAGGGGGAGAAAGTAAATAATAAAAATTAGAGCAGAAATAAATGAAATAGAAATTAAATGTATAATCATAAATCATAAGGGAGTCCAAAAGATCAGCAAAAACAAGATAGCTTTTTTTAAAAGGTAACAAAATAGACAAACCTCAAACTAGGATCCCAATGGGATAAAATGGAGAAAACTCTAATGATTATAATCAGAATCTAAGAATAGAAGTGACAACAGAAATCTCAGAAGTACAGAGGATCATAACAGATTACTAAAAACATCTATACACCAATAAATTGATTAATCTAGAAGAAATGGACAATTTCTTAGAAGTATACAACCTTCTTAGATCTTAACAGGAAGAAATAGAAAATCTGAGTAGATCCATTACAAGCAAGGATACTGAGACAGTATTAAATAATCTTCAAAAATTAAAAAAAAAATTAAAAAGAAAAGAAAGCAAGCAAGCCCAGGACCAGATGATTTCACTAGTAAGCTTTACCTAAACTTTAATCAGCAAACTAATGTCACTCCTTCGTAAATGCCCCCAAAAATTCAAGAGGAAGGAAAGCTTTCAAACACATTTTATGAGGCCATCTTTGATTTTATACCAAAAGTAGACAAGGACGTCACACACAGAAAAAGAATACTACATACCAAGATCTCTGATGAATACAGATGCAAAAAATACTCAACAAAATCCCAGTAAGCTGAATTCCACAATACATTAGTAATAACGCATTATAACCAAATGGGATTTATTCCAGCGAAACAAGGATGGTCTAACATCCACAAATCAATCAATATAATTCACTAATTCAAGAAAAGGAAAAATTAAAATTATATATCAATAGATGCAGAAAAAGCATTTGCTTAGATTCAACATCCATTTATGATGAGACCCCATGAAAATTTGAGATAGAAGGAATATTCCTCAACATAAAAATGCCATATTTGAAAAACCCATAGTTATCATATTCCATACTAAGAAACTGAAAGCTCTTCCTCTAGATCAGGTACAGGACAAGGAAGCCCAATCTCACCACTGCTATGTGACATAGTATTGGAAGTATTAGCTACAAAAATTAGAGAAGAGAAAGATAAAAAAGGAATTCAATCGGAAAAGAAAAAGTGGACAGCTCTCCTTCCTGCCCACCTGTCATCATTCAACATTCTTTTTTTCTCTACTTTTCCTAATAAACCTGTCCTTTTAAAATGAAAAGTGATAAAGCTATCATTTTGTAGATGATAATAATATACAGAGAATATATATTTTATTAGAAAATTACTTATAAGAAATAATAAATCAGTAAAGTGGTAGGTTACAAAATTAATTTATAAAATTCAGTTTCATTTCATTTTTTTAAAGATTTATTTATTTATGCACACAAGAACTGGGTACAGGTGCAGAGATGGAGGGGGTGAGAGAATTCACCAGAGACAGAGTGGGGAATAGTGCAGGAAGATAGACTGAAGTACACAGCTGAGGGGAGCAGCAGGCAGCAAGACAGGAGAGGTTTGCCTTACCATGTTGGTCACCTCCCTGGCCTGGGATCAAACTCGTGCTGTAGTGGCTGTGGACAGCTTCATAATGCTGCTCCTTAACCCCTTGCACCACCAGGGAGGCCCCAGTCGCATTTCTATATGCAAACAACAAACTAAAAGAGAAAGAAATAAAAACAAAAATCCTACTTACTATCACAGCAAAAGGAATTAAATACCTGGGAATAAACTTAACTAAGGACATTAAACAATGTTCAGTGAAAACTATGACATTGTTAAAGGAAATAGAAGACAAAAGGAGATAGAAAGATATCTCCTGCTCAAGGATTGGGAGAATTAACATTTTTAAATGATCATCTTACCCAAAGGGATATACAGATTCAATGCAACCCCTGTCAAAGTTTTAATGGCATTCTTCAAAGAAACTGAACTCATGTTTGTTACTGAAATATGAAAGTGATCTTGACAAAAATAACACAGGTATTACTACACTTCTAGAGTTTAATCTATACTAGAAACCTATACTAACCAAAATAGTATGACATGGAAGAAAAATAGACATGTGGACAAGTAGAATAGAGAGCTGAGAAATAAACCGGGACCTATATGGACCTTACATGACAAAGGAGTCAGGAATATACATTGGAGAATGGAAAGTCTCTTAAAAAATAGTGTTGGGAAAGCTGGATAGTCACATGTAGATGAATTAAACTCAACCACTCATTCTATATATAAAAAATAACTCAAAATGATTAAAGTCTTGGAAGTAAGACCTGAAATCGTAAAATACATAGAAGAAACAGACAAGACACCCCTCAGCATTGGTTTCAGTGATATTTTTGTCACTATCTACTAATGACACAATAGTATAATCTGGGACCTGGAAATGTCAGTTCTTGGTGTAGATCCACTAATGAGTGACTTTGTCCATCAACAACAGGAATGTTCATGATTGCCCCAGACTTGAACTCACATGGATCAACAATATATATAAAGTACATATGTATATTAGTATTCATATAATACTACCCAGCAGAAAATTTTAAAGAAAACAAAACTAATACACTGATCTACAACCTATAGTGGATAAATCTCTCAATGTTAAGCAAAAAAAGTATAATACTATATTACTCCATTTGCATGCTAGACTTAAATCTGTTATTACTTTTATTATGAAATTGAACACAGATCCAGAAAACCAATGTAAAACGTAATGCACTGGATAAGGTGCTATTTCTATAACCACAACCTAGATGAAAAATAGAACCTTGTCAGTCACCCAGCAGCCCCTCCATCAGGCCACCTCAATCACACGTGCCTCCCTCACCAAAGTAACCTCTTGATTTAGAACAACTGTTTCTGCATTTACAAAAAATCTTTACCCCTCGAAGAGCATCCTAGACATTTATGGCTTAGTCTTGTGCCTATTGGCCATCTGTAGGGTAAATGAACTAAATCAGGCTTTTTTACACCCTCCTGCCACTAGCCTCTCCAGCTATCACTTGCGGCCTTGTCCTCCTTCTGGGCTGCATGGATGCCCAGGGCTGAGAGGTGTGGGCACGGCTTATGCGTGCCTTTGATTATGAACACCTGTTCAAGAGAGAGCGGGATAAAAGAGTCCGCAGCTCTGGCATTCAGGACCGCTCTGAAGCGAGACTATTGCGAGGACACGAGAGAGAATGCCACTGTGGTGCCGGGAGGGCATGGAGCAGGTTCTCAGTGATTCTGGCAGACGGGTCAAGGAGGAGGCCTGGAGCTCTCGGTGGCTTTTTTATGCTTTTATTGAGGTTTGCATCATTAGTGACCAGGTATATGGCAGGCCAGCACAGCTTCACTCTCTGGCTCTGCTTTCCCTCTGCTGTCTTCTCCTCCCTCTCTCCTTTTCTCTGTATTCTCGCCTCTCCTCTTTGTGCTCTCTGCTGGCATCCTCATGACGCCACCCTTATATGCCCATGGCTCAGCCCAGGTGCGCCCACTTGTGCATGCCCACACCCTACTTGGGTGCCACCATCACGCATGCGTGCAGGACCACAGGTGTCCATCATCGACAGCAGCGGCGGGAGGGTGGAAAAGCCTGATCGCTTTTCCATTTGCTCTACGCCATCCTGCTCCTACTTGCCACAAGTGGCGTGGATGGCAGGATGGTTTGACACAGACGGCTGTGGAGCCCTCTGAAGGCCTGGGGAGGGCTGGAGGGTGGCGGGCCGCATGCATATAGCGCTCAGTGGCCAGCCTCCTCTCTTGGGCACCTCAGAAGTGACCTGTGGTGGCTGAGTCCCAGTGCAGATGGAGAAGGCTCTGCACGCAGTGGGAGGGCACTGGACAGACATGGCGCCTGCTTGAAGGCGGGGTCTGGGGGATGTGTTCCTCAGCTCTGCAAAGGGACTCAAAGATAATGCTGGAGGCACCAAGAGAACCGCAGAGCAGGCTGAAGCTGCGGAAGAGCTAACGATGCTGCAAAGCACAGGAGGTGGTCCAGGTGCTGGAGCTGCAGGACAAATTGATGATGCAGGCACACCTCAGACCTGGAGGATGAGCCCACAGGTCGGGAGGCAACACTCATCAGGGAAGAAAGAAGACCCCCTGTAGGGTAAAGGTTGATCAGGTATTTCCACCCTCCTCCCACTGATGATGGACACCTGCGGTGCTGCGAGCATTCCAGGGTGGGCATGCGCAAGTGGGCGCACCTGAGTTGGACACGGGCTTAAATGGGCAGTGTCATGAGGACACCAGAACTGCGAGGATGGACTGTGAGGACTGACTGACCGAGAGAACCAACAGCAGCAGCAGCAGCAGAGAAAGAAGAAGCAGCTGAAAGAGTGAGACACGCTGGGGGCTGGGAGGCCTGCCAGTCTCCCGGCACCCCCGGCCCCCCTGCCTGCCATGTACCTGGCCACCTCTACTAAATAAAGTATAAAAAGCCACCGAGGGCTCCAAGATTCTCCTTCCTTGACCCATCTGCCCAGAACCATCCCGAACCCTGCCTCCTGTGCCACATCTTTCCTGCCACTACACCCCGCTAGCCAACTCTCAGCAATCACAGCGGTGACTCAAGATAAAATCGATAGACTTGGACAAACAATTCCACCAAAAGGCAGGAGAACTTTGGCAGGTCAGTGCTATGACTGTGGGACCAGGGTGGGTGTGGGGTGTCATTTGCATACCCCAGTCTGGTGGTCACAGCCGTGCCAGCATGTCCACGGGGACATGCTGTGGTATGAGTGTAGGGTCAGAGAAAAGTGATCAGGCTTTTCCGCTCTCCCATCATTGGTGTAATGATGGACACCTGCAGTTCTGCCCACATGCCTAGGTGGCCATGCACAAGTAGGTGCATCTGGGCTTAGACACGGGCGTATAAGGGCAGCGTCACGAGGACGCCAAGGGAACAGCAGAACATAGAGTAGCAGAGCAGAAGAGCAGGGGATAGACAGAAGCAGAGAGAAGAAAGAAGCAGCAAAGCAGCCCAGAGAGTGAGATGCGCCGGGGGCTAGGGGACCTGCCAGCCGCCTGGCCCCCTGACCCCCCTGCCTGCCGTGTACCTGGTCACCTCTGATAATAAAAGCATAAAAAGGCCACTGAGGGCTCCAGGACTCCCTCCTTTACCCTGTCTACTCAAATCATCCAGAATGTGCTCTGCCCCCTTCCACATGAGTAATGGAGCAGGTTTGCAAGTCAAGACTCTGCTGCTCGGTGAGAGTGCTCCTGCTATTTATTAGCAATACTACATCAGCATGGTTGAGCATACAACAATGCTAGGAAAGCAGGACCCAGGGAGACAAAGGCAGTCATCTTCTGGGGAGCAGAACTTCAAAGGGATCAAAGGTGATAGCCAATCCTGTAGGGAAAGGGGAGGACACGTTGGCTTTGCATGCAGGGAGAACTTTCTGTGCAGGTGTGTAGCAGCCAGAAGGGGCAAGGAAAGGGATGGTTCTGGGTAGACAGGTCAAGGAAGGAGAGTCTTGGAGCCCTTGGTGGCTTTTCATACTTTTATTAGTAGAGGTGGCCAGGTACATGCAGGCAGGGGGGCAGGGGGGCCGGGGGGCTGGCAGACCTCCCAGCCCCCGGCGCATCTCACACTCTTGGCTGCTTCCTTTCTCTGCTGCTGCTGCTGCTGCTGCTGTTCCTCACGTTGGTCAGTACTGTCGACCCTGTTGGTCCTGGCGTACTCATGACGCTGCCCATTTAAGCCAGTGTCCAACTCAGGTGCTCCCACTTGCGCATGCCCACCCTGGAATGCTCACCCTAGAATGGACACCACAGGTGTCCATCATCACGGTGGTGGGAGGGTGGAAAGACCTGGTCATCCTCTGACCCTACAAGGTGTCTGATGTAACTTTGGGCTACTGCCAGACCATCTTGGACTCTGACCACACAATCAGTCACAGGCTACCTAGGCGTCCCCAGCCGCCTGCGATGTGGGCCATTGTCCGGAGGCAGTCATAGGGGAGTGCCTTGTCTGAATCTTTCACACACACATGGGTGCACAGAGGGGCCTAGCACACACGTGTGCAGAGGCCCTAGGTGGGAGAGAGGCCGCACCCCAGGACATGAAAAGCAAAGGGTGGCAGGTGGGCCTTGGTGGCCTAAAGCAGCTTGTTTACCACCTGGGCCACAGTGGGTGGCTGTGCTCGCCCAGCCAGGGAACTGTTGTGGACACAGCCCCTGCGGACAGGTGAGAGTGGGGGCAGGGGCAGGCCCGAGAGAAGCACAGGCTGCCTGAAGGAGGAAGCCCTCGCCAGCTTCTCTGCAGCCTCACAGCTTTGCAGGTGTACCAAAAGCCAACCTAGATAAGGGCCAAATGCTGGTGCCAAGATCAGGAAGTCCTGAGCGGTTAAGCAGTCAAAAAGGATGCTGAAGGAGGAAAGCAAGCCACTTAAAACCACCCGTGGGTGATGCCTTGTCCACTTGAGTAGGGTCAGGTGCTGAAGAACCAGTCCGGGTAGAGAACATGGTGTTGGAGGCCAAAAGGTCGTGTGATAACACAACCCGGAGAAACAGGTGTGGGCAAAGCAGCCGCCGGGAGTTTCCAGACCGATTGAGACCAGTTGCTGATAGGGCTGGTCCAAGAGGGCTGGCCAAGAGGCAGAGCCGGGGGTTATAAAAACCTTGCTTGCGCACTAATAAAGATCTGCTGTTACTGCTATCACTGCGTCTGCTTCGTCTGCTTGTCTTGCCCAAAGAGGTGTGTGTGTGTGTGTGTGTGATTTTCATCTCCAGCCCCCTGCTCGAGCTCGGTTGACCCCTGGCTGGCCTGGGACAACATGGCTTGTGGGGGAGACCACAGCAGGAGGGAAGGCCACATGCAGAGCTTGCTCCATGGGCCCCAACCCACGTGCATGTGCAAATAGTTGGCCTTAGTTCAGGGGTCTGCTTGTTGCATTGGGGTGATGGAGGCTGGAGTGTCAGTGTGACAGCAGTGAGCTAACACATGGGGGCTGAACGTTTACCTCCCAAAGAGAATGAAATGTATGTGTCCACCAATCTCAGTGTGCATGCTGATGCACGCACTACATGGCTTGTCACTGTAGACCACTGAAGGCTAAATGAAAGTTACCAGGTTTTTCCGCCCCCCCCACCATTAGCATTGATAGACACCTGCGGTCCTGTATGCGTGCCTGATGGTGGCACCTGGACTAGGGTGTGAGCCTGCATAGGTGGGCGCACCTGGGCTGAGACACTGGGCATATATAAGGGTGGAATCACGGGGATGCCAGCAGTAGAAATAGAAGCAGAAGGATGCAGCAGAAGTGGTAGCAGATTGTTTACTTTGTTTTTGTTTAGTCTGGTCAGCTCTTTGTGGATCTTTGTGATATGTTCCTTGTCAGTAGTATTGTGTGCAAAGAGTTTCTCCCAGTTGGTGGGGTGTCGTTTTGTTTTGGTTAGTGTGTCCTTTGCTGTACAGAAGCTCAACATCTCTTATAATCAGAGAAATGCAAATCAAAACCACTATGAGATACCACCTCTCACCAGTGAGAATGGCACATATCAAAAAAATTAGCAATAACAAATGTTGGCAAGGATGTGGAGAAAAAGGAACTCTACTACACTGCTGGTGGGAATGCAAACTGGTCCAATCATTATGGAAAGCTGTGAGGCGGTTCTTCAAACTACTAAAAATGGAACTCCCATATGATCCAGCAAACCCACTCCTAGGAATATGCCCAAAGACACAAAAGCACTGATTCGAAAGAATACCTGCACCCCTATGTTTATAGCAACACTCTTTACAATGGGTAAGACCTGGAAACAACCTAAATGCCCAAAAACAGATGATTGGATCAAGAAGATGTGGTACATAGACAAGATGGAATACTATTCAGCAATCAAAAATGAAAAACTAGCCGCATTCATAGGAACATGGATGGAGCTGGAAGGGATGATGCTCAGCGAAGTAAGTCAGAAGGCAAAAGAAAAATACCGGATGGTTCCTCCCCTAGGAGGAATATAAGGGAACCAAATAAGGGACCAAGGGAAAGAATAATAACAACAACAACAATAATAAAATCCACAACAAAAAACAAAAAGACAAGGACAAATCAGGTACACTTTGGGAGAGGGGGAAGGGAATGGGTTGAGGGCAGAAAGAGCACAAGGGACTGAGGTGATGGTGCACTTGTGAAATGGTGGTGGGGAATCCATGGGGACCACAATTGATGTCAAATATATATAAATTAAAAAATCAAAAAAAAAAGGAAGAAGTGGTAGCAGAGAAGCAGAGACCAGAGAGCCCTAAGAGAGTGAAGATTTGCCAGGGGCTAGGAGGCCTGCCAGCGCCCCCTGCCTGCATGTACCTGGTTGTCTCTGATGCAAGATTAATAAAAGCCTGAAAAGGCACCGAACTCCTCCTCTAGAACTCCTCTTTTACCTGTCTGCCTGGATCATAGAGAACTGGCCCTATACCACAGTCAGAGAAGGCTAAGAAATCTTATGGCTCTTGGTATGTGGCAGGAGGTTACCATGAGTGGAATAGGGCGACCCCCTTACATGCGGCAGTGCCTTCAACAGCAGACCTGAAGGAGGGTCTGCGGGTGCCAGTAACTCTTTTGTCTTTTTGCCCCTAGTTTGGTATGCCCTAACAGCTAACTGGACTGGCCTTAGATGCATTCTGTTTTTCATTTTGTATCCCTTTTGTGGGTTATTGTTAGAGCATTCCACTCTTTTGTGTGTGTGTGTTTAAAAATATTAAACATTTTAATTTTATTTTTCCTTCTTTATTTATATATATTTGACATTATTTGTAGTCCCCATGGATTCCCCACCACCATTTCACAAGTGCACCATCACCTCAGTCCCTTGTGCTCTTTCTGCCCTCAACCCATTCCCTTCCCCCTCTCCCAAAGTGTACCTGATTTGTCCTTGTCTTTTTGTTTTTGTTGTGGATTTTATTATTGTTGTTGTTGTTATTATTCTTTCCCTTGGTCCCTTATTTGGTTCCCTTATATTCCTCCTCTGGGGGAAACCATCTGGTATTTTTCTTTTGCCTTCTGATTTATTTCACTGAGCATCATCCCTTCCAGCTCCATCCATGTTCCTATGAATGCGGCTAGTTTTTCATTTTTGATTGCTGAATAGTGTTCCATCTTGTATATGAACCACATCTTCCTGATCCAATCATTTGTTTTTTCACACTTTTTGCCAAGTAAAACTTACAGAAGAATGACACGCAGCTTGTATGGCAAGAAAAACTCTGATAGGGAGGACTAGAGAGTAAATGAAGTGAATCAGGCTTTTTTATGCCCTCCCACCACTAGTCTCTCCAGCTACCACCTATGGTCCTGTAAGCTAGTTAGACTGTGTGGGTGCTGCAGGCTGAGGTGTAGGGCATGCACGCACGCCTCTGATTCTGGACACCTGTGCTGGCGTGCGTGCAGCGTGCTTATGCAAGTGCGGACTCCTGTGCCTGTGCGGAGGTGAGGGGTAAAAGGGGCCCCCCAGCTCTGGTGTTCAGGGGTGTTCTCTGGTGTTTACTCTGAGGCAAGACCATACAAGGAGAATGGGGAGAGGGGGGCACCTGCTTCCCAGCGCCCCCTACAGGCCCCTGCCTGCCTCCTTGCATGCAGCCTCCCTACCCGGTGTGCCTGTGTGCCTGGTTCCCTGATCCAACATTAAAAGTCTGTAAAAACCCACTGAAGCTCCAAAACCCTCTTTTCGTCTGCGAGGCTAGCACTGAACCTACCTGGCTTGAGGTGGTTGCACAGCGCCATCGGTGTGTCTTTATTGAAGACGTGTCTGTTAAGCTATGCTAAAAAAATTTTTTGAGGGCTTTCTGTGAGCGTTTTGTAAAATCTGGATATAAGCCTCTAGCTGGAAGTGTGATGTGCATGTACTTTATCCCAGTTGGGTGGGGGTCCTTTTTGTTTCCATAATAGTTTCCTTCACTCTACACTTTTTAATTTGATGAAATCCCATCGGCTTGGATTTGCTTGTTTCTCTTGAAGCCTCCCCTCTCCTTCAGTGACAGGTAAAGGGGTCGGAGTTGAGAAGCTGACAGGCAAGAGAGGATTCATGTCAAGCTCTGTAAGTACCCATATGTCAGTCTGGGCTAGGGCTCCAGGCCTCCTCCACTCCCAGCTCCCAGCTCCCAGCTCCCAGTTTCCCTTTCTTTTTTTTTTAAGTGTTTTTTTTTTAAGATTTATTTATTTATGCATACAAGCACTGAGGTACAGTCCAGAGGTATGGGTGGTGAGAGGATTCACCAGAGACATAGTGGGGAACAGAGTAGGCAGATCTACAGAAGTAAACTGCTGAGGGGAGCAGTGGGTAAGGCAGTAGAGATCTGCTGTGCCTTGTGTGTCCCCTCCCTGGCCGGCGGCAGGAATCGAACTTGTGCTGCAGTGGCTGACAGTTTGCTTCATAGTGTGTTGCCTAACCCACTGTACCCCCCCCACCCCCGCCAAGTCTCTCTTTCTTTGGCACCGCCCTGGTCCTACCCAGGGCATCTGCCACATGCATTTTAGTGGGGACAAAGGGATTGATTTGAAGTAAAAGATCTAGGATGGATGGTTTCATTTTTTTTTCAAGACTTACTTATTTATTCATACAAGAGCTGGGGTACAGGCCAGAGTCATATGGGAGGTGAGAGGATTCACCAGAGATAGAGTGGGGAGCAGAACAGGCAGATTAACTGAAACACACTGCTGAGGGGAGCAGCAGGCAAGACAGAAGAGGTCTGCTGTGCCATGTGGCTCACCTCCTTGGCCACAGATCAAACTCAAACGGCTGTGTGGCCAGCAGCTTCACAGTGCAGTGCTCAACCTGCTGCGCCACCAGGGAGGCCCAGATGGATGGTTTCTACATCTACTCCTCACCCCTGTGTTAACTTATTCATGCAGCCATGAATAAGCTATGAACCCTTTGTCCAAGGCCTAGGAGTTTCAATTGCTGCCTGCCTGCCTGCTCCTTGCCTGCTGGTCTGCCTGTGTATCTAGTCTCCTGCTTCAGCACTAAGGGAATGTCAGATATACCTAAAGTTCCAAAATTCATTTTCCATTTGCCCTCATTAACAGTGACAATTGTACAACAATGGGAGTGGGAGGAGGTAGAAATGATTTCTCCCTCTTCTTTTTCTATAATTCTACTAAATCATCTTGATCATAGAGGAAGGAGAAAATGTAGCCCAAATTTAAACAAATATCCTGAGAGTGGAACAAATGTACAACCATGCATTGCCTGCTTAGATAAACATAAAGAATAAATTCATGTATTTTTTTTTAATTGGGGCGGGGACCTCCCTGGTGGTGCAGCAGGTTGAGTACTGCACTGTGAAGCATCCACAGCACAGCAGCATGAGATCAATCCCCCGCAGGGAGGGGACCCACATGGCGCAGCAGACCTCTCCTGCCTCGCCCACTGCTCCCCTCAGCAGTGTATTTCAGTCCATCTGCCTGTTCTGCTCCCTGTTCTGTCTCTGGTGAATCCTCTCACCTCCCTTGCCTCTGGCGTGTACCCCAGCTCTTGTATGCATAGATAAATAAATCTTTAAAAAAATGGGGGTGGGGTGAGTCTGACTTGAGAGCACTGGACCAAAACTGGTCCCTCTTTTTGAAACTGGAAAACCACCCACCCTGGTTCCTGCACTTGGCAGAGCACTGCTTGAGGGCAGCACAGCAGCAGTAGGTGGTGGACATTTTACTGCCCACCACCATTGGCCCCACTGGGACTCAGGCCACTGGTACAGGCCAGGAACGATGGCAGATGGCAGCGGTTCCCCTTCCACATCGCCAGGGCACGCCATGAAGAGGGCTGTACATTTGGCACCTGCATCGTGGAATGGACCTGATCTCAACCTGAGCTGATTGGTAAATGGTCCACTCAGTCATCTGACTAAAACTGGTCCAGTCAGACTGGGGTGAGGGCCCCTAGGAGAGGAGACAAGGCAGCAGAGAGGCCTGCTAGGGACTCCAACTCTGGCACGAGGGCTTCTGGGCTCCTGCGCGCTCTGAGACTTGCTTGGACTGGACATTTCGCCCCCTCAGACAGGATGTTCTCTGACGCATCCAGTGACTGGCCTCCGAAGAGAAGCTGAAAAGCTTTGCAGAGGCTGGGCTGGCTGCACCTGTCTCCAGCCTGCCTCTGACATCCCCTGGAAGGAGTCCCAGGCCTCAGGCCCAGTGTCTCAAAGAGCTGCTTGTTATTGGTGTGGGCACAAGAGCTGTGACTCTAGCACCCGGGTGACCGGCACTGCTGGCCAGCACTGTTGGCAGGTGACTGGCACGCTGTGTCCGGGGCACCTCTGAGCTGCTAATCATCCAGCAGCATCACCTCCTGGTGTTGCTGCCTCCTTGCTGTCTGGTCCAGTGTCTGGCGCTGTCCATCCCGACCTGCAGATCGTGGCTAGGGATGGCTGCAGCATTATCTAAGCAACCCCGCCTGTGAGCACCAAGAGCCGCTGTGAGTTGGGGCCTGGCCTGCCGCTTGTCGGCCACCATGAGCTCCAGGCCCTCGTTGGTGGGATGGTGCCATCTTAAGTGAGCGGCTTCTGTTTAGGATGTTTGGACTCTGGACACTAACTGAGGTGAGATAGCCAGCTACTTGGGGTATTGAGAGCTCCGTGCTTCCCATTTGTTAAAGAAACCCCCCATTGTTGTCCCCCGAGTCTGAGTGATCTTGCAGTTGTGCGAGTAGGTGAAGAGTTAATTCAGTGACCTGTCCACTGGGCACTGTCCTTTGGAGGTTACAGACCCTCTCCCTTCCCCCCTCCCTCCCCCCCCCCCATGGCCCTGCTTCATTTTCTCCTCTCCTTAGAAAAAGCTGCAGAGGAGAATATGGTGACAGAGTATATTAGTCTACTCAGGTCACAGCACAACCCCAGGGGCTTGTGGTTTAGGCAACAGTTCTGGAGGCTGGAAGTTCAAGATCAAGGTGTCAGCAAAGTTGAGAGGCCTCCTGAGGCCTGTGTCCTTGGCTTTTATGCATTCTATGTCCACACGCTGCCTTCCTCTGTGCACCTACCCCACCGTCTCTGAGTCCAGATTTCCTTTTCTGATACCAGTTAGATTGCACAGGCCTCACCCTAAAGACCTTGTTTTAAGTCACCTCTTTAAAAGCAATGTCTTGGGCCTCCCTGGTGGTGCAGCGGGTTGAGTGCCGCACTGTGAAGCATCTGCGGCAGAGCACCTGGAGTTTGATCCCCGGCCAGGGAGGGGACCCACATGGCGCAGCAGACCGCTCCTAACTCCCTGCTGCTCCCCTCAGCAGTGTATTTCAGTCTGTCTGCCTGTTCTGCTCCCCACTCTCTCTCTCTGGTGAATCCTCTCACCTCCCACACCTCTGGCCTATACCTCAATTCTTGTACACAAAAGTAAATAAATCTCTGTTAATCTCTGGAGAGGTGTGCACACCATGCCACACAGGGACCTGGAGATGCACTGGGACTCTCAGGAGGCAGAAAATAGGAGCAAAGGAAAGAGACAGAATGACCTTTACTGGGGGTTCAGAGGAATAGGCAAAGCGGAGGAGAGTAAACAGTTTAGGATTCGCCAGTCTGGGAAACTACAGTGTGCTTTAGAAGTGGGTATAAGGCCAACTGTCATTGACGGCACCTGGCCCTGGGTGATTTAGAGCAAGGTACTGGTGACTTTGTGTGCAAGTGCAACATAGTCTTGAACGACTCGGTTTGCACAAGAAAGGAGAGTTCCAGGCCATTTTGCAGGAGACAGGTAAACATTTTGGCAACAGTTTAGCCCCATGATTAATGGATGTCAAATAGACTTCCGTAATCTAAGAATTGCCAGAATAGCAGTGCTGAGTGTTAGCTGTTTCCTCATTACTAGGGCCAAGAAGAAAATTTTTTTTAAAAACTACGTCTATTGAAGTAATGTTGATTTATAACACTGTATCTAATTTAGAGGAATACCTTCACACCTCTACAAATATATGTTATCACACCACACCCACCACTAAGTCTCAGTGTTTTCCCACCATAGTCCACCGAGCCCTCACGCCACCTCTCCCAATCTCCCATTCGGTAGCCTCAGTTCTACAGTCAGATTTGTTTTGTCTATTCCTATGTTTTGTTTCTCTATATTCCAAATAGATATATTAATGAAATCATTGGTATTTGTCTTTCTCCTTCTGACTTATTTCACGTAGCATGATTCCCTCCACCCCAGTTCCATCTGTGATATTGCAAGTGGCAAGATTTCAACTTTTATTTTTCATAGCAGAGTAGTATTCCATCGTGTAATATGACACGTCTTAATTCATTCATCTGTCACTGGGCACTTAAAACTGCTACTGGAGCTTGGCTATTTAAATAGTTTTTCAGACTAGTGTTTCTGTATTCCTTGGGTAGATGCATAGGAGAGGGATTGCTGGATCATATGGTCTATTTCTTTTTCTACACTTTGAAAGGAAAGATTTATTAGGAAAAGAAGAAAAAATAAAAAAGAGAGGCACCTGCATAGTCACAGGTGGGCAGGAAAGCTGCCTATTTTTAACGTTCGAGAAACCCAAAGAGAACATTTTGAGCACTGTCAGGGCCCATTTTGCTAGTAAAACCCCAACAGCTCCCAGGGGCCCACCTGATTGTGCATGTCATTACAGTCTGTATAGTTCTGTTCCTCACGGTCCCAGCTGGAAAGCAGAGCCTCTCACGTTGACTCCTGGTTGTTCAGACACGAACACGCCACCCCCACCACTGTGTGATCATCCTGCACATGGTTGGTCTCGGTCAAGGTGGAGGACCTGAACCTCAGGGCCCACAGATGATCAAAGACCTGCTGGAGACAGATGCCCACGGCAACGAGGCCATCACAGACACCCTGTATGGCATCATCTCCTTTCAGGAACCCCAGTGGGAAGTGGCATGGGTGTCAGGGTCTCATTTAATACATTTAAAACAGTCTCTATACTTTGCTCAGTTCAATAATAAGACACAAAATAGATAAGGATCGGATAAAGTTGCCATGGGAACTTGGTCTTGGACGCACATGATCAACAAGTCCAGGAACGCAGAAACAGTGTGGCAGGATGTCTCCTGTGCAGAAGGTCCACTGAAGCCTACTGTCCCAGCAGGACAGACAACCAGCAGAGACCGACTCCCCCAATCATGAAAAGCCACCAAAACAGGTTATAAGAGGGAACCCTAAATCCTTCTTTGCGGACAGACTTCTCTCACCTCACCCACTGCTTCTTTTGAGAGTATTTCAGTAAATCCACCTCTTCTGTCCTCCATTCTGTCTCTAGTGAATTCTTTCACCCCTATGCCTCCAGCCTCACCCCTATATCAGTTGGCCACAGTGGAGAGGTGGGAAAAAGGCATGGGTTAACCAGTTACAAACAAGAATAGTTTTAGAAAGATTAAGGTAGAAATCCCAAAAGAGGGCCCTCCTTGGTGGTGCAGTGGGTTAAGCAGCACACTGAAGCAAACCGCAGCCACTGCAGCACGAGTTCAATCCCTGCTGCCGGCCAGGGAGGGGACCCACATGGGACAGCAGACCTCTCCTGCCTCGCCCGCTGCTCCCCTCAGCAATGTGTTTCAGTCCATCTGCCTGTTCTGCTTCCTCCTCTGTCTGGTGGATTCCCTCACTTCCCCACACCTCTGGCCTGTACCCCAGTGCTTGTACGCATAAATAAAAAGGGAGATGAGGATTTTCCGAACTCCAGTGAACCTCAGAATCACCGGGGGCTTAATAAATGAGCATTGCTGGGGCATATCCTGAGTCCCTGGTTCAATATCTATGGACCGGGGCCTAGAACATGCTTCCCTGACATGTTGCCAAGGCCAAGTGCTGCTTTCTGTCTGGAAACCTCTGGCTAATGGACAGTCACATCACCAGGCTATGATGTGGCTCTTCTCTCTGAACCTTATCAGCTCTCCTTTTCCACAGATGGAGGATTTACAGGGGAATACTTGCTAACTCTGATCCTAGGAAGATGTCTCTGGGTCACTAAGCTGGCCACTGACCGTGAGATCTGGGACTGCAAAGATAAAATAAACTGGGATTTACTTCCCTCAGAGAGTTCTGTCACCCACCTCCTACAAAATAGGCTGCAGAAAACAAGAGAGTAACAGACATCGTGAGTCTTCAAGTGATGCGCTGGTGGGTTATGTGAGCATCTGGGCCTCTTCCTTCCCCAGCAGCATCTTCTCCATTCCTCCCATAACTATTACTCAGGGTAAAGCCATTAAAATTCATGCCAAGGGGGCCTCCCTGGTGGTGCAGTGGGTTAAGCAAGACACTATGGGGCAAACCTCAGTCACTGCAGCATGAGTTCCATCCCTGTCCTTGGCCCAGGTGGTGACCCACAAGGCGCAGCAGACCTCTCCTGCCTCACCCGCTGCTCCCCTCAGTAGTGTATTTCAATCTGCCTGTTCTGTCCCCTACCCTATCTCTGGTGGATCCTCTCAGCCCCCACATCTCTGGCCTGTACCCCAATTCTTGTATGCATAAATAATCTTTTTTAAAAATCATACCAAAGACTTTTTTTTCTTTATATATATTTGACATCAGTTGTGGTCCCCATGGATTTCCCACCACCATTTCACCAGTGCACCCTCACCTCAGTCCCTTGTACTCTTTCTGCCCTCATCCCATTCCCTCCCACCCCCTACCCCCACACACATACACAAAGTGTTTCTGATTTGGCCAAGGACTTTTTGAAAAGGGTAATGGAAGGCAAGAGGAATCTTAAGACAGGTGAGCAGGGAATCGTCATGGTACCACATGTCCTGGGCTCTCTCCAAAGGCATTATGGAAGGACCTGAGGGGATTGGTAAGAGCCCCAAATCTTTGTCAGGAGTTCTGTCTGGAAGTGACCCCCCCAACAAGGGGATGTGTGGGGAGTGTGATTGAAGGCTGTATAGATCTCGTGATTCCTTGGATCCCACAAGAAGCTGTGCCTACCCAGTGTGGATACATTTTTCTGATTTGTCAGCCCAGTGTGACTCCTTTCTCTATTTTTCTAGGAACGAAGCACCTCCTCAGAGGGTGCAACCTCTGTCCAGTCAGGGGGCCCACCTCTGCATGGCCTTCTTGTACAGCAACACACTTCCTTCTCCCTCTTTTGGCTACTTAGGTTGAAGAAATTCTGCCTAGTTCTTCCTCATCCTTTTGATGTCGTTTCATGAGCTATGGGGTTTGGTGAGCCTCTGAGAAAAGTTTTAGCAGAGCTCCCCTTTCAGCGTCTCAAGGCAACTTCACCCAGGAGACAAGATGTTTGCCCAGACACAGGCAGGCGAAGACTACATTTTCAAAGAACAGGTTTATTAGGAAAAGGAGAACGAAAAATAGAGGCATGTGCGTAGCCACAGGGTGGTGTTTTGCCTGAGCAGAAATTGTACTGATAGAAAATTCTTCTTTTAGGGAGTGGTTCATTCCATTGCGGGGTTAACTGCTATTAAGTTAATTACTTCTGGGATGTGGTTGTTGAATTGTACAGATCAGGATTCTCAACATAGCTCCACATCCCCACCTCTGTTCTGGGCCTGGGGATACTTTCTCTGGCAGCCATCACACTCACTATAGCAGTCGATGCCTAAGGACTTTTCTTTTCTATAGCTGGTTTAAAAACAACATTAATCACTGCTACCCCCACCTCCAGCTTCTGGTCTTGTGATGCCCTTGTTCTAAATTTTCTATTCTCAGTGCCCATCATTCTGACTAAAGCTGACAGAGGATAAGTGACTAGCCTTCAGCTAGAAAGCCTCAGTCAGAACTTGAACTTGGCTCAGTCTGATCACCAATCCAGACAGGGCTGTGCTCCACACTGTGCTGGATCATGATAAACCCACTGCTAGAGAACAGCACCGTGCAGCAAACTTTTTGTCCAAGACTTGGGATCATCTGGGAGGCCAGGTTATAACTGGAGGGGGAGGTGTAGTGCCCAGGGAAAATGAATACCTTGAAAAACACCATCAAATTAGACAAAAAGACTCGGAATAATTATAAAAAAGTTAAGAAGATAGAACTTAAATGGGATTTGAATGTTGTATTATCAAAATGTACTATTTTTCATAGACATCATAATAGAAAAATGAGCAATGAAAAATCAGAGAATTAAAAAAGAAATTTAAAAAAACTATAAAAGGTATTTGGAGGAACAATAGAGAAACGGTGTTGTCAATTTTCAACTTTCAGGTGGGCAGGAGACTGGGGAAGCAATCGCTCGCGAGCTCGCGCTCTCTCTGTGTCATCTACCGAAAGAGAAGGGGAAATGTGGCAACCATTACCTCAACCATTACAAGGCACACTTGCGTTCCATGTGTCATTATTTAAATATTTCAACTTGTTTTCAAAATAAAAAAGTAAATGTTTAGGGAGGGTCAGAAATACCTGATTTCTCTCGGTTACAACAACTGTTCAAGCTGTGGTGAGGCGCTAAGGCTTGCTCGCAACCACCGCTAGGTGGCCTTTTACCCCACTGGAGAAGTATAGAAGCGCCAGGTATTTGCGGCAGCCTAAATCCTTTGGTTCCGTCACATAGCTTGACACCCTGCTGGCAAGAGGTGTGCCATTAGTCGCAAAAAATCTCACCTGAGGCAACCATACTCCCCTAAAGAAAAAATTTTCAAATGTGGATTTTCTCACATAAGGAGAAAAGTACATGCATTCCCTGACCGGGAATCGAACCCGGGCCGCGGCGGTGAGAGCGCCGAATCCTAACCACTAGACCACCAGGGAAGTGCTGATTAGCTCTTCTCAAATAATCTAGACTAAGCACATCTCACGCGGTCTGCCGTGCTTAAATTTAATTGGGTGAATTCTAACGCTCTAAAAGTTTCTGTTCAGTTCCGTGTAAGGCAGCTCTTCACCTACTGCTGGAAAAGAAAAGGAACAGGAAAGGTTGGCAGGAACTATTAGAGCCTGAGTATGGCCGCTGCCCCCCAAAAGAGATATAAATGCAGACAGCTGCTAGAACGTCTGGAATCTGTTAGAAGGAAGTAAAATTACCGTGTCAGAAGTGGGATTCGAACCCACGCCTCCATCTGGAGACCAGAACACCCGCAGGTAAGGCTTTCCGCCTTGAGTCTGGCGCCTTAGACCACTCGGCCATCCTGACACACGGAAGCCCTGCCGTCAGAGCAGAGCCTGCTGCCTGTCGCCGCCCGCCCAGACACCCGAGCGCGGGGTTGAGGCGCTGCCCTGCGGCTCCCGAGGTCCTTCCGCGCCGGTTGCCGGGCCGGAAGGCGGCGAAAAGCCGAAGCTTGGAAGCGGGGGAGCTGGTGATGCCCCACCCGCCTCGGGAAACTGCCGCTGGCTGAATGAATACGGGAAAAACTGCTCACCACAGCTCAAGTGGCTGTTGTAGTCACTGTTGTTCCTGTTGTAGTTCTGTTGTAGTCACTGTGAGGTCTTTTTGCTGGGTGCCTCCCTTCACCGGCCAGGCCGCGGCCCCTGCCAGCCACGCACCACAGCTGGAGGTCATGGACGCTGGTGTGAAAGAGAGTATTCTGGAAAATGGAGCCTTGAGTGAAGGGGAGCGAGACTACACTCAAAGCCACATGCAACCAAAGTGGGAATCTATAGCCAATGCCAATGTGTGGAGTGAGAGGTCACTTGATGGAAAATTAGTAAGACTAAAAAACATCTTTACTGGTAAGAGGGGAGAGGGTTCGTTCAAAGGAACTAACAGGATTCGTCAGAGGAATGTGGGATTCTGGCTAAACAATTTAGCAGGATTCTTATAAAATGTGACAATCCTATGACAAACTGAGAATTTCAAAAGTCAGGCTGAGTTGAAAAAGATTTCAGGGGAGCCAGAGAAATCTCTTTCTCAGCAGACTGCTGTCGGGGTCAGGAGTTTCCAGATCAGACTCTGGCACAGGGAACCATTTAATAAGGTTGATCTTCTTGTGTTTTCATTATTATTATTTTTTTTTTTGCCCCTTTGTGCCTCATTTGGTTTCTCTAAATTCCTCCTATAAGTGAAATCTTCTGATAGTTTTCTTTTTCCTTCTGACTTATTTCACTGAGCATAATCTCTTCTAGCTCCATCCATGTTGCTGAGAATGGCTCTAGTTTTTCTTTTTTGATTGCTGCATATAACATTCCATTTTGTATATATATATATATATATATATATATACCATATCTTCTTGATCTATTTTTGGGCATTTGGATTGTTTCCATGTCTTGCCTATTACAAATAGTGCTGCAATAAACATCGAGGTACAAGCACTCTTTTGAATTAAAGTTTTTATGTCCTTTGGGTAGAAAATAGTAATAATAAAAAACACAACAAAACCAAACAACAGTAAAGATACAACTACAAATCAGATATTCTGTAGGGGAAAGGGAGGGCAGGGAGAGCACAAGGAGAACTTTGGGAGACCAAAGCGAGGGCAGGAAGAGCAGAAGGAGCTATGGTGATGGAGCACAGATGAACTGGTGGAAATTCTATAGATCTAACCCCCCACTCCTTGCTTAGCAGGCAAATTTGGGAGATTTGGATAAAGAAATCTATATGCTCACCAGAGGAACTGGGCCATAGGACCCACCACCTCCATCAGGAAAACCTGCCCAGCTCCAAGAATGCAGAAGAAGAGCCAGGACATGTTTCTGTGTCAAAAGCCAGTGCCTGAGACCAGACATCCCAGCAGATAACTCGTACAAACTGGCGCCCCAAGTTAGAACCCTGAAAACAGAGCATAAAAGAGAGCCCTCCTCACCCCTATCCTCACCATCTGCCTTTTCTGTTCTCAGCTCTGTTTCTGGTTAATTCTTTCACCACTACCCCCAACCTCACCCCATTATTTCTTCCCTCTACAGGAAGATCAGATGGCCTTTGTAAGGCAGATAACAAAAGAGCGTGAAGACAGTAAGTGTGCTTTAGTGCCTATGGGAAAGTCTGGTTCTTCTGTTCCAAACCACCTGTTTCATTTATTCATTCATTTGTGGATTCTTTGAGGGCCACTGAAGATACAGAGGTGACTATGGAAAAGTTTCTCAAAAGATTAAAAAATGGATTTGCTATATTTTATTTACCAGTAATTCCACTCCTCAGTATTACCTAAGGAATACAAAAACACTGATTTGAAGGGATACATGTATTCCTATGTTCAATGCAGCACTATGTACAATAGCCAAGGTATGGAAACAACCTAAGTGACCTAAGACAGGAAGAGGTCAGGAAGATGTGGTATGTACACACAATGGAATGCTACTCAGCTATAAAAAAGAAAAAGAGGGCCCCCCCTGGTGGCACAGTGGGTTAAGCAATGCACTATGAAGCAAACCGCAGTCACTGCAACACAAGTTCAATCCCTGCTGCCGACCAGAGAGGGGACCCACATGGCGCAGCAGACCTCTCCTGCCTTGCCCGCTGCTCCCCTCAGCAGTGTGTTTCAGTCAGTCTGACTGTTCTGCTCCCTACTCTGGTGAATCCTCTCACCTCCCTGGACTCTGGCCTGTACTCCAGCTCTTGTATGCATAAATAAATCTTTAAAATAAATAAATGATAAAAAGATAAACTCTTGCTATTTGTGACATGGATGAAAGTGGAGAAGATTATGGCAAGAAATGTCATAAGGAAAAAGATGACAAATACCAGAAAACAGAGAAAGAAAAGCTCAGATATAGCCAAACCAATAAAACCCCCAGAAATATGACTGTAGAACTGAGACTTCAGGGAAGGGGAGGGAAGAGTATAGAGGAGGGAGGGAGCACAGTGGACTATGGTGGAGGACTGTGGGTATTTGGTGGTGGGTGTGTGGTGGTACCAGCACCAAAAGGGGGAGATTCTGTAGCTCTAAATCATATAAACTGTTGTGAATCAACGTTGCCTCAATAATAATAAATAAAATTATGAAAAGTTGCTTTGTGAAAAAAAATTAAGACTGGGCACAGTAATATTTTTTTAAAAATTGAATATACAGTATAAAAATAAAATAATTAAGGATTAGATCAGTTGACTCCTTAATTTCTTTTCAACTCCAATTCTGAGGTTTAGTGACCTAGGAAATTGCCATATCTATAACCCCCAAATCATAGCTTGATCAAGAACAAATAACTAAACATTCCCTAGGAAAGAGAAATCAGGGACCAGTTGAATAAATTCAATTAAGTCAGTTTTTATAGTTTCCCATAATTCTGTAGCATTTTGATCTCAGGGAATTTCAGGCAATGCATAGAAGTTTAAACAGAAAGATTAGCTTCAGCTTCAATCACATGAAATACTCCACCAAGTATTGGATCATGTCAAAGTCAACTGTAATAAAGTTTCTTTATCATTAAATTAAGTTCTTCTACAGATTCCAAGTGGAATTGGAGAAATCCTGTTGTTGCTGTTGCTGCTCCAGACATCCTAAAAAGATGTTGTGTCACTTCTTGCAAAACTGCCTTTTCCACTCGTAGAAGATACACTCGCAGACAATCTAACACTATGCTTCCCTCCAGGCATCTCCCTCATGAGTAGGCACAAGGCCCACAGTGCCAGTCAGTGCCTGACACCCCTGCAGCAGCCTCCTGTGAACCCCCTGGAGTGTTTTTAAATGTAGGAGACAAAATACATAGAATTACCAAGGAAATTAGTTATATTGAAAATGTTTTAAAAAACTGTGATACTAAATTTCGACATGGTACTAGTGCACATGATCATTAACTTTAAATAGCAAGATACAGTTATTATCTGCAACAACTGCAATGTGATATGAAAATGAGTTTATTAACAACAGTAGAGCCTGTTAACAATAGTGGTTTTCTGTCTCCATTACTAATGGGAAAAGATGCTCAATTTCAACAAGAGATTAATATAGACACATAAATTGTTCCTGTAACTTGTGGCTAAAGCCAAAGACTGTTATAGCTACTTTAGGATAGCACCAGGAAAATATTAAGAAGTATTACCTCATTTCGGTGTAGGGCCATATTGGGGTAGGGCCACAGATAAGAGATATAAGTGACTGCAAAGGGGGCGAGGTTCAAAATTGAAAAATAATTGGTTATTGAATTATGGTAATGACTGAAGATTTTTAAAATAACATTTTATCTTTTTTTGCATGTATGTGTACACACACACAAAAAAAAAAAAAAAGAAGGGGGTGAGGATTCATTCAGTCTTCAGGATTTCAGCCTGTTTTGGATCTTCAGCATTTGGGGGTCAGTGGATTATTACCCTTACCCTACCTTCTTCCAGAAGGCTGTTGTGGCCTTTCAAGGTGGAAGCTTTCAGCAGCCAATGCTGGAGACAAAAAGGTTGGAGGCTTTGCAAGTAGCCTAGTAACAGAAACCGTTCCCAGTTTCACTGAAGTCACAGCCTGGCAGAGGAGGCAAAGACCCTGAGCCAGGCACTTCGCTGAGCTGCCAGAGTGGGGCCTTCTGTCAGGTCTTCCAGCCACTGCAGCTGCTCTCAAGTATCACTAGTCTGATGCTGCGTGGGGCATCTCGACAGTTCAAGGAGCCTCTCCTGTTGATTCTTCTGCTGTCCTTGTGAGTTGGAACCTGGCCTAGAGTCTGGAGGTCGCATGTCTGCAGTGGCAGGAAGAATCCATCTTTGACATGTGGCCTATTCCAGAGAGGAGCTCGGTCCTCAGTGATGGGAAGACAGCATTTTAACTGCCTTTGTGCAGGACTGCGAAAAACACTGGACATGGTTTGGGGTGAAGTAAAGGCCATTTTTGGCCTCAGTAACTTTTTGTTTGTCCCTGGATTGTTAAGTAAACCCCTTTGTTGTTGTTTTCTGAGCCTGAGTAATCTTGCAATTGTGCACACGGGCGAGGAACTCAGACAGTGACCAGCAAACTATTAGGGCAGTGTCCTTGGCCAGTTTTAGTGCCCCTTGCTGCCCTGTATCATTTCCATCCAAGTCCATGAAGCCCTGAACACCGGGTTAAGAATTCTTGGAGAGAAAAAATTGGTCATAGATAGATATGGTTGGGGTGGAGACATGGGGATGGGGAAGAAATCTTTCTCCCAAGGAAGGGATGGCTTCGGATGCGAAACAGTACATCCACAGGGACACAGCAAAGGCTTCTTGCCAACGGATTAAGATACAGGGAGAGGGATATGGTCCATGAGAGTGTATGACAAAGCAAAGATGAGATGGTAATGCCTGGACCAGAAGCTGGAGGAGGAATGGGAAGATAAAAGTCGGGGGAGTCAACAAGAAGGTGAAAGTCCAGAGTCCCAGTGAGGTGAGAAGTGGACAGTAGGGAGGGAAATAGAAGACATACTGTTAGAAAGATGCTTGAAATGCATATTCTGTGAGTTGCTAAAATGTTAGCAGGCAGCACAAGACACTTTTTAGAGCTACCTGGGGAGGATTTGTGAAAGCTTTCAAGAAAATGAGATTTGAAATTACACGATTGATGTTTTATCCTTTTGAGTTAATCACTACAGACTTTTCAATCAAAATAACTAAATTCAGCAAAACTTTCTTGCATAAACTACAAGTTGTACTGACCAAATATTAGACTGTTTCACTGTTTTAGCTTCCAAGCAAGTGGCCATGGAAAATGACTAACCTGTTGAACTCAATTTGATTCTCTATCTTTACAATCACTGTGATGTGGTTTATCCAAGTGTGTAAGTAAAGGTATATGTAATGTCTTAGGCTATGGAGATGGAAGGGCACTCACAGGCCCAAGGCGAGTGCAAAACGTACCAAGCCAAATGTTAGGAATTTACCTTGCAAACCAGCAAGTATAGGTCTGTGTCCAGAGCCAGCTTAGTAAGTCACTAAATTACCTGTCATGTAGAACATACTTGTTAACGTGTAAGAGGCACCCTGGGGCTCCTGCTCTCTGGTGCCACCTCACATCCTGGCAGTAAAGACCTCCAACCCATAATGCAGCACACAGGAAGTCAGTTTCTACTGAGAACCTGACTCCCTTTATTTCTGTCTTGGGGAGGGGATGAGACTGGAGTGGTCCAGGTTCCTGGATTCTAACCTCCCATGTCTCTTGGCCTTCTTCCTGCACCCACGGTTTCCCTGGCAAAATTTCAAAGCTTTTGTTTCTCCTTCCTGGGCATTTAACTCTGGACACTCATTTCTTCTGTAACACAACCAAAGCCCAGGGGCACTGATAATCTGCTACAGCCTGGTGCTCTCTGAACAGCGACATCTTAGCTGTAGAGCCCAGATTTTCTCCAGCATCCGGAGAGGGGTCGGGTAGGTCCTTCCGGGCCTTGCCGGCCATCCGATGGCGGCCGCCTTCCAGCCACACACCAGAGGACGCAGGGACCGAGCGCTGCCCTGGGGGCAGGAGCGGCCGAGCGCCCTGCGAGCCCAGGCAGGAGCCACAGCCCCGCGCTCTCCGCCCTGGGTGCCCCCCACCCCGCATCAGCCGAGCGTGTGATCAATCCAAGAGGTACTCCCGGACCAAGGGCAGGACCACCACAGCCGACGCGTCAGCTTCGGGAACACAACGCCTCAGGGCCCGGGAGCCTCGCGCTGCCGTCGCACTCCTGAGACGCGGCTTCCAGCGACTTCACCCCGCGACCTGGAGGCCTGGAGGCCTCCGGACCCCGCCAGGAGGGCACTGCCCGCAACAGACAGCTCAACGCCCCTTGTGACGTAACTCCCAGCCCCGCCCCGCCCACGTGCCGTCACAAAGGACGCTGACCGGGCACGTTCAGCTGTGATTGGCTAAACGGTGCAGGCACCGCCCACCGCCCTCGAGGGGGCGGGGACCAAACGGACAGGCAAGGGAAAACAGGTGCTGGAGGTTAGTGGCAGGACGTCAGAGGAAAAGACCAATGCCTGGTGCAAATGCGGTGCCCTGAGTAGGCTGAGCGTGGCTGGACGTTCTGAAATTTAGGGCATAAACTGCCTGAGGAATTCGCCTCCAGTCCAAATGAATGTTCTCAAGATGTCAGAACAGCGGGCTTATTTCACGCTTCAGTCATTTGGCTCTTCCCTTCTTGGACCAGCAACTAGGGGATGACTTTCTGTTTGGAGAGAAGATACTGAAAACTCAAAGGATACAGCAATAACGTTAGATTTCTCTTTTCCCAGGGCAGGAGACAAGGGGAGGGTCGGGGAGGGGGGGGTCAACTACAGTCCAGGAAAAAAAAAAAAAAGAAATGTCCTAAGAATAAATATTATGTAGCTCTATGTCAATCCTTATGCCTGGGATTACTGATGGATTACATGATTACTCAGGTCACCATGGAGAGACTCGGGAACGTCACCTGTGTAACTAACCCAACGGAAAAAGCTGCAGAAAGCTCACATTTAATCCAAGTCTGCAACAGGATGAAATGGAACTCAGAAAACCTCAGAGTGGTTTTTTGCTAAGGGCAAATACAGTGAATCTCTTCCTCTCCACGCCAAAGAAGGTACTACTCTTCTTCACGACTTAGAAAGGAAGGTACCAATGGCTATTTGTAAAGAATCGGTTGATCCCTTACTTCAGTCATGAAAGAAAATTGAGAGGGTGAGAGAAAATAAGGCATTATAAAGGAGAGGATTATTGAGGATTAAGGAGCTTTAGAGTTTTTTTTGCCTTGCACAGTAATGAACTGACAGAACAGAGTATTCTTGGCTCTGGAATGGAGTGAAGGAGTGTTTGTTATCTAAGAGCAACCAAGAATGGTGGAACCTGCTTTTGATTTCATTCACTGGACAGAGGAACTAGGATTTCGCAGACCTACTAAATGACCATGAGAATGCAGTAAGACCTGATAACAGGTCTGAAAGGATGACTGGAGGCATAAAAATTCTAGAAAGTCAGTGCTATATGTTACTGCCAAATCTCTTTGGCAGGTGTTTTACATATTGTTTCATCCTGCAATCTTGCTCTATTTCCAGTGTCACATTCAAAACCGAAGCTTGGAAAAGTTTTCCAAAAACAATTTCTGAGGGGCTTAAATTCAGCCACTTCTCTCCTTCTAGGCACCACTCCCACCTGATCCGAACACAGATGGGTTTCCTGGTATTCTCCCAAGGTCTTCTTTAGAGTATGGTTTGTTTGTGGGTTTTTTTTTTTTTTTTCAGTTTGTCAAGAAGATTGCAGCCTACAGGCAACATGCAACTTCCAACTGATCTGTAAGGCATTTTTTCCTTTCTGAGTAACTTCAGACACAAATGCAGGTCCATTATCACTAAATAGAGTTGGGCAGTCCAAAGTGATAAACCTTCTACAGTTGTTTCTACAATCTCTGAAGTCTTTTCTGTGTTCATGGGGAAAGCTTCAACCCATCCAGAGAAGGCATTCACAAAAACTAGTGTGCCAGTGGTACTGGGCGTTTATGTATAAAGTCCACTTTCTAGTCCTTAAAAGGGCACTTGCCCCAATTGAACTGGAACTGACATTATCTAGACATTTGTATTGATTTTGAGCTTATTTATTTGGAGTTGAGGAATAATTTTTAAGAAAAATATGTTCTGGAGAATATTCTTATTTAACTTACTTAGAAACTTATAAACCTATAAAACTAACTTATTTAGATAGAACATTGGTCTAAAACCAATATTCATTTTAAATAAATTTGAACAATTATGTGAAACGTGTCTGATATGTTCAGAAATAATATTGCTTGCAGATTCTAGTTGTTCTTGCTCTGGAATGTTGTAATACTTTACAAATTTCCTAGTCATGTAAGATTTTTAATTTTGTCTATTTTAGGATTTTACATAGGAGTGAAAGAGCTTTATACATGTCTGTTGGTAATATTACTGCTGTTTTTTTGTTTGACTGTTTCAATTCCACGAATTTTTTTTCTTTTATCTGACCATGATCTGCAGCAACATTAAACTGAACTTTATGAGCAGAACTGTACTTGTATTTCCGTCCTCATTGATATCATTATAACATAAAAAGATGGTAATACATATTATGGCAACCTGTCTATCTTTGCATAATTTCAATAAGGAGTTTGCTTTGTTTCTCCTTAATAATTATATATATGGTTACATATTAAGCTGTGATTTGACTGTTACAGTTGACATCCTCCTGGGAAGTGACTGGGCAGAGCCAAAAAGAAAAAAACCTGCCATCTTGCTTGTAGGATTCTAGAGACTTCCCAGCAGAGTAGGGTAGCTTACCTCTGTTGGAAGGCCTGGAGACCCCCCAAAGACTTGGGAACATTGAGAAGAGGCAATCAATCTAAAGGTACAGATGTTGCAGGTGGAATCTAGTGAGACTGTCCTGTGGCATGACTCCTGAGACCCGTACAGGCCAAATGTTGAGAACTCAATCTAAAACCCTTTTATGGAAAGTTCTAACAAAGTCAAAAGAAATTCTTCTTGGTTATTCTGTCCTATGAGTTTATGCAAAAATAGATCAAATAGGTTGTAGTTAGATTTAGCTTATCAATGCATTGCAGAAGTTGCGGGTGGGTGATGGCAACATTTACTGAGATAGGAAAGGGAACAGGAATTATTACGTGTTGTGTTACCATAGTTATGTTTCACAAAATATCAACTAGTCCCTACGAGCTAGGCACTGCTCTTAAGCTCTTAAATCAGTTATCAGAGGCGACTCACTGTGTTTAGTGCGACAGCGGAGGAGAGTTCCACAAAAGAACCAATGAAGGAGCAAAATTTATTTAAGTGTGAAGTCACAGAAGCCAACCTGAGGTGGGGTGGATGGGAATTTGGAGGGAATGACCAGTATTGCCAGACGTTCTTCCAGGATGAGAGGCAGAGACTAGACCGCTGCATTTGGTAACAAGGCTGCAGGTGGCCTGGAGAAGTGCCATTCCAAGAGCTTGGTGGAAGGTCCACCCCAGCCAACCGAGCACAAAATGAAAAGTGAGGAAGAGTCCACGGTGGATCTACGCTGCTCTACAGAGGACTTTGGCTTAGAGGACTCGAGAGGGTTCGAGCTGGATTTTAAAATGACTGTGCTGCACCTGTTGGATGGGGGCGCAGCAGGTTAACAGCAAAATCTAACTGCAGCAGCAATGTGCCCGGGCAGGCCAGGGGGCCGGCGGTCAGCCGCAGGAGGAGGACTTCACACTACTCCATCCCCAGGACTTTGCCAATCGGGAGCAGACTCCCGGCGCGCCGCGACCCGCCCCAATCTCGCGGGGCTCGCAGTTGAGCCCCGACTGCGGGTGCGGGAACCACGACTCCCGGTGGGCCTTGCGCGGTCGCCAGTGCGCAGGCGCGCCAGGGCCTCGGCCTTCCCCCACCCACCCCCAACCCCCGCCCTGGTTCCCGGCTAGATCCTCCGACGCCAGAGGGACGGGTTCTTCTTAAAGGAGAAACGGCGGAGGCGCGCTCGGTGGGCCCCAGTCCTGAGCCGCGCTCGGGCCTGCGCGGGAAGCCAAGGGAGCGCAGGCGGCGCAGGCGCAGTTGGGGCGAGGGCGGGTGGGGTGCCAGGTAAGGTCTGGGCGGGGTGGGTCGTGGCGGCCGCAGCGGGAGACCCGGGAGCCGCTTTGGGGATTGGCCTGTTCCGCACACTAAGGGGGATGCTCAGGAGACTGGACCGGGACGATGTCAGGGCCCCCGGCCCGCCCCCATCGACCCGGGGTGCAGAGCGCTGGGTGCGCAGGACCCCTCTCTCTCCCACTTAAGAGGGAGAGGCTCCTGCCCTCTCCTGATGGAAGTGTGAGCCCACCCCATCCCACCCTAACCTCCAGACACGTCCCTTCCCTAAGCTCCTGCGTCACACTTAAGTGGTCCAGGGCAAAACACTGCTCAGACCTTGACCCTGTGACCCCACCTCCCTCCTCTAGGCACCTGCCCTGTAGGTTCCAACGTTGATTTTGGTGGTTTGGGCCAAAGGCAGCAGAAGCTGTCGAAACGATTTGGCCTTGCCCCAACTGATGCCCAGGGGACTGATGCCCCAAAGCAGGAGGAACCTGCTCGGACCACCGACCGAGGGGCTCTCATGCCTGTCTCGTCTCCCCACCTCCCCCCAGGCCTGGTGCTCATGGCCGAATCCCTGGCAGAGTCGTCCTGCAAGCGGCGGGAGAAGCGGAGGCAGCTGGACGCTCGGCGCAGCAAGTGCCGCATCCGTCTGGGCGGCCACATGGAGCAGTGGTGCATCCTCAAGGAGAGGCTGGGCTTCACTCTGCACTCTCAGCTTGCAAAGTTCCTGCTGGACCGGTTAGGGCCCGGGGTTGGGGTCTTGGGATGGGGTCCCAGCGCCAGACCAAGAGCTGGCTCCCTCCTTCTTCCCACCCCCAGATTTCTCATTTTAGGAGAGTGGTTTTGGTGATTTGTGACCTCTCAGGGTCCTGTCCCCCTTATCATGGCCCCCAGCGAATTGCTCCTTAAGTGTGTGAGTGTCCAGAGCTAAGGACAGTTGCCAGCTGGGCTTGACCTGACCTGACCTACCTCTTGTTCCCCTGATAGGTACACTTCTCCAGGCTGCGTCCTCTGTGCAGGTAGGTAGGAATGGCAGGGTAGGGCCTTATGAGCTAGGGCGGGAGGAGGGAAGATAGGAGCGGTGTGACATGGGTACATCCTCCTAGGGTAGTTGGCTCAGAGGGAACCTTCTTGAGTTTGGGAAGAAGTGGGGAAGTCAGGGAGTCCAAGATAGAGAAGGGACCGTGGGGGTCTGAGTGCTGAAGAATTGTAAGGAGTTGAAGGACAAGGCTGTCTGCGTGTGGCTCTGCAAGGGGAGAGGGGGAGTCTCTCAGCTCACCCTTTTACCCTCGCCCCTCCAGGTCCCGAGCCTTTGCCCCCCAAGGGTCTGCAGTATCTGGTACTCCTGTCTCATGCCCACAGCCGAGAGTGCAGCCTGGTGCCCGGGCTACGGGGGCCTGGGGGCCAAGATGGGGGACTTGTGTGGGAGTGCTCTGCAGGCCACACCTTCTCCTGGGGCCCTTCTTCAGGCCCCACACCTCCAGAGGAGCCCAGGCCAGTTCCCCTTCCAAGTACTACCCAGAGAAGCTGGTGCCCAGAAAAGCAGAAGCCTGTAGGTAGGATGGGGAAAAGAAGTCGTGGAGAAAAGGGAGGGGGAAGGGCTTCTTCTTTTTTTTTTTTTGCACATAAGACTGCTGTTCACTCAAAATGTCTTTCTGAGTGGAAGAACTCTATACTGACAAAAAAGTATATCCTCAAATATATTTTGGGGGATAAAAGCAAAATACAGAATAGGATGTATAGTCTGCTATCAGTGGGAAAATGAGTGGGAGGAGAATATGTATTTGTATGTACTTATGAGTATAAGATATCTGGAAGAAGCCATGTTGCCTATGCTGCTAACTTAAGTGGCTGAGGTCAGTTTTGGAAGGAGACTTTTCAGTGTACAGTATGTTTGTTTGTAACCTTGTGAATGTATTTTTGTTGAAGCACCCCCTCTGACTCTAGCAGCTTCTGCCCCCTCCTCCTCCCTATGAGTGCTCCCACCACCTCCAGCCTTAGAACTCCACCTGTCCTCTTTCCACCAGCCCAGAGTTCCTTCCCCCTTTGACTTTCCCTTTGCCTACAGGTTTAGAATCTGAGCATGGTGAGGGGAATCAGGAGACCAGGTTACCCAGGTGAGGCTGGGGGGGGTCAGAGGGCCAGGGTAGACCTGGGTAGACAGGGGGGTAAGGGAGCAGGACCTTAAACTTGCTTTCCTTGAACTTTTAGGGGGATGGGGTCCCCACTGGAGACATTCTTGCCCCCAGGAGAAGAGGAGGAGGAAGAAGATGATGATGAAGAGGAGATGCTCAGTGATGCCAGCCCGTGGACCTACAGTTCCTCCCCAGATGAGCAAGTTGGGGCCAAGGGAGGGGGCATGTGGCTGGGGAGCCCGAAGCTTGCAGACTCAAGGGAAGAGCTTATTGGTGGGGAGGGCAGGGTGAGCTTCGCAGGAGGCAGAAAGAATGAGGGACTTCAGATTGGATGAAAAGGGGTTATTTTATACTGAAAAGAGGTGTGAACAGAGAGCCCACGGTAGGGGTAAGGTTGTTCCAATTTAGGGATATTTGCCACTTGGGAGCTGGGGCTGGACTGGGGCTGGCTGAGTGGCAGGGAGATAATGCCTTCCTCTTCATTCCCCATTTAGCAGTGAGCCAGATGCCCCCAGATCACCCCCTTCTCCTGTTACCCACATACTTAAGGATGGGGAGATACCCTCCACCCCAGCAACTACCCCTGCTCTTCTTGCTGTACCACCCTCATCAGCATCGTCATTGGGTTCTGGAGCTCCTCTGCCCGTGGATGTGGGGGTACAGCCAGGGCTCAGCGGAGCCACTCAAGCGACACAGCCGACTGAGCCCCTGGCCAGGTAACCTCATGGCTGAGGCAGAGGGCAGGGGCCTCGGTGAGGTGGCCCTTCCCTCAGGCCCCTCTACTCCCTCTTCACTGCCCATAGCCCCGGGAGTCAGACCCCGTCTGCACTTTCTCTGGCTTGGGATGAGACCGACACTGCACAGATTGGCCCCAAGAGAATTAGGTAGGACTGGGGATGGCGTCAGGAAGGGACCAGAAGTGGGAGGCAGAGGGGGATTCACCTGACCACCTCCCCCGCCAATTTTTCCTCCAGGAAAGCTGCCAAAAGAGAACTGCTGCCTTGTGACTTCCCTGGCTGTGGAAGGATCTTCTCCAACCGACAGTATTTGAATGTGAGGGTGTGAGGGATACCGTTGAGCTCTTTGGTTGCCAGGGAGAAGCTGAGGTAAAGGAGCC
Source organism: Galemys pyrenaicus (assembly GCA_019455555.1). Lineage (NCBI taxonomy): Eukaryota > Metazoa > Chordata > Mammalia > Eulipotyphla > Talpidae > Galemys > Galemys pyrenaicus. The sequence goes on along the minus strand of JAGFMF010011492.1, from coordinate 2,529,469 downwards.
TGGGGCGTGGAATTCACAGCCAGAAAGAGAAGGATTGGCTTGGCCATGCGGAGCTTGCCTGTAGTTAGTTGCCAAACCAGACATCTGGTGATGACGCAGAAAACCGAGGCTCCCTGCTTGGACTGCTTGCTGCGTGGCTCTCCCACGGACTGTGTGGTGGTGACAGTGGAAGCATTCCTCAGGCTCTTGGGGTGCTAGCTCCTGTTCTAAGCCCTTGGTGTGAGTCAGGTCTTTTCTTCTTCGTGACATCCCGTGGTGTAGGTGCTGATACCATTCCTGGTTTGCAGATGAAGGAGTTGAGGTACTGAAAGGTGAAGCACTGTTCAAAGCTCCTTGGCTGGTGTGTGACAGGATGGGCTCCTAATTCCACACTTAGTCTCGCCCTGCTGGCCTGAAGGGTGCTCCTAGCAGGAGGAGGAAGGCTGCACTGCCCCCACTCACTGCTGCAGGAAAGGCTTGACAGAGGGGCAAGGGCGTCAACCCCACAGTCAGCCAGCACCCTCACGTGCCACGTCCCGTGGCCACAGGAGGTTCCAGACCAGAGGGGCCGTGAAACATCGGGAGAAGGGAAACCAGGAAAGTTCCCAAGTGATGGTATAACTGGGGGTTGAGAAGAACATTGAGCAGGGCTGGCCAGGTGTACTGTGCCTGTTGTGGAGGAGACTGAAGGCGCCCCTAGCAGCGGTTTCGTTTGAGAAAGTGAGATTACGGCGAAGGTGAAAGCCACAGGCCAGGATGTAAAACTAGGTCGGATCAAAGGGGTGAAGAACACACTACCCCGAACGGTGTTCCAGGTTGAAATGTGTGTACTTCCAAAGAATTGAGGAAGGTCATATATACCCATGGTTAACTGTTAGTAAAATGTAGGTGATGGGTAATGTACATTTTCTCTGATCTGGAAGAGGACAGTCACACCCATGCAAAACGTCTTCCGTCCTCAGCACACGGGGAATCCGTGGCTTGGGAGCCAGAAGTGCCAGCTGAGTGGTTCTTTGTACTGGGGACTGCAAGCTGAGGGGATGGCAAGGGGGTGAGATCATGGAATATGAGGGAAGAGTTTGGGTTCTGGATGGGAGTGGGGTGATTTTGGCACTCAGGGATGGGACGGTAAGTGAAAGGCGGTCAGGATGACTTGAACTGGCGGTGACAGGAGAAATGCTGGGAGTGAGGGGGGGGGCCGGCGGCAGAGGAGCCTGCCTGCTGGGCCGGTTCTGGCAGTCTTCCTGAGGAGACCTCTGGCTTCCTTCCCTAGCACCACAAGAAGTACCAGCACATCCACCAGAAGTCCTTCTCCTGCCCAGAGCCCGCCTGCGGGAAGTCCTTCAACTTTAAGAAACACCTAAAGGAGCATGTGAAACTGCACAGTGGTGAGTGGTAGAAACGCCTCCTTACCTCCTCCCTGTCGGTCCCTTTGCTTCTTCCACGGGACTCTTCACCTCCCTTTCTGTGGGACCTGTAACCCCGAGGTCCTCTTCTCTTCCCCTCTATCTGCACATGCTTTCATATTCTTCTGTGGCGTGACACTCATCTGTGTTGGCATCTGCCTGCTTGGTGCTGTGTAGGTGCTGGGATCCAACAGTGAACAAAAGAGGTGGTACTCACCTAGAACATCTACGCTGGTGATGCAGGGCTGTGAGGAGATGTGGAAGCAGGGGAGAGAGCCGGAGGGGGCACTTGACTTGTTTTTGTAGAAAGGGAAGTATTCTGATCAGAGACCTAGTGAGGGGAGGAATGAGACCTGTGCATACCTCTGGGCAGCATGTGGGAAGGTCCAGGACCTTCATCTGTATGGTGTGTCACCTGCATGGTGTGTTCAGGAATAAAGAGGAGGTTAGGGAGGAAAGCGAGGAGGCCCGCCAGGTGGTCAGGGCCTCCAAGACTACCATTGGGATGACTTTGTTGACACCTGCATGAGAGGAGCACCACGTCAGGGTCTTGTGACAACTTCAAGAGGACACTGCAGCCACTACCTACGTGGAGAATAGGGGGCTGTGGTAGTGTAGTACCTGGTGGGGAGGGCCTGGCACACTGGTGCAGCTGACTGGGTGAGAAGGGGCTGGAGGCTACTTAGAGTGGAGGTAGAGGCCAAAGACTGCTGTGGGCAGGACAGATTGGCCACAGGAGGGATGGGCAGGGAGTTGGATGATTCCAGTCTGAGCAGTTGGGCAGAAGGTGACATGGTTTCCCGAGAATGGGGGAGATGCAGTTTTCAGGAAAGGACCTTTTATTTGGAACATGCTAATTCGACATCTTGGAAGGTGGGTAAGAAAAATGTGTTCATCCTGGTGTTGGAATGCACCAACATGGAGGTGGTGAGGTAGGTGGGGAAGAGGCCTGAGCAGGGCATGTGGGAGTGACGTGGGCGACAAGTGGTACAGGTGAGAGAGGCAGGTGAATCGGTTTGTGAGTGAAAGCAAGCCTCAGAGATAGCCCCAGAAGGCAGAGAAGGGTGGGGAGACAATGGGAAAGTAGGATGATGGACTGGCAGGCTGGAGTCACAGGATTATTACAGCAGGATGAGGTAGGAGCCCTGGCTGCAGCTGGAATTCTTGGAAATTCATTTTCCAGGTGGTGCAGTGTTGGAAAGCGAAATGGAATCGTGCAGAGCAGGGTGGGAGCTTGGTCAGTGAGGTCAGGGTATAGAAGTGGGGCTGGGCATGGAGCAGGCAGACCGCAGCACAGGAGGAGTGGAGGAGAGGATGTGCGGCTAGCGTCCTGTCAAGCACAGATGAGGGGGTGAAGGCCAGGAGTGTGTTTGTGGACATCAGGTGGTGGGGTCAGAGGGCTAGCAGCTGCCTCAAGGAGTTCCTCTGCCACAGGCCTGAGGTCAGGAGGTACAGGAGAAAACCACAGCTGGCCGGAGAGAGCTGCCAGATACAGGCGGCAGGAAGGGGCTGCAAGAGCAGACAGGAAGGGGACGGTGGAGCTGACTGCTGGTGGCCACGGAGCTGCTGGCAGCTCTGCAGGGCCCTGGTGAAGGAGGGCTGCGAGATGCAGGCCCAGTGGGAACGGTGCTGTGGGGGTGGTGGGCAGGGGTGCATGGGGGGTCTAAAGCTGAGGATAAGTGATGGGGTGTCCCCAATGTACCCACAGACACCCGGGACTACATCTGTGAGTTCTGTGCCCGGTCCTTCCGCACTAGCAGCAACCTCGTCATCCACAGGCGCATCCACACTGGAGAGAAACCCCTACAGTGAGTGTGGAGTGAGGGGCCCTGAGAGGGAGGGAGTACCCTGGCAGCTGGGGCGTCAAGACAGGCTGAGGCCTTTCCTTCCCTCTGCTGCTGTCTCTGGCTCAGGTGTGAGATATGCGGGTTCACCTGCCGGCAGAAGGCCTCCCTGAACTGGCACCGGCGTAAGCATGCAGAGACAGAGGCCGCCCTGCGTTTCCCTTGTGAGTTCTGCGGCAAGCGCTTCGAGAAGCCCGATAGTGTCACAGCTCACTGCAGCAAAAGCCACCCAGCCCTGCTCCCAGCTCCACAGGAGCCACCCAACCTGCTGGAGTCCTGTCCCAGCATCTCTGCCCCTGCTTTCCAAGGAGCCGGGTCCTTTCTGGCTCCTCAGGCTCCAACCCTGCTCCCTCAGCAGTGAGCATTCCCTGGGCCCTAGGGAGCCTAACCCCCGGAAGTGAAAAGGAGCCAGGAGAAAGGAACTGCCTGGTGCGCAGGCCTAGCTGACAAGAAGCACAGTGTGGACAAGGCTGCGCTCTAAGGGAGCCAGACTACTCTAGTCTTTGAGAGGACAGAATAAACCCAGTATTTTCACACGGACATGCATGGGCACAGCAATGTTTTGGCATCTGAGGCACAGGAATTGTGATTCCTTTGGAAACAGGCTCTGCTGGAACGTGTGAGTCGTGAGTGCATGGTAGATGTGGGCTGCGTTCCTGTACATCCCCTCCTCTGCTCTCCGGCTCCACCCCAAGGACCCGGCTTCCTTCTCTAGCTCACTTTGGCCTTTTGCATCCCTTGCCTGTAGAATGTCACACCAGTCTTTGACTCAAGCAGGGCAGAAGGGTCATTCCAGACGGACAGGCCGGAGCAAAAGCAGAGGTGTGTGATCCTGTCCACTTCAGTGTTCTCCACAAACAAGAAAACCAAATGAGTAGTCTCCCAAAGAGTCTCACCTTCCAATACAGAAAGGAGGGAGGGGGCTGTATGTGCAGGACCGCTGAGCTCTGCCTTAGGGGTAAGAGACCTTAGGATGTCAAAGAGCCTCACTCTTGGTCACTCGTGAAATCTGCAGACAGTAGCCCAGGTTTGACAAAAACGGCTCTTGGCATCTGGAATCCAAACAGCTCTTTATTTCAAAGTCACAGCAAAAACACCACTGGCCAGATCCAGGGAATCCATCCTGAGGAGCATTTCCCCACGGCTCCAAACTTGATTGCAAATAGCATTTGTGTGCCTGGTTTGGTGGGTGGACTTGTGCGGTCTTGGCCCAAGTCACAGGCTAACATCCCCCACCTGGCTGGAGAAAACTGGCCTGAGAGGCACCTCCATCTGGATGCTCTCAGGTTTGGCCCATGGGGTGGTGGGCAGCCATGCTGGGGCGCGCACCCATCCTCATGGGAATGGGTCAGATTCGCCAGGCTCAGGCTGGGTGCTTCTAGAGTGGCAATGCCCTCCCTTCCTGAAGTGCACTTTCCTGTAATTTCTCTGCCTGCAAATTTCCCATCAGAAGCTGGGGGAGCAAGCAGCGAAGAGACTGAAGAGTACACCAAGAGGCAAGAAGTTCATGGGACGGGTGGGATGTGACCGTGGCTACATGTGGGATAACACCCAAAGTCAGGAAAGCAAAAGTGCCTGGGGAGGAGAGGTTGAGAACACAGTTGGAAAAAGGAGATGGACAAGAGAAAACGGAACACAAGTGGGAAAACAGCGAAGTAACTCCTGAGAGCCCAGCGGCAGCAAGGGGACACACCCACACCTTCCACGAGGGGGCACTGAGAGGGGTTCCCCACCTACTGGCTACACGGGCATCCCAGTGAGAGAAGGGGCAAGAACTCGCAAAGGAAGCAAATGTAGGGGAAGAGCACGGAGCCAGGTGAAGGGCTTGCCGTGGAGTGGCAACGCTGCAGCCACGCTATCCACAGACGCACGTGCGGGGGCCATTCTGTGGCACACTCTGCCGTCTGCTCGCCCAGGTGTGTTCTGCGGTGCAGCGCCAGCTTGGCGCCCACACTGAAGACCTGGCTGTCCCCGAGGCAGTCTGCAGGTGCTTGCCCACCCCACTCCGGAGATCCCGCTCAGTAAGTTTCCCTCAGCTGTGCAACAGGTGCTGGCTTTGCCTGTTCTGCCTGCTCAGCGAACGAGGGCGGTGCCGGCAGTGCCTTGGGGGCGGCAGCGGCAGCCGCCACACGAGCACGGGTGTGGGTCCGCTGGTGCTGTGCCAGGGAACGGCTGTGGCTAAAGCACTTGCCGCACTCGGCACATTCCGCGGGCTGCTCGCCCAGGTGTGTCTTGCGGTGCAGCGCCAGCTTGGAGCCCACACTGAAGGCCTTGCCACACTCGGGACACCTGTGGGGCTTGAGGCCAGCATGGTTGCGGCGGTGCACGTTGAGGTTGGACACGCAGGTGAAGCGCTTGCCGCACAGCTCGCAGTGGTAGGGCTTCTCGCCGGTGTGCGTGCGCCGGTGCTTGGTGAGATCCGAGCGGTCGCTGAAGGCCCGGCCGCAGTCGGGGCACGGGAAGGGCCTCTCGCCTGTGTGGATGCGCTGGTGTACCACCAGGTCCGAGCGCTGCCCGAAGCCCTTGCCGCACGCGGAGCACGCGTGCCGCCGCTCACCCTGGTGGCTCCGCCGGTGGCGCAGCAGCGTGGAGCTCTCGCTGAAGCGGCGCCCGCAGTCGCCACAGGCGTAGGGCTTCTCGCCCGTGTGCGTGCGCTGGTGGCGCACCAGAGTGGCGCTCTCCGAGAAGCCCTTGCCGCACTCGGGGCACAGGAAGGGCTTCTCCCCCGAGTGCGTCTGCAGGTGTCGCGTCAGGGTGGAGCTCTTGCAGAAGCTCTTGCCGCACACGCCGCACTGGTGCGGGTCCGGGGCCTGTGGCCGCCGGAGCGGGGAGTCACCCGGGTTCCGGGCCACGTGGGCACGCGCGTGGGTCTGCAGCCCTGCACTGCTGCGGGAGGTCCGTGGGCACTGAGCGCAGTGGTGGAGCTGGGGGGTAGGTGCCACGAAGGTTCCCCAGGGGTGCACCCGCTCCTGGTGGAAGCGCAGCGCACTCTGGTGGAAGATGCGGGCGCACAGGGGACACTGGCACGGCTGCTCCGGTGGGTGCCCGCGGCGCCGGTGCAGTAACAGAGCGGGGCGGTGGCGGAAGCGGCGGCCACAGGTGTGGCAGGGACAGGCGCGGCTGCGCCGCTGATGCTCACTTTGGTGGAGGTCAAGGTGGCCGCTGTGATGAAAGCTCTGGCCACACTGGCTGCAGATGTAAAGTGTCTGGCCGCTGTGGGCACGTTGGACGGAGCGGAGGTCTGCAGCCCCTGCGCAGCGCTCACCGCAGTCCAGGCAGCAGAAGCAGCTGTCGCCACTGCCACCGTGGGCACGCTCGTGCCTCAGCAGCACTGAACTGTAGCGGAAGCTCTTGCCGCACCTGCTGCACGCATAAGGCCTGCTGGCCACTGCTGCCTCTGATGCTGCGAACATTTAGGGTCCTGAGCATGGCACCTGTGGGGTGCGGGCGGTAGTAAGTCCGGCAGGAGAGTGGGCCTCTCGCACTCCCAGGTCTTTCAACTATCTTAAACTATCTTTCAACTATCTTAAAGCCTGAAAAAGGAGCAGCAAAGAAAGGGGGGAAGGCATGGACAACTGGCTGCAGATTCCAGGGTCCCTTCCCTCACAGGTAGGTCATGTGGCTGTTACGGAAGTGGACTGCGGCCAGGTTCTTCCTGCATCCTGAGCCCTGCAGGGAGAAGGGAACTGTGAGTCCCAGCAACAGCTGTAGTCCAGAATGACCCGGTAAGCACAGACTCCCTATTTCTTGTAACTTCCTCAGCTAACCATCTCCCAGATTCCATTCTCCAAAAGGAGGCAAAGCCACAGGGATCCTAGAAATGGGGTGGGGAGGAGTTGGAGGTCCTGAGCAACTAGATAGGACAAGAGGGACTCGGATGTGGAGCTCCTCATCTCTCTGAGCCATCACAGATTCAGGAAGAAGGGGGTGTGCCCAGCCTGTATTCCAGCCTGAGACGAGGGATGCTGCCTAGCGATGCACTAGAAAATACCAAAAAGGGATGGGCAGTTGAGACCACACCAATACCTTCCCTCTGAGACCCAGTTTTCTTGCATTACCAGTGTGAACCCAGCCATTCCTGAGCTGGCAGTGAACTGAAACATAAATCTGTAGAGCAGCGGTAGGTAATCTGGGCAAAAAATCAGGAAAGCTGGGGCCTATCCAAAGGAAAGAGGAAAACAAGTATTGCTTTTTCAAAGCATTGCTCCTAGGCTTTGGACAGTGTCTGGTAAACAATCAGTTCACACTAGTGCATAGCCCAAATGTTCCCTGGCCTAGGCTAGAAAAAAGCAACTCAGGATCCAGAAAAGGGAGCATGGTTAATACACAGAGAAGATTATCCAAAGTTGATAGCATTGTCCAAAAAGTGATTTTCACATATTCAGGGATGGCTGGGGAGAATAAAGGGGCATCCTTTCTAATTCTTAGGGCATCCAAGTTTGCAAAAATTCTGCAGACTTTCCTCACCACCCCAGCTCCAGAGATGTGTGAACTCAGTTGCAGAGAGGCCCCTTTATGGGAAGGGGCTGTTATCCTCTTTATTGCAAAGGATGCCCCTGAATCTGTCTGACAGGTTGTACCAAGCAGCGCTCTAGGGCAGTTGGCCTTTGTGCATGGAACCTCCCGTGCTGCTGGTTACAGCACAAAAAGGCAGACCCTCCTCAGCAGGCTGGCCTCCCCCCGTTCCTCCCACAGCCCATGGATCGGCTCCCAGGCCTGCTCAGTGATACACTAGAGATGACGTGGAGCCTCTGGTTCGGTGGAGTCCATGCCATCCAATAGGTCAGCCAGAGGAGAGTGGCTGACCCCATATTTGCAGATGGAAGCTCATCATAAATACTCAGAGGTTTGGTTTAAACATTCCATAGATGTTTCCTTAGCTTTTGGAGTGCAAATAAGGTCAACTGAAGGGAGCCTTAAAAACCACAAACCTGCAGGGGTAGGCTCTGGCGCTTCTGCTGCCCTCCACACTGGGAAGGAGTGGCGAGTGGCTGGTGCTTCCTTTCATCCTTCCAGACCAGGAAGTGCTGTGCCCTGCAGAGCGAAGAGGGACAATGTGAACATAAACTGTGTAGAGGGCCCAGGGGCAGGGAGAGAAAGAAGAGAACTATTTCCTGGAGGAGATTTTTAAATGGACATTTTCAAATATAAAAAGCTAGCATCTCTCTAATATTCTTGTCTCATGTATTACATCCTTCCACATATGCTTTTTTTTTTTTTTTTGGTCTAGAGTATTTTAAATGCCAGACATATTCACTGAGGGATTTAAAGCAAAATCTGTAAGCAGAAGCCTCCCTGCAGACCTGAGAGCAAACTTTAGAGTCAGTTCTTCCAGAGGAACTTTCAACCCAGGCACTTGGGCTGCTGATGCTAGATGGTTGTAAATTCAAAGGGATCTGCTTTCCCTCAAGGTTCAGTGGTTGACCTCAAATGCCAAAGAGCAGCGATCATGACCTGGGAGGGCATTCCACCTCACTTGGGGTCCCTGGAAGTTGTGGCACCTTTGAGGCCAAGTTCCTGGGGACCTGTCCTTTGTCAGGCCACTGCTTCCCAGGTACATGCTCAAGGAAGGCAAGACAAAGGCAATTGACACAAACGCACACATGCACACATAAATAACACAGCATTTCCCCCATTATGTTGAGTAAGGGAGACCCTGGATAGGGTGCAAGTTTGGTTGCACCCTTCAAATCTCTTTTGTTTGGAGTTTGCCCTGGAAGTGTTAGAAGAATTGATGCTCAGGGCCTGAGTGTGTATGCCAGTTAAGGACTAACAGCTGCCACACCAAACGTGACAGCAGGCGAGCGTGGATTTATTGAAGCAAGAGGGCAGGACTGACAGCAGGAGGGGATCTGAGGGAGGATGCCTGTTTTCTCCAGCTCTGTCTGTGACTGCACTGTCAGACTCCTGGTGCCCAACGTGCCAGACTACCGATCATGCACTTGGTGGTCGCAACGTTTCTTGCTGGTTCTTTTCCTGCTCCCTAATTATCCTGTAACTGGATCGGATTTTAGGTGGTGCCTAGCTAAGCAACACTGCAGCAAAACAGTTGTTTTTCTGGGAGCTTTTCCTTTTGCTTCTATATTATTTAAAATCACTGTCCTGTATCTAAACCTTTCCAGTTCCCCCAGTCTTCACAGTCTCAGAAGCAAAGACTTCTAGGCCTGGGAGGAAATTTGGAAGAAAAAGTATTACTGTGTTGAAATATGACTTCTAGGTTGTTCTATCACTTTACAAGTTGTGAGATTTGAAGTGTTATACCATAAAATTTCTTTTACTTTGAAAAAAAAAATAAGTTCAAGGAAGACTTGGAAAGGGGAATAAGGGTAACTATGTATGAACTGGTGAAAAGTCCTAACTATTGAATACTTCAGAGTTTTTAAGCATATAAAACTTACAAATATTTATAAATAGTATACATATAATTAATAATAAATAAGTCTTAAGAAAAATTAGTGGGGAAGCATTCTAATAAAGATAAAAGTTCTGAAATTTATATATCACTTTATATTTTAATAGATATTGCAGGTATGTCACCGTATCTATAACTAATCACAAATGACAAATAATGAGTACTGAATTTAGTACATTTATTAACTATCTACTGTGAGAGTTCTTAATTGTGTCCTTCCATAAATATTTTCTTCCCTGGTTGTCTGTTCTGCCAGGCCAGCATTTCTGAGGTGGGGTGAAGAGACAATTATTTAGAAATTCCTCCATCTTAAAGTAGGAGAGCTGAGATCTAGTTGGGGGTCTCTACTATGGAAGCCACAAGCCACATGTGGCAAATGAGCATTTGGAATGGTCTGGTCCAAACTGAGATATGCCGGAAGGGTCAGATACAGTCCTATTTAAAGACTTAGTTCCAAGACTTAGTATAAAACAAGAGTGCACACTATCTTGTGAACAGTGCTTAATATGAATTATGTGTTTAAAGGATGATGTTTTGGATATATTGAGTTATGTAAGTATATTTCATCTGTTTTTAAAATAAGTGCAGTTTCCAAATGTGACTCACATTTTACTTTTGTTGGACGAGTAGCCTTTTCAATAACAATATACGAAAGGAGGCTGGCCCACTTCACATTCCCCGGGCTTTCCCGGAGAGAGGTCAAAGTCAATGGCCAACTTAACACTTGTAGCCTCACTAGCGGAAGCCACTCCTCCCACTTCCAGGACTGTAGCCCCTGGCCACTTCCTCCAGAGGACCTACCTGTTCTTCTGAAAAGTGGTGTCTGCTGCCTTCTGGGGGAGACCTGAGACCTGGAGTTGTGGATAATGCAATGCCTCTTCCTGCTACTCTCCCAGTTGTTTCTAGCCACAACTTACAAGGATTCTCATGTGTCCCTATACCACCCCTTCATCCTCCCGGTCCTCTGAGGTGGGTACTCTTGGTTAGCGCCACCTGATCTGAAGTTCCCCAGCAAGCCTGTCTAGAGCCACCCAGTATAGTCTTGGCAGATAGGTCCCAGGATAGAAGGGAAACAGGCCGGTCTTTGCACAGCAGACTCCCACCCTTCTGGGTCCTAACTGGCTGGCTGGCAGCAGCTCAGCAGGTAGTGGCCAGCTATGACAAAAGACCAGATGCCAGCAGCAGACACTGCTCCACAAGGACCAGGGTCTGTGTGCTGTGTAGCCATTGTTGATTTCTCTTGGCTCTGACTGGGGAAACTGCAGGCGTTAGCAGTGGGTCTGGGAGCAGCAGCTGCATTCAGGAGGCAATTATTCTGCTGGCCTGTCTGTGTAGCCTTGGTGCTATCACCTCCTCTACCCCTGCCTGGCCCCGTCCTAAAGACACTATTGTCTCCAGGATTCTATGATACCCATAGAAGACACTGAAATTTAGCTCCACATAGAAGAAAATTATCCATTTCTTTCTCCCTCTTGCTTGGGGAATTGAGTGGATGGGAAAGTTTTCCTGGCTCTCTGGAGCCTTTCTATTTGTAATTCCTTCCACCTGGAAAACCCTTTCCCCCTTCATTCATGGTTCAGCTCAATGATTCTCAGAAAAACCTGGCTGAGTACCCTCAGCTATCTCACTTTCCATTCCCTTACTTGGCTTTATTCTAAATCAGTGAAAGTAACAATAAGTAGCAATTCCCATCTACTCTGGCAAGACTTCAGTCCCTTTTCTAGGCCCAGTACTTCAAAAGAAGATGCTTCCCAGCTTCAGATCCAGTCTGACATATTTAAGGAGTTAGAAATAGGAATGCCTACAACTTCCTAACCCCAAGTGTCCAAGCCTCATTTTGATGCAAATACATTCATTTGGAAATTTTTCCGTCACAAAGATTTTCCTGTGAAATCAGACATGTGGTGAAGGTACCTATGCTGACAGCAAACGACAACTTATTAGGAGAGTTTATTCTCTGTCTCTTAACACATGGGAAAAACTGCACCTCTAGTGGCCAGAGCAGTCCAGAACTGCCACCTGGAAGGCACTATTTAGTGTTTTGCACACCCACGGGCCTAGCAAGAAGTTGGGCACACTTAAGGCAGTCAGTGCTTTTTAGAAACGACAATGGTTAATTTCTAGAATACATTCTGGAACACGATTCTCTCGAATGTTAGGTTCTTGGAGGAGAGGGCTCTCCACAGTCATCTCCCATTCCATCTACCCACTGCATATCCTGCAATTACCCTGCTTTGGCTGGTTGAGTCTGGACTGCGGCCTTGGACTGCAGGTGTCTGACACTCCTGCCGGGGAAAAGACTTAAAGATGCTATTATAATGTTTCTTATGAAAAGAGGAAAGGTGAAAATTAGCTTAAGACTGAGGACCTTTTACCTCCTCTACCCCTGTCTGTCCCAGCCCTAAAGACTAGTCTCCAGGATTCTGAGACCCCCCTAGAAGACACTGAAATTTAGCTGCAGGTCAGACTGCTGACCTTTCAGGATTTTCTGCCTTCAGGGCAGTTCCTCTGAAGAGGGACCCCTAAATAAGACCTTTGACTCCTCCCTGTACCCTAAACATCCTACACGTTTGGCAGGACCTTTAAGTACTCCCGATCCCCAGCGAACCCTTCACACGGCTTGGCAAGCGCGGGCTCCGTGGCCCACCCCGAGCACCGAGAGCCAGGCCACTGGTCGCTTGGGTAGGGCCAGGAGCCTGGTGTCCCTTTTGGGGAACCCTGCCTTTCGGGGCAGCGCCAATCCCGAAGCCCTGATCAGGTCAGCTCTCTCGACAGGAGGCTCCTCCGGCCCCGGCCGGCCTCGCGCGGCGCCCGCCCCCTGCAGGCCAGAAAGGCCCCGGGGAGGACAAGGCGGGGGGGGGGGGGGGGCAGGGGGGGGGGGGGGGGGAGGGCTGCCGCCGCCTTCTGGATCCGGCTCAGGGCGACGGGGTCCGCGTCGTGGGGCCGCCGGCCCGAAGGTCACCGGGCTGGCTGAGCGCGCGGTGGGAGGGCGCCGCCGGGGAGGGCGGGCCGCGCGGCGGGCGGGGAGCGGCCAAGAGCTGCCCCGCGCCCCCAGCAGCTCGTCGCCAGGGCGGCGCTCGCAGCCGCGGGGAGCGGCCCGGGCGGACGCGAGAAGACGGCGGCGCCGGAGACGCTGCGCCAACCCTGCCCTCCCGGCCCCGCGCCCCCTCACCGGTCGCCGACCCGCTCCTCCCGCGCCGCGCGGCTCCCTCGGCGGCCTCGCGGGCCTCGGCGGGCCGGGGCTGGGCGCAGAGGAAGGACAGCGGGGCGCGCGGCCGCGGGGCGGGGCGGGGCGGGGCGGGGCGGGGCGGGGGTCCCGCTCCCCCGCTCCGGGGTTGGCTGGCCGGTCGGCGGCGCTCGCGGCGCGCGTCCCGGCGGCTGGCGGCACCCAGGCCCGAGGACTCCGCCGAGGTCACCGCCCGGCCCGGGCTCCGCGGAGCGGACAGGGGCGCCCCCACCTCCCACGCCAAGCCCGGGTTCCTGGGCTGCCGGGATCCGCCTCCCCACAGGCCCAGGCATGGGCGCGCAAGTTGTTCCAGCGGTGCTGACGGCGGGGCAGCGGGTGCCCGCGCCGAGTGCACTCGGGGGTCGCGCTGCAAGCGTCCTAGTAGTAATTTGGCGACTTCTTAGGGGGAGGCCATACTTGCTGTCATCTCGCCCTGCCGTCACGGGCTCCTGAGAGTCCTTGATCTGCCCAAGGTCGCCCTGCCAGGGGTGGGGGTTTGGTTGGCTTGCCAGCTGCTCTTCCCAGAGCTTGCTGACTGAATTCCCGGACCAGTGTGGAGTATTCGGTGTCTTCTCTCACTGACGGGTGCTGCCGGTGTTTTCTGGAAATGCAGCTGGGAGCTTGGCAGTTTCCTTCTTTATTTATGGCTGCCCATCACCAGCGCACACCCAAACGCCCGAGGATGGCCTTCAGGGCCTTTTCTTCTACCAGTTCTAGTCTTTCTTTTAGCGCCACGCATCCTGCTACACATCTAGAGCTTCTGTGCCTCTGCTCAGCGGGGTCCTCAAAGTGTGCAGTTCCTTTCCCCTGGTTTAGCCTGGAACATTCTGCTGGGCTTTAATTCTACCCATTGGTAAAGTTTAGGCAAGGACGTGGAAAACAAAGGCTGCAGGCCTGAGGTGATGAGGGATTTAACCAGAAAGGGATGGAGGAGGGAGAGGAAAAGGAAGAAAAAGCAAAGTACCATATACAGATGCGGTAGTATTATGTAAAGGTTGGATGGCTGATTAATTCCAAAGACTTCCAAGCAAGATAAATGATCTGAGATATTTCTGAACTCAAGTGTTGTGTTTAAGGGATACTGACACATTTGACCAATGACAGAAGAGTGACTGGGATGGTGATAAATACATTACATAATTGAAGGGGCTGAGGATATTTAACCTGGAGAACAGAAATCTGTACATGATCACTGTACAGAAGATTTGACAAACTGTAACATAGCAGAGGGCTGGGTTAGACTTTTTAGGCAACTTATCACATCCATAAACATAGCAGAATGTTTGGTATGTATTCATTACATGAATAAGTGAGTAAGATAAATAAAACCAAGTGGCTTCTAGTTATTGATTTTTTCCTTTTTTAATGAAGATTTTTTTCTCACATCATATCACTTGTGACCACCGGCCTATTCCCTTGTGTTCATCCCTCCCATCTGCAACACCCCAGTCCCTCTCCCCCTGTATGCCTCCGTTCTACAGTCAGCTTGTTAGTTTTTTGTTGTTTAGTTTCTCTACATGCCACATTTATGAGACCACTCAGTATTTAGCTTTTTCCTTCTGACTAATTTCAGCTAGCATAATCCCCTCCAGCTCCATCCACATTGCCACAGATGGCATGAACTAGACAACTTTCTTTTGTATCACTGTCGGGAAGAATGGAGAGAAAATACAGGCAGGTGGATTTTTATTCTATTCTGCAAGTCATTACAGAGGGGGATAATAATTAAAACAGGAATACTAGGTGCTGTGAGACAAAGGTCAAGGATGAAGCTGTGTGCAAATTTTGTCGACTTGAATGTATCATGCAAATGGCCCTCTTTCCCTAAAAATATACCTCAATAAATAACAATTCACAATGTGGTTGTGTAAATATTCAAGATATTGATGGAAATGGATGTCCTCATATGTCAGGTCCTATAGTAGGCATTGGGGAATACAGTTGCAAGTTGCCAGATGAATCTCCCAAAAGTAAGTTCTGAGCATGTCATAAATGTTTAAAATGCTCAAGAACTGACAAAGGTTTGTATTAACCATTAAAAGAACTTTACTCTCCATGAGTTACATCAAAGCCCTCTTCAACCTGCCTTTCCAGTTTGTCCTCTCCAACTCTGCAGGAATCTGGATCACTACTCACCTGCCTTCTATATTCCTCTTGTCCTGGAATATTCCTTCCGGAATATTCCTTCTGCCTTAGTCAAAATCCTGCTGATCCTTCATGCCAGCCCACTTCAAAAGATTTGCTCCATCCAGCAATTCTGATTTATTGAAAACTTATCCTATGAAAGAGGCACATGACAGTCTCTGCACTTAAGATCTTTGCCATGTCCTTTAGAATTAGGCACCTACCTTATATCTCCCCTACCAACTTGTAAGCTTGAGTGAAGAGTTACAGAGTACACATTTCTTAATACCTGCTTATGTGCAAGTAAGTGGCATGAGTCCTTTAAAGAATGCTGTGGGAAGTCAGAACTCTTCAGGCTAAGTATAAAGTGGAATAAAGCTATAGCTGAAAAACCAGGACAATTCTGCTATAGGTCATCAGCAAACTTCATAGATCAACATATAACCTGGATTTTGTACTAGGGTCTGTGGGTGATGGGGAGACTTTCATCCCCTGGGAGCTTTTTGCCTATGTAGGTGCTGGGATTGGGTTAGAACCACAGGACTGATGAAAAGGAAAGTAGTGTGTTCTTGTTCTAGACAGGAGAGGGTAAGAGATCAGAATTCTGTGGAGGATGCTGAGTGGGAAGTGGGCAGGGCAGGAGTTCCAGGAAGTGGGGGTAGGGTACAGATGTTGGGAGAGGAAACTCAAGGAAGTCTGGCTAGTTTGAGGAATCACTGCTTTCCATAAACCTTTCTGGAAGGCCCACTGAAGCTAAACTTGGCTGGAAATACAGATAAACATCATGTGACCTTAGAGCATGGCTAGGGAAATCTATGCAACACTCAAGCGTTTGGGTTTCTCTCAGGACGTAGAGGAAGACACACAGTCATCAGGGTTTGTAGAGATTAGGAAGTTAGAGGTGAAAAAGTAAAGCTGTGAGAGTGGATGATATTTCTGAGAGGCTATAGGTGGATGAGAAGGGGCTGAGGGTCAGCCCTACAGAACCAGTTTCCAGAAGGAGTCAGATACGGTCAGGGTAACCATTAAAGGCTTTGAGGAGGAAGAGGGTCAGGGTTCCAGTTCCATGAGAGGAAGTGGTGGTCAATGTCCAGTGCTGGAGTAAGTCCCATCACGGCAGCATCAGTGTACTGGGCTTGGCCAGAGGGCATTCACTGTTGATGGTTTAAGAAGAGACAGGAGGGAAACAAAAAGCAGGGAGTTAACATATATTTACTGGGGATGCGCATGTGGAGCAGAGTACAGGCTACATGCTTTACACGGCAGCTGAGGCAAGTGTGAGTAGAGCGATGGGCGTAGACCACTAATTCACATTTGTTTGAATGTAAGCTCAGTGAATAATGAAAATGTCTAAAATTAGATTTGGAAGGTGTGCTATGTGATACAAAGACCAAGAATACTGCTTCAAATTCACTTTACTCCCAAATTACTAAGCAGAATGTTTCCATTCTTCAAGTATTCTAACCTCAGAGGCAGAGCCACAAATAACTCCGGGTGTGTCAACTGACAGTTTCCCAACAGTGGAAGAAATCAACTACACAAAACTGTAATCTAGAAGGCTTTTCTTAACCTCAAACTGTAAACATACAGCTAGGTGAAAAAAAGGGAAAATTTACAAACTGCACCAATAATACACATCATTTTAATGATATGGCAGAGGACTAAGTGTCTTTTAAATTAAGTAACACGCTTACCAATAAATGGTGGGAGGCTGTGCTGCTTACACTCTGCAGTCAACTTCAAGGTCTCCGGGAGGGGTAATTAAGTTATAAATACAAAGCATGAGAAAATTTTATTTTATTGAGAAATAGCTGATTTGTGATACTACCTAGTAACTGGTAGTGTGACTAATATCTTCATATGGCTTTCATGTACCTTTCATTTCATCTATTAGCTTAGTCAGCAGGGTTGGTTGGTTATTTGTGCCAGGGACTGGCAGGGGTACACTTGTGGCACGGAACTCACAGTGACCTGTGCTGTCCAATACATTAATCACAGGTACATCTTAAAAATTAAATCACAAATTTAGCTCCTCAGTCACACTAGGCACATTTTAAGTTCCCAAGGGTTCCATACATAGTTACTGGCTACCTACCAACTTGTAGGTATCTGGACAGTGCAGATAGAAAAAGTTCCATCCTCACTGTAAGTTCTATTAAACAGAGTTGATTTACAAGACCCTTGAGGTATATTATCTACAGTGGAGCTATAGAGGATCTAAGTTGAAGAAATGGCAATGAAATGGAGAGGGTAAACCTCTGAGATACTTAATATGATAGGATTAATTTAAAATGTTTTCTAGGTTTTTCTCTAGGGTAAGTGGGTAGATGGTAAACCATTCACCAATATATACATAAATAGGATTTGTGGAAAGGAAATGAAATCAGATTTGTACTTAGTGAGTAAAACACAATCCTTGAATAGATTGGCAACCTGAGACCCTGCTGGATCTCTGAGTGTGATGTGGGAAGTCTGGATAAAGACACAGTTCCCACCAAGGAGCAGGGCCATGCATTGGGGCAAGAGCTCAGAGAAGTAGGCTGCATGAGATGACCAGAAGCTAGCCTCATGGTCTAGGAAGCCCTGGCATTTAGAGAAAGGCTTTCAAAATATGACTGCACCATGAACTCAATAAACTAAGTCCCACCAGCATAAAAAAAAAAAAAAGTAAAAATAGTAATAATAAAGTACAAAATATTAATATGCTTTGTACATAAGTAAAGGTTGTTTCCTGAAACTTTTGTTATGAATATATTTACACACGTAAATGTATATTGGGTTGCAAGGTAAGACATTTTTCAGGATTGTTGTCCAGTTAGTTTGAATGTCACTGCACTGACTTATCAAATGAACAGCACAGACTATATGCTACTTATGAAATGCAAAGATGTCCTTTTCCTCATCACCCAAAATCCGGGTGCATAAAGAAACTAAGTTAAGTCATACTGCATGAAAGAATGCATCTGTATCAACAGGTTAGAGAAGTAAAGGAAACCCCGGACGAGAGTGACTCAGAAACGAAATTAAAAAACAACCCAGTGTCAGATGTCAGTGACTGGATGATACTCAGAGCATGGGTGACTTATCTTTGCAATTTCTGTTGACTAACAGAAATGGAAGTAAATGAGAGGTGAAGAGGTGAAGATGAGACAAACAACAGCAGAAATTGAGACATTTGTTTTATGAAGACATAAAAGTTAACTATGGACCTGGAGATTGTGTTGGAAAGGCATGCTCTAGGGTGTGCCATCCCATAATGATCCCTAGTCCCATGTAGCCACATGTAGCTATTTAAATTAGGATAGAATTTTAAGATGCAGTTTCAAGTGTTCAGTTAGTACATGTACCTAGTTGCTACTGTATTACAGAACAAACAGAACATTTTCACCATTGCTGAGAGGTTTATTGGACAGTGCTGCTTTAGAATAATTCTGATTCATCATGTCTTGCTGACATCAATAAAACAAGACAGTGCACCTCATTCCCTAACCACCTCCTACTGGAAAAATCATCCAAACCTAGCAGCAAAACTGCTGGGTACTGTATTACAATCCAAACACAAAGGGTCATCCTCAGTCTCAGTGAATGGGAATTAACCCTGGGAGAAACGAGTGGAGATATCAGGGAGGCTACAGAACTTCTGAATGTGATCTAAGGGTAGTGTGGACATTGCATGTATTCATGTTTTCCCATCAAATGCAACAAAGGACTAGCGAAAAAGCAGCTCCTGATTGCTAATGACTGAATGATCAGGGAAAATGAGCTGTGGGACAAAGTATAAAGAAAACAGAAATGCTGAACAGGAAAGGTTGGGAGAATAAAATGGTAGGTAAAATGGGGTTTGGTTAAAATCCGGTTTCACAAAAAAATAAAGAAGGTACCCATAAACTGTTTTTGATTTCGATATAAAATGGTTTATGTATTACACCTTAGTTGTTACACAAAGGAAAATGACAGGCACTACTTTCTATCAGATCTACCCATTTGGCACAATGCTATTCAGGGCCCCGCTGACTCATTGGATAAAAGTCATTTTATTTTTTTTAAAGATTTATTTATTTATGCACACAAGAGCTGGGGTACAGGCTGGAGTCGCGGGAGGTGAGAGGATTCACCAGAGACAGAGTGGGGAGCAGAACAGGCAGACGGACTGAAACACTGCTGAGGGCAAGGCAGGAGCGTTCTGCTGTGCCATGTGGGTCCCCTCCCTGGCCAGAGGCAGGGATCGAACTCGTGCTGCAGTGGCTACGGTTTGCTTCATAGTGCTTTGCTTAACCCACTGCGCCACCAGGGAGACCCATAAAAGTAATTTTAAAAACAAAAATTATGTTTTAGGAGAATCTCTTTGAAGTTACTTTTAAAGTAACATATTTGGCTCTACTAATTATTTTTCTTCTTCTCTGTGGTTATTTATGGGATGAGGGGATGGAGCGAGGGGATCCAAGAGGAAATAAAAATCGGACCATTTGCTTTCTCTACCTAAGTAAACCCTGAGCTGGCTCTGGGAACGTCAGACCTTATGCAAAAACAAGATGTCATCCTGAAGCGTTTCCCTCTGGCTTCGCGTGGTGACGCCTAGAAGTGAGGTCCCTCTGGAAGGACCTTTTCATCGACACACACGAGCATGTAACAAACGGCTCTCCTTTGGGGTCTTGGGCCCTGCGTTCCTAACGAATGCTCACCAGGTAATCGGCGACCCCACAGCAACGGCGTTGCGTGCCGCAGGCCCTCTCCCGAAAGAGCCGGGAGGCGCAGCTCCCAGCCCGCGGTGAAGGCGGAGCTGTCTATGTAGAAGCCATCACTTAGGGTATCGCTGAGGTCACCAGAAGAATGCAGGCCACTCAATTCTGGAAAGCGACCTCATAACTCGGGTACGCAAGACGCTCTTCCCAGAACTCAAGCAGAATCACTAGCGCCGCCGGCTTCCCCAGGCGCACTTCCGGCGCCGCTTCCGCCTTCCTGCGCGCGGCCGGACGTGCTGTCACGCCCCCAAAGCCGCGTTGCCGTAAGGCAAAATGGCAACCTTATCTCCGAGGAGACTAGCCACTCTTCGCTTTATTTTAGCACCTCCTTACCTATAAGAGAGTCTCGAATTTCGTCAAACCATCTAGTTTTGTCATAAAACAGTGATCTTGTTCTGTTTCCATTCAGTGACGGCGGACGATGGGGGCAGATATGCACAGAAGGGGACCCAGAGCCGTGTGAGGCACCATTTTGTACGGAAAAGGAAGGCCGGGCGGGGTGAATCCTGGGAAGCCGGACGGGCCGGCGCATAGAGAGCGCGCAGGGGGCGGGGCTTCCCGGATGACGTACTTCCGTTTCCTCTCGGCCTTGGTGTGTTTGGTTGGACGGGCTTGTTGCGGGGAGGGGAAGATTGTTTGCAGTAGGGGCGGCTGCTCACGAAAGGTAAACTGAGGTAAGACAGTGAAAGGGGCGTCCGTGCCTGGCTCTGTGGGGATGTTTCGGGCAGAGTCCTTCTGCTGAAGAAGAATGTGTAGCTGGAGATGGGAGGCTCCGCTTGCACCCGTAGTTGGAGAGACGGGGATGTGGGACGGGGTGAGGGGTTACAAGGTGAATTGCAGAGCCGGGCGTGGGTGGAATGGCCGGCAGGAAGGGAGGGTGGGTAGGAATGGAGCAGAGGGTGAGAGCGTTTAGTGTGGAAGGTCTTGGTAAGGTTGGGACTGGGGCGAGGGGCAGTAGGACACGGGAAGAGTAGGACCTCAAGTCCTTGAGGGCTGGGAAAGTTGGGGTGGGAATACGGGGGTGTGGGAAGAAGAGCTTGTAGCCCTTGGGAAAATGAAGGGTCAGAAGGCACTGGTGACCGACGTTCTGATGCTGGCCGAGTACTTAGCCTTTGTTTTCCCCGCAGTTCCCCAGAGACTGTCATCCAGCGGCCTCGGATTGGGCCCAGCTTCTCTCCAGCTGCCGCCACAGCCTGGAGGCACCTGCCTCCGCCTTCCCGAATGGTGCTCCTCCTCGCAGGCTTCGGCCCAGGATCCAGACCCCCTTTGCCCCCCTGCCTTGAAGCTGTTTATCCGGGTCTGTCCCGGTGGACTCCCTGTGACAGGGAGGGAAGAACTTTTGTGCAGACAAGGCTATAGTTTTGAGAACCCCACTGACATCTTGAATCGTGGCCTCTAGCAGAGTGTGAGGTTTCTGCCTGTGCCTGCTTAGCCCACCCTGTAAGAGAAACCCTTCCTGCCCAGAGCCCAGCATCCTCAGGCTGGGGCCCTGGTCCCAGCATGCCGGTCCTTTCTTGTGTATAAGGTTGTCCCCTCTCCCTGTTAGCATGGCTGAGCTCAGACAGGTTCCAGGGGGACGGGAGACCCCGCAGGGGGAGCTCCGGCCTGAAGTTGTTGAGGATGAAGTCCCTCAGAGTCCAGTTGCGGAGGAGCCCAGAGGAGGTGGAAACAACAGCAGTGAGGCCAAATTGTCTCCAAGAGAGGAGGAGGAACTGGATCCTAGAATACAGGTGAGATAATGGAGTACAAGAGATTGCGAGCCCAGGTTCCAGCTTTCCTGAAGAACTGTCAGATGAACGATGAGTTAGATTTATTTCTTCCCAGTGCACTGGGACAGGAAAGGAAAACAAGTTTGTCTACGAATCATTGCAATTCAGTGTGACAAGTGCTAAAAGGATTATGTGTTAGGAGCACAGAGGAGGCGTGGCCTAAATGCCTGGGGTATGTTGCTGAAGACCTCCCTGAAGAAGTGGAGTGGCAAATTGGCAGCAGAAACAGGAGCACTTTAAGTCAGAGTAGAGCTATTCTTTCCAGATAAGTACAGCAGTTGTTGGCTTAGATGTGGCATGAATGGGATGTGATACCAAGCCCCATTGACACTGGGCGGCAGCCTTGACTCTCTTCCCCTCTCTCACCTCCTCATCAGTGCCTGCCAGGTATGTTAACATTTGTAATGGGTGGGGAGCAGGGGTCTTTCATGTCTAAAATGTAAGGAAATCCCAGTGTGTTCAGGGAAGTGTGTCTGTTGTGGTCAGATCTGAGGACAACAGGTGGGTCCATTGGATGAATGGAAGAGCTGGTTTATCACCTTGGAGCATGTACAGGCTACTTGGTAGAACAGGCAGATCTTTATAAAAGACACTTCCTAGTAGTGAGGGAGGACGGCACCATTTGGAGATGCACAGCCAGCCTAGACTGTGGTGTTTCCGGGCAGTAGCTGGGAACAGTAGCTGCTTGGGTAGGTGAAGGCCAAGGTGCTCCTGTGTGTTTGGGACCTGAGTCTGTCATCTGGTGTGGCGTCATCTGCAAAATTCTGATTTGGCGGTGACTCACACCACATCACTGTAGGTGAGCAAGAGCATCCCAGGACTCACATTCCTGGGCTTCTCTGTCAACAAGTCTTTACTAGGTTTCTTCATTGAGTAAGGAAAAAAATAAAAGTCAGAGCTGGTCATCAAATCCTTCCTGCCCACTTGTGGTGAGGATCCCCTGGAAGGGGTGGGAGGTGGAGGGGGCGATTGTGTCCTGCTTGCAGTGGAGCAGTGGCAGATCATCACTTCACAGGTGTGAGTCCCTGTCTCCTGGGCATCACATTGAAAACAGTTCTCTTGTTAATTCTACAAACTTGTCCTCTGAAGAGACAGATTGTAATACAGAAAGCCTTGGGCAGAGGGAGTGATCTATGATTTTCAAGCAAGTCACATAACCTTCCTGAGTCTCGAGTTTCTTCATCCATAAAGTGAGGGGTTGGTCTCTCACTTGCCTGCTCTGACAACAGTCCTGAGATTCTGTGCTTTCACAAAGTCTTTTGCTTGTCTCTTGATGAACGTTTGTAGGTAGCTCTTTGGGAAAGAGACCCCTTTTTCCCTCTGCAGGGAGGGCCATTTGATGAACTTAATACGCTTTTCTGCAACTTGCTCCAGTGGGGATCCACTTGGGTTTCTTTCCTCAGTCCCTCTGCTCCCTGGTATCTTGCAAGGCGAAGGCAGTAGTATGACAAGTCACTCTTATGCTATGCTTTCCCGTAAAGTAGCCAGAAGCCACTTGTTACTACCTAAATCCATGAAAATTAAAAGATGCAGTTCTTCAGGTGCTGTTGGCAGTGCAGAAGTAGAGTTTTCTGTCCTCACAGGCTGTTCTATCAGAGGAGCTCTGTGAGAGTGAAAGAGCACTGAGCAGGCGTAAGATTCATCTCGTCTGTAGTAAGCTTCCAAGTGTTACTGAAGCGAGAGGGCGGCAGCTACCAGTCACTCTTTCTAAATTGAGGGGCATATTGTGGAGCACCGTGGGTTGTGTAGGAAAGAAAGCCCATGTAGAGGCCTACCTCAGTGGTGACACACCTGAGGCTGAGGGATTCGGTGTTTTCTTCAGGAAGAGGCGACTTTCATGGCGGGGACTTATGATGTTCAGCCCTTCCGGGTTGGGGCTCTTCTGGATGAGGACAAGATGAGGTGTGTGTCTTGTGTCCCTTTTAGTATGGCAGTGCGTAAGACCATGTATCTTGATAATACGTTTCAGAGCTTTAAAGGGACCTTTGTTTTCTGGATTTTCATCGCTTTTCCTGGGTCTCCATCTACTCCATTAGAAACCACTAGGGATTTTTGAAAATATTGATTCTTAAGCCATGTCCCAGTATGTGGATTCTTTGGTTTGGGTGGGGCAAAAAATGGCCTGCAGCTTGGCTGAATCTGCCTGAGAGTGAAATTTTCTGATCTGAGGGATGGGGTTTATTGGCCAATGGGTCATTTGTGTCCCCTTTTTTTCTGGAGGGGAGCTGTGGGCCTACCTGGACTATGCCATCCACCAGACGACTAAACTGTCTCCGTGTCTTGATCTCAGCATAGTCCTCTGAGGATTCCGGTCTGTTCCTTGGCTTTCAGAGCGACAGAGGGTCCCAATCCCAGTGGAAGGAAGGACAGTGGCACTGGGCTGCGCCCGCCTTTACACCCTGTGTCTTCTCGGCCCTCTTTGTAACGATGTTGTGTTCTTATCCACCTTCTCAGACTCTTCCAGATAATCATCATTTCTGCGTCCTCATCCGGAAGTGCTGGCTTAGCTCCACTAGGACAGTCATATTTCCTCCATTTCTGAGTCCTTGGGCCACACATTACTCTGTCTTTGCTAGCTGCCGTAGACTTGAGTGTTTAAATGGCCTGTGTGAGAGCCCTTCTGAGGGGTGGGGATGCCTGTGGCCAGACTGCCTGTGGCTCAGTGACCGGCGTCCAGGGAGTGTGCCTGGCGTGTCCCAGGAAGGTCGTCTTCCCTGCTGGCTGCTCCCTGGTGGATGATGCGTACTGACTCTGACTCTTCTCCTCGAGTTCTGTTTCAAGCTGGTGCCAGGAGTCTCTGGTCGATCAGGCCAAGTGGAATGCATTGCCAGCCCCTTCCTGCTTATCCTTTCCCTGGATATGCCCTGGTCTGGCTGTTCTTCCTCGCCTGTCCTGCCCTGCTCCTCAGTCTCCTTGACTTGTTAGAAAGAGCTTTGTGACCCTTGAAGGCAGACTTCATCAGCAGAAGATTCTAGTTGCTGGAGGTGCTCAGTGGGGAGAGCGCCGTGTAGAAGCCTTGGTCCTGGCCAGAGCACTTCACGTCCTGTTTTCAGTGGCATGAGTTGTGTGGAGCCCTCCGCTCCCGATGATCTTGTCCGGCACTGGGAGCCCTTTGGGGTGTGGCACCAGGCAGATCCAGTCTTGCGTCTTGATTCTCCTCAGGAACATCAGAGTGACTGTTACCTGCCTTTTCTTCTCCCCTCAAATCAATGTTCATTGCATGTCGGAGGCCTTTCCTTGCCCTTTTCCTTGATGATGGGACTTCGGTTTTCTCTGAGGTGTCTCTCCAGGGATATCCTGAGTACCAGCCAGACCCTTAATGCTCCTGTCCCGGGTATGGCCCTTCCCCGTCCTTGAGGGGCACCATGTGCCAGGGGACAAGTTGAAATGTGCTCCAAATATCAAGTGCACAGGGACTTCAAGGGTGCAGTTTAAAAACAAAAACAAAAAAAGGCGTCATTGATAACATGTTGAAGGTACACTATTTTGTATATATTGGGTTAGATGAAATTGTTACAAACTTGCTTGGTTTTGCTTTTATTTAAATGTGACTTCTAGAAAACTGAAAATTCCATATGAGGCTCCCATAATTTTTTCTGTTGGACACCTCTGTTCTTGAAAGTTAGGAACCAAATCCGTGCCCTCCTTTGAGACAGGACCTACACTGTCGACATCTTCTTATCCTTGTTCCTGGGTCTGTTAGATGTTTCTTGGTGTTTTCTTTTTACCGTGACTAGGGCTCAAGGAAGAGTGTAGGTATCAGTGGAATAAAAAGGCATGAAACAGGGTTGTTGGAAGGACCAGATGAGCGATGGCAGTGTCGTTCACTGCTGAGTGCATATCAGAGCTGGGCACGGGCAGCAGGCAAATGTCAGGCTGGGTCGCTGGCCTGGCTGTGGGCAGGACCACGCATCTCCTTGGATATTGCCCTCTTAGAGAGTGTTGTTTGGGGCCTGGACTTTTTCCAAAAAACGTCAGGGGAGGATACTTGAGACTACCACCCTTTCCCATGTTCTGCCATGGCCCTGAAAGGCCCAGAAGGAAATTCTCGGTGACTTTGTTACTACTTTCTTCAGCCTCCAGCCGGTGAAATACTCAAACCAGTGGTTCCAGTAACTTTTCCCTGAGAAGGATCTGCCCAGAGGACCTGGGGTTGCTCTCACCCCACTGGCCAGGTGGGCCTGGAGGCCTTGTCCCCTAGACCCTTGCGAATCTGTATCCTGCGTTTCCCTGGGCGCTACCCTTCCCACTCTCACCTTGAATTCTTGAAGGGCAGACCTCATCCACACCTGAATAGTGCAGCCTCCACTGTTGTTTTTAGGACTTCCACATTTTCTCCGCATCGCTCAGACCTGCCTTTCTAACCAGACCAAATGGCGCCAGGCTCCGAGGGAGTCCCCCGGCCACTGGGAAGTCCTGGTACCCCCTGCTGTGTCCAACCTTACTGACTGCTCACCTGACAACTGTTGGCCCCAGTACCTGCCCTTTGAGTCCGTGGCCTGGGAGCAAGTGCCCTGGTATCCTGCCCTGACCTGCCACGCAAGGAGGAGCCTCGCTGTCTCCAGCACGACCACCCACCCGTGCGCCTCACACCTCTGAGGGGCTGTTGCTTACTTGCCCTGAGCCGCTGCTGCTTTGTTCTGAATTCTGTGGTCTGGCGGTGCTGAGTTGTGCTAAGTGTGCTCAGTGACCCAGGGGGTTGTCCTTTCTCTGAAAGGAAACTCCCGTCTGGAGTGCAGTGAGGAGGTGGAACGGTCTGATGGAGGGAGAGCATGCTTGCTGCTCACTGCGGTGTGCATATGAGCATTCCTTTATCTGAGCCTTGATTTCCTGGTTTATAAGGTTGGATTTCTGTCTGATACGGAGGTGGACTTGGAGGGTAGGAGGAAGCAGTGCATAAGGTCTCCCCCAAGGGGGCATTCAGTTCTGCCACCCTCCAGGAGTGCCATTACTCCCTTCCCAGGCCAGGTGGGCACTCCCTCTAGCGCTGTGCTCCCACCCAGCCAGGTCACTGAGGCTGCTTCCTGGGACTTCTCTAACCTCCGCCCCTCTCTGCAGGAGGAACTGGAGCATCTCAACCAGGCCAGCGAGGAGATCAACCAGGTGGAGTTGCAGCTGGATGTGAGTTTCTGCTTTCTTCAATCCTTGGGCTGGCCCCAACGTGTCTGTCTCCCTCCCCGTGTGTACAGTGGCAGGGAAGGGGTGTGTGTGAGAAACGAGGGGCTGGGGCCCACACACCTGCCTTTCCTCTGCCCACATCTCTCTCCCTTTGCTAGGAGGCCAGAACCACTTATCGGAGGATCCTGCAGGAGTCGGCAAGGAAGCTTAACACACAGGGCTCCCAGCTGGGGAGCTGCATTGAGAAGGCCCGGCCCTACTATGAGGCTCGGCGACTGGCTAAGGAGGTATGGCCAGCTGGCCCATGTCCCAGGAGAGCCGCACACCGAGCGCGGCCCTGGACTCTTCTGTATCTGTGCAATGTCAGACAGGACACCCTTTCTCATTTCCTCTCTCTTCCCTTTGGTTCCTGTGCCCGTTTTTTTAGATTGTCCCTTTATCTACCTTCTTCCCTTTCTTCTTTTATACAAATAATGTGAACTCATTATTGCAAGACTGTAATTGTGACTGTACAACAAGATTAAAAGAAGAAAGCCAAGATCTCTCCAAACTACCACATGCCTGTTTCCTGGTGTTTGTACCTAGGTTTGTAGTCAAGTGTAGGATAATTGATGCAGAGGCTGCGGCCTTGAGAGCAGAATGTATTACATAGTTCCCAAGAGGAAGGGGAAGGCCACTCTGGAGAGCCCTGTGGGCAAGCACCTGAGTCGTTCAGAGGGCAAGAGGGGAAGGAATGGGTCAGGCATGGCAGACTCAGGATTTGAGCAAGTTTAAGTTTGGGTAGGTGAATAACTGTGTTGAGCAATCTCTGATTTTCTGCTACCTGCCCTGGTATGATTTAGGGCACAGGAAACACTGACTATGTGTGGTTTAGCTAAAGGAGGTTTTGGATTGGCTGCTTTGCAAATGAAAGGCACTCTCAGTTTACCGTCTCTTAAAACTAGTATTTCTGGGAGGTGCAACAGGCCTCCCAGATGTCAGAGTATCACAGAGTGTGACAAAGGTAATGAATACAGCATCAATGACCTTGTAACATTTTGGGGAGTATATTTCCTAACAAGATGAGATTACGCAGTGCGTGCTATTTTTATTCATTTATTTTGCTTAGTCTTAGAACATGGTTTCATAGCAGTAAATGCTCATGTTATCAGTGTTAAGGATTGCTTAATGTTTCCTCATTAGATAACTGTTAATCATTTAACCAATTCCTTCGAACTGCAAACTGAGGTTTGTTTCAGTTTTGTTTCATAAGCTTGACTGTGAAGAGTATGTTTATGCTCTTCTCTGATTATTACTGCTTCTAGCTTTTCCTCTCCTGGAGGTGGTAGTCTCAAGAGTATACTTTCTGTCCGTGTAGTAACCACCTTCCAGCTAAAGTGCTGTGGATTTTTGTTTGTTCTCCCCAGTGCAGAAATCCAACAGCCTTTGGGAGTGTTGAATTTCACATACTCACTCTCCACTGAAAGTGTCATTCTTTTCCGTCTTTATTCCTGTATTTATTTCTTCTTTGTCCATTTCCTTACAAATGTCCTTTATAGAGTGTTGCTTTCCTAACATTTATCCTTGGTATGCATTGGCAGGGACGCCAAGTTTGCAAGGGGTCTTCCTCCTCCTCTTGTCCTTGCCTAGGATGGGTCCCCCAGGGTGACTAGGGGTTGATTAGGGCCTCTGTCCTGATGGCCTTCCTCCTCCAGGCCCAGCAGGAGACCCAGAAGGCAGCACTGCGGTACGAGCGGGCTGTGAGCATGCACAATGCTGCCCGGGAGATGGTGTTTGTGGCTGAGCAGGGCGTCATGGCAGACAAGAACCGGCTGGACCCCACTTGGCAGGAGATGCTCAACCATGCCACCTGCAAGGTGAGCCAGGCAGGGCCAGCAGGTTCCTTCTGCTGGTGCTGGCGCGTCCTCTGCTATCTCCTCATCCCGTAACACTCTTCACTCCTTCTCTCTTCAGCCTTTCTTGAACTTTGCTTCTCTTTCAGGCTCTCTCCTGTGTGACCTTCGGTGCTTTCTGCATATATTTAGTTCCTTCTGACCTACAGTGACTTTCTAGGCTTTTCTTGAACTTTGTCTCCAGATGTGGGACTAATCCACTGCACGGGTTCATCCCTGCTGGGTGCTCTGGATTGAGCTCCCACATTTTGCTGTGTTTATCTGTGACATCTCACTTCTGTTTTCAGAACATACTCCCTCTCTTGCTGTTGAGGTCTGCTGGGTTTTGGAAGAATAATCTGTGTGCCGATTCTAAGCTACTCGGGGCCAGGAGCAAGGAGGACCCCCGGCATCAGTTTCACTCTGCCATCTTTGCAGAATGCCTCATGAAGGGCACTGTCTTGGCCCATTTGGGCTGTTACAGAAATAAAACACAGACCGGCGGCTTGAACAATAAATGCTCCTAGTTCCAGCGCCACAGTGCAGGCACGTTGGTGTCTGGTGAGGGCCAGCTTGCTGCCATCTTCTCACTGTGTTCTCACATCGGTTTCTCCTGGGCTTCTTTTATGTAGGCACTAATCCCATTCATGAGGGACTCCCAGCCCCCAGCCACCTCTCAGGGGCTCACCTCAGTGCCTTTACCTGAGGGGTTAGATTTCAACCTCAGAGTTTTGTGGCAATACAGTTAGTGTGTAGCTGCAGGTGCCAGCTCCTAGGGGCTGGTCGTGTCTGGATGTCCTCTTTGTGCTCCTTCATCCAGGCCCACAGTCTCACACAGCAGTAGCTCCGTTTCTGTTCCAGCGCTCACACGAAGGAATGGTTGTTGAGCCGTGTGGACTGTGACAGGGCGTGGTCTGTGCCTGCCCAGGGTATGCGGAGCTCAACTGCCTGCTCAGGTGGACAGGGGAGCTGGAGCCCTTGCTGCCCCCTGCTCAGGCACAGCAGCCCCGAGAGCCCAGTGCAGCACTGGGACTCCTCTCACCCCTGCAGCCCCAGCCCCTGGCTCGGAGGTCCTGAGAACGATAGCTGTGGCCAGTGTGCTAGTAGACACTGCTCACTCACTCACTCACGAGCAGCCCGGAGAGGAGCGCGCCCTCGCCTCGTAGCACCCGGACCTGGTGCCGGTACCGTCGCAGGCGCAGGGACCTGCTAATTGTGTCCTGGGAGGTCAGGGCTCTCTCCAGGGGAATATTTGGAGTGGCAGCCTGGGGCAGAAGATGCGCAGGAGCTGTGGGTCCCAGCTCAGTGATACGTGTCCTCGCCTCTCCCTGGGCCAGGTGAACGAGGCGGAGGAGGAGCGGCTTCGCGGCGAGCGGGAGCACCAGCGGGTGACACGGCTGTGCCAACAGGCTGAAGCTCGGGTCCAAGCCCTGCAGAAGACCCTCCGGCGGGCCATTGGCAAGAGCCGGCCCTACTTTGAGCTCAAGGCCCAGTTCAGCCAAATCCTGGAGGTAGATGTCTGGAGGTGGGGGAGGCCAGGTAGAGGGCGGGTAGGGAGGGCCAGGCGTGGACAATGAGGCATGCAGCTCGAGGGGACTCTGCTGCCTCTCTGGGCCAGGTGGTGGCACCTGCGTTCAGCTTGTCCTGCAGCAGTGGGAGGCGGGGCTGGGGGCGGTCCTGGCAGAGGGTGCAGTTGAGAGAGGGTAAACTAGAAAAAGTGAGGGTGGGGGAAAGCCAGGGAGAGTGAGGGAAAGGAATCCCCTAGGTGGAGAAGGGAACAGTGGGGACAGGTGAAGTGAATGGGAATGAAGGTGTGGGAGGGAGGTAGGGGCTAGGTCAGGAGCTGGACGGGGCTGTGGAGGAGTGGCAGCAGCAGCCGGGAGGGCCGGATCCCGGGGAGCTCTGCAGGCTTGTGGGTGACCGGGGGGGGGGGGGGGGCCAGGCACAGGAGGGGAGGGCTCAGCAGAGTGTGCTGGGTGGGTCTGACCGGCCTCTTCAGCTCCAGGGGCTGTGGAGGGCTGCCCCATGGTTCACTCTGAGCCTCCCTCTGCAGGAGCACAAGGCCAAGGTGACGGAGTTGGAGCAGCAAGTGGCCCAGGCCAAGACGCGCTATTCCGTCGCGCTGCGCAACCTGGAGCAGATCAGCGAGCAGATTCATGCCCGGCGCAGGGGCCTTCCCCCACACCCCCTGGGCCAGCGGCGCTCTTCCCCGGTAGGGGCCGAGGCCAGGCCTGATGGAGGCGAGGATGGGGATAGCGGCATCATCGAGGGCGCTGAGGGCGGGGTGCTGGAGGAAGGGAGCAGCCTGGGACCCGGTCCCGCCCCCGACACGGACACGCTGAGCCTGCTGAGCCTGCGCACGGTGGCCTCGGACTTGCAGAAGTGCGACTCAGTGGAGCATCTGCGGGGCCTCTCCGACCATGCCAGTCTGGACGGCCAGGAGCTCGGTTCCCGGATCGGGGGCCGCCGGGGTAGTGACAGTGGGGGCCGTGGGGGCCGCCACCAGCGCAGTGTTAGCCTGTAGCCCTGTGCTTCGGGGTGCTGGTTTGTCTTACCTCCACTGGCTCACCTAGGGCGGTGCAGACGCTAGGCTCCCACTCCTCAGGTCTTTGTTTCCCTCAGAGAGGCCACGTTGCGTCCTGCAGAGGTCTTCTGACTCACGTCTCTGCTGCCCCTGCTGGCTCCACATAGTCTGTCTGATGCCCTGTGCTGTCCTTTCTCTGGTTTCTATCCTTTCGTCTATCTGACTTTTCCCCTCAGGGAGCTTAGTTCAGAAGCCACAGGGAGACCTTTGGAGAAGGTGGGTGCTCGGCCTGAGTCCCTGCATCTCAGTCCCAGCCTGAGCATCCTTCCCGCAGTCCCCTCCCATCTCACCTCTTGGTTCCTGAGGGGCCTCTGGATGCTGCTAAGCCCTCCTGGCACCCTGCTCCCCTGTCCTGTGTCCCAGGTAGCCTGCGTGTGACCTGTAAGACTGCGGGGTTGTGTGCCTCTGGAAGAGGCCGTCCCCACCTGTACCTTTCAGCGCTACTCCTCACAGCCGCTCTGCTGTGTGCCCCGGAGCAGGACTTGAAGGGTGCTGGGTCAAGATAGTTGAAACCCAACCCTGGCTGTCAATGTGGGGAGGCTACCCACTCCAAGCAGGCACCCATGTGGGTGGTGTTTCCCCAGCTGGGCTGGGCCTGTAACATTGCCAAGGTGCTAGTGGGTCTCTGACAGGGTTTGCGTTGGGTGGAGATGCAGTGAGTCCTGGTTAATGTCTCCTTCATTCCTGTATGGAGTTAGGTTTACTTTTTTCCCCGTAGAGAATGCTGAGTTGAATCTCAGCTCCCTCTCTTAGGGCGGAGTTAGGGAATTTGGTGCTCAACTGCTCTCCCTCACTCCTCCCCACACCAAACAATACCCACTCCAGGATCCCTTGGGGCATGCTCAGCTTGGGCGGCTGAACCTCCCTGATGCAAGGAAGCTGTTGCAGAGAACAGCTCCAGGTGTCTGCCTCCTGGTAGGGAAGACACACTGGACCTGGGTGCCTCTGGAGGACTTGTCCTTCTGTTCCACTCCAGTCAGGCTGAGAGCCGGACTCTGGCAGGACAGCTCCTGCCTGGCCTGAGTGTCGCTGCCACCTGACTGGGAGGCGTGGGCCTTCTCATGAGGGTGTCTCCCAGCTCTGGGGGTGGGCAGGATGGTCACAATGAGAACCGCTGGGTTTGAGGTGGCCAGATGTAGAGGGGAGAAAGAGTGCATGCATGTGCTGGTGTGTGTGTGGGAAAGGGTCTGCCTCTGATTTTATTTAAAATAAAATAGTTTATGTAACAGTAAAGCTTACTGTCCCTGTCAGGGGAGGGAGGAGGAGACGGGGATGAGTGTGGGCTGGGGAAGGGCAAGATGATGTGGAGGACTCTCTTGGTGGGGTGGTCGGGGCGGCACTGGAGGCGAGCCTGGCTGTGTGAGAGGGGACGTTAAGCCTGCTGTTGGAGGTGGCTCGTGGCTGAGGGGCTGGAGCCCTAGGTCATTTGTAGGCTGCGTGAGACTCAGGTGGTGCCCTGCTGTGCGGTGTGGGGGTGGTGGTGATGGGGGAGGTGGTCTCTGTCCGTGGAGGGGCCTTCAGGGTAAAGAGGACTTTATTGGCAACACTCTTGTGGTCAGATGAGAGATGAGGATCTGGACAGGTCAGCATGAGCATGAAGGGAAGGAGGGACATAAGTAGTGTTAGGAGGTTTAGCAGCTGTTGGGATGTCTCTCTTAAACTTGAACTTCAAATAGATGAGTAGTTTTTGCCTCCTACAACGTTTAAGATGTCCTTGACTAAGTTACTCATTGTGTATCTGAAGTTCAAACTTACCACTGAGGTAAGATGACTCCTGAGTCAGGGCTTGACCTGATGCAGACAGGAGGGTTCGAGCATTTGGACTCAGCCTATGAATAGCTGGTGGGATCTTCAGGGTAGGGTTGAGAACTTAAGGAGTCGTGAAAGTGGAGAGCTGGAGAGTGAAGATTGTGGATCGAGCTATACCTGGGATATTGGAGCTCGGTGTGAGAAGACCAGCCAAGGGGAGAAGTAGGTGCTTCCAGGAAGTGGGGGACCTGTGAGAAGAGCTCCCTGAATGCCTCAGAGGGCAGGGTGGCAGGGCAGTGAAGTTGGAGAGAGCGATGCCAGCGGGTCCACCCGAGCCACTGCGTCTTGGACACGGTGCGTGCCTTTGGCAGGTACTACACAGGGTGGGGCTTGCCTTTGAACCTGGCTTCTGACTTTTACTGGAAGATGAGTGTGATGGAGCAGACGAGTGCCGAAATGTCTCCTGTCACTGAAAAAGCGTGGCCTAGGTCTTCAGGTGAGTGGGTTTCTGACATGACACCCTGAGTCACACATCCCACCCTGGCAGTTTAGGACCTGTAAGACTCTGGGGTGTAGGAGCCCCACATAAAAGGGCTGGTTTCTCCTTGCGAGACAACCTATCAGATAAGAGGCACCTGGGGGGCTAGGACCAGGGCTCTTTGTGTTCCTGCCCCAGGCATGTGCACTTACTCATTTTATCCCCAGAACACCGTTGCTTCCCCCATTGCCTTTCTGCAGGGGTGCCGGGTGTAGTGGGCTTGCCCAGTCTGCTCCTCTGCTTTTACCATCTGAATCTAGACTTCATATTTAAGCCCTGAGTGGAGTGAAAAAAAAACAGGGCAGTAACAACTGACTAAAGAGGGTTGCAGTCAAGGTTGTGGGAGGTTAAGAAAGAACTAGAGAAAGTGGAGAGTGTATGGTCACCTCTTAAGTTTTACTGGAGAGACACTAAAGTATTGGGATCAAAGGATTTTGTTATAAAGTGAGCATGAAATGGTCAGGTTCGGGGGTCTGCGGAGTTCATCTCCCATTCTGTACTGTGGAATTCTTCTGAACTATGTCCCCAAATAAGCAACGGACTGCAGGGTCCCTGGCACGCAGGGGCCTAATCGACTCAGTGAATCCCTTTGCACCTCCATCACACCAGGCCGCTGAGTGTCGTGACTCAGGAAGTGAGGTTCTGTCTGCCTGTGGTCCTAATCCATTTTCATACTTCCAAGTGGGAGTTGAATTTTTCTATCTCAGTCTTGTGAAAGGAGCAAGTTCTGGCATGTTCCAGGCCAGTACTAGCAGCTCTGCAGCTCCTGGACGCAGTGACCAGTTGCAGCGGTCGCCTTCAAGTTGTGCTGAGCAAGGGTGATCTTTATAGAAGACCTTCCAGAGTATTGGGCTCTTGCTCTAATTTTTTTTTTTTGAGATTTTATTTATACATACAAGAGCTGGGGCACAGGCCAGAGGTGCGGGAGGTGAGAGGATTCACCAGAGACAGAGCGGGGAGCAGAACAGGCAGATGGACTGAAACACACTGCTGAGGGGAGCAGCAGGTGAGGCAGGAGAGGTCTGCCTTGCCATGTGGGTCCCATCCCTGGCCGGGGATCAGACTCGCCCCGCAGTGGCTGCGGAAGCCCCCCACTGTCGCTCAACCCCTTGTACCACCGGGGAGGCCCTCTTGCTCTGACTTTTGACAGGCGTAAGGTTATTCTTCGTCTGCCTTCTGTTGGCCTGCCTTGGGGAGCCTGCTCTCCTGGCCGGCCAGGTCCTGCTCTACAGCCTGGTCACCAGCCATCCGGGAGCAATTGAGCGTAGCCTGGGTCTGCCGCACTGTTGGTTGAGAAACTTATGCTGCAAGATCTGCCTGGGGGATAGGTCATGGGGCAGAAGGTGGGGTGTATCTACCAGGATTGAACCCCATCCCTCCATGGGCCTCCTGGCATTTGTGGCTTCATCTTGGAATCACCCCACTATTTGCTAGACCAGGTGTGGGCAAGGCCTGTCACTGGGGAGCAGTGTTCACTCCTGTGTCTCTTCTCAGAGCTCACTTTTCTGATGCTCTGCAGGGTCCTCTACCACCTTTGCATCTCGGGAAATTCGTTTACCCCATCACCATTCCTGAGCCCCAGGCTTCCACACTGCTTTCCCTGAACCTAGGGGACAAGGGGCCAGTTCACTGGCTGGCAAGTGATGTGTAGTTCGCTGAGCAGTGTGCACCAGGGTCTTTCAGAGTACAAGCACTGGCATGGCTTGTTGCGAACACCAGAAAGTGTGATGCTGTGGGTGGGGTGTCCAGGTAAAGAACGGTACACACAGGTAGCAGGTGATTCAGGGCAGTAAAAACAACCAAAGAGGGCTGCAGTCAAGGAAGTTTCTGGGACCTTCGGAAAGAACAGGCTTTGAGCACGGCACCACTCTCAAGCTCTGAAATAGGACCCTCTCCCCCAGCCACAGGCTGGAAGACCCCTTTCTCCACTCCCGTCTCCTTGCCCCACGCGTCACTCTTCTGAAGTCTGAGCCCCTGCAAGGGCCCGCGTCTCATCTTGGTGTACTCGGCCTGGCGTAAGGCGTTCTCCGTAAACACCTGTCTGATGACTTGTTTGTATTTGTGCCATTGTTGGCACAGATTCCGCCCTTATCGGCCAACTAGTATACTGCCTGCCTCTTGTGGACTTACTGACGAAACACCCTTATGGTTTCTCAGCTCTCCACCCAGACCTGAATAAATGGCCCCACTAAAGTTCCTCAAGGCTCTTATTGTTGGACTAGACCATTGTCACCCCTGCTTTTAGCCTTTACTCCGTCTCTCAGCTCTTAACATAGCACAGTAGACGTTATAGGTGGAATTGTGACAGGGCCTGAACCCAAAGAGTGGGTGCTTTGCCCATTAGGGAAAGAATTCACCAGAGAGCCCCAGTTGTAGGTGAACCAGGCAACACTTTATTAGACTCATGCATGAGGGAGCCAGTTTGGGAAAGGAGAATATAGCCTGGCTCTTGGGGAAGAGGCAGGGAGGAGGAGGGCAGCAGCATGGCTTCTGGGAGGGGCTACTCAGGAGGGTTACGTTCCAGCTGTGCATGCGGTCCTCAGCCTCCTACCTCCAGGAAGTTATGAGGTCACTGTTGGTCAGAATTATTCATATGTTGTGTCCCTTGATGCTCAGTGGGGTGGGCCCGGTTGAACAGGACTAGCCCCTGCTCAAACGACTTGGGGCAACTCACCCTACTGCCTCCAAGTTTTTTTACCTTGGCTGTCTGAGAACTGCCATATGTCATATATGGTCTGTTCTGGGCCACTTGAGTGTGGAGGGGACAGACATAACCCAGGGCTGAAAAGCACCGAACATCTTCCAAGAGGCTGCCCTTGACCTTCCTGTGCAGGGGCCATGTGCCCACGAGCGTGTCACACAGCTCTTCTGGACCTGGTGCTCCAGCCTGCAAGAATGGGGTCTGGTCTAGGTGGATAAGCTCTCGGTGGTGTCTGAGGTCATCTAGTTACCTAAAGCACTGAAAGGATTCAGTGGAGGAGGTTGCGGTCTGTGAGGTGCTTTGAAGGACAATGTGAGGTGGTTGTATTTTCAGGTAGTGTCTGGGGCTGGCCCTGAGAAATCCAGAATTGTTTAGGGTCCAGACCAGAGACAGTAGGGTGTTGCTTGGATGTGAGGTGATGACCATCCACTGTGGTCAAGGAAAATGGAGTATTCTTCCCCTTGACAGCCAGGTGGTGGTCACCACAATGGGGATAAACCCATTTACAGGATAAAGAAGGGCCGGTGTCAAATTTGCTTTTCCACTATCTAGGCTAGAGAAACATTTTGATACTAGAAGGCACTGGAGACCAGAGTCATGGGATTTAGCAGAAGACAAACTCCTTCCTCAGCTGCCGCTTCATCTCACATGCCCTTCGAGGTCACTCCCAGTCCCTTTTCCTCCCTCCTTAAGAGTTCTGTGGCTGACACCGGAATGGAGGGTCTTCACACCACACAGAAGGGAATTTAAATTGTTCTAGTGACTGCCCTCCAGAGGCAGGCAGGAATTCTTGCAGAGGATGGGAGAGACAGCATGGAAGGAACCGCAAAAGCTGCTGGCATGC
Organism: Galemys pyrenaicus; assembly: GCA_019455555.1. Lineage (NCBI taxonomy): Eukaryota > Metazoa > Chordata > Mammalia > Eulipotyphla > Talpidae > Galemys > Galemys pyrenaicus. Next base: position 2,492,562 of record JAGFMF010011492.1, on the reverse strand, counting down.
AGGAATTACTGGTGCGAAGTTCTTGGGGCTGTGCTGACTCAGGTTGCTGCTATTTAGGGGAGAATGAGGCCCTCACTTAACAACACTTAACTTCTGATCTCTGTGGCTACTGCAGTGACCTCTCCTTGCAAAGAGAAAGGACCTCCATCTCTCTTCCTCCTCAGCTCCATTCCTCTGCACCCTGCTGGGAATGTGCAGCCCCTGCTTCCCCACCATGTGACCTTCTTCCAGCTGGTCTTCCACTCACACCCCCTTCTTTAAGAAATAAAAGGGTATTTCCAAAACCTCTGCTCACACACCCCTCTTTTCTCCCTTAATTGGTTGCTTAGCAGAAAGACTGCGATTACTCAGGGGGAGGAGAGCTGTCAGCAGTGGAGGGAAGGGGCTTCCCATGAGCCCCCTCCTGGAGACAGAAGCTATGTCTGTGTCGCCAAGATGGCACACTCATTATTTTAAAAAATGCAACTAGGTGTTTAGTTCACTACCCACCTTGGATATACTAGGTTTTTTGTTTTTTTCTTTCATTGAGTTAGCTTTTTAAGAAATATATTTTAAAAATATCCAGAGGGAAAGGTGGCCATCAGAAAAGGGAGACTCTGAAAGGCAGGCAAGCTGATCTGGAAGCATAAGTGGTTTTCAGTTAGAAAAACCACTGTAATTCAAAGTGAAAGAAATGGAGCTGAAAAGGAAGAGAGACCTGAACATACGTGCACTGAGCTCAAGGTCGGAGATGAAAGAGAAAAAAAAAACCCAAAAAACCCTTGACTGAGCCAGGAGCAGAAATCCCAGCCAGAAGTGCCTGTGCTCAGTGAGTGAGCACAGGCCCTCCCTGTGCTGACCTGTCTCGGCGTTCCTAGTTGTGAGGCCTTCCTTGGACAGCCTTCTGCCTGGATAGGGATTTATGGCTTTTTTCATGGGGAAACCACTGGCAAGTCTTTTCAGACATACTCCACCTCCACTGTCTCCAATAGCATTTGCTATCCAGTATAGTGTTAGTGTGCATATTGAGGGCTACCCTGACCTCCAAACTTGGATGCTCTACAGGGGTTCTGCTCTCTGTCACATAAAGATAAATTGTATTCTTCGCGTGAAAGAACTTGATTAGGATTAGTGTGCAGAGAAGACAACATCATCATTTTCCATTAAACACCCAAAGCTACCTACCCCCTTGTAGGGAATGCTCAGCAAACAGGGCTGGCCCGAAGTGGGGCCTGGCACTTACCACAAGTCTAAGGCGCCCTCTGGAGAGTAACCATAAGAAGGGGAAAAATGGGCCATGCAAATCTGGGGCAAAAGGAGCAAATTTAAAGTACAGATCAAGATACTAGCTGCCATTGCCAGCCTCCCCATGTATCTCACCCACATCTTCCAAGTGTCTCTGTGTGTCTCCTTCCATGTCCCCCAAATTCCTAGCGCAAGTTCAAAGCCCAAAAGCCAGTGCTCCTTTCTTCACATGTCTCCCTCCTGCCTCTCCAAATCCTCTTCTCCAAGTCTTCTCTGGCTTCCTCTGGCCATTCAGCTCTTTCTTTCATTAAATGGGACAGGGAACATGGAACTTCTCCTTTTTATGGAAGGAACAATAGGAAACCAGATGCAGTGGTGAACTCAAGACATAGGGCTTATGGAGGGCACAGGGAAACGTTGCTTTTCCAGGCAACTCTTGAGTTTCTTGGAAGTAGCTATTCTATTACCAGGTAGAAGCGGACCCCAGGCTGATGTTAGGGAAGGAGGTGAGGGATGTGCCTTAGGACTACTTGAGGTCTCTGTAGTTCGGCAGCATTAAGCTCATGAGGATTTGTGCACCTGAAATTCAGCCAAAGCTGAACAAGTCACTGTTTTCTTGAGGACTTGTGGGTTCTCAGAATTTTATTGCTCCCTTGTAAGGTATGCTTTTTCAGGTATAGACATAAAAATCCCACAGTGATGTGAAGCAGATGAAATGTTTTCACCCACTCTTCATCTTAAACATGGCTTAATAGGAAGCATCATTAAGAGATGCTGTCCCAAAGAGGATTTTTCTAGAACTCTGGTTCCTATAATGTGTTCTCCAGACCAGCAACATAAAGATCACCTAGAACTTACTATAAGCACACGCTCAGGCATCACTCACCCGAGGGACTGGTTCACAAACTCCAGAGTTGACACCCAGCATTTATTCAACAAGCCTTCAGTGGTTCTGGTGCTCACTGGAGTTTGAGAACACGCGGGTACAGAGGACGGGGCAGTCACATATGGGGTTCCTAAGATGTGTCATCACTTCACTTGACTTTTATTGGCCAAAGCAGGTCATCTGGCCTAACTTCTAAGCAGTGGAACTTGCAGCTTTACCATGGGCCCTTGGAGGAGAGGTCTGGGGTATTTTGGACCATAGGAAAAAACAAAGGCCATGAGTAATTACCAGCGGAGGTGTGCTATTTTCAGAACGCATGTCTGAACAACAGGACCTTTGGACTAGAAACACAGTACCATTATCACTTTTTTGTTTCATCTTGTTAAAAAACAACTGACATTTAGAAATCTAATTGACATTATCAATTGTCAATTAGAGCAGCAGCAAGAGCCAATCTAGATACCACAACAGTTTACACAAAATGAAGGGTATTTATAGAAATAGGGTACAACAAGGTATTTAGTAAAAGATTAGTTCAGGTAAAGCCACTTTCCTTCAGGGCAAGGAGGGCCAGGATGGAGAGGACTGTCTTAGTATGCAGATTATCTCAATTGGATGCTGAATAGGAAACACTACATTGATTTAGAATTTTACTTTTGGGAGAGGTTAAAACTGCAATAGTTAATAAGTCTTGGTGGGACCCTACATGAACTCTATCTTGAGACCTTTCCCCCTCTTTTCCTTTTCCCCTATTTTTAATAATCTCTTAGGTCAAATTAAAATGTTTCCAATACCACATAAGTGCTCCTTTACCGTAGGTGGTGTTCAGACACCAAACAAGACTTAGACATTCCATCAACAGTGTTCGGTACTTATGGGACTGCCACTTCCACTAGCAGGACATAGGAACATGATTAACACAGATTCTGAGTGAGTGGGTCTGGGGTGTGTTGATTGGAATAAAAGTATCAGTGATAGGCAAAAAATTTATTAGGTAATCTTGAGTTTCTAGTGAACTCGGAGACCTGGGACACGACTGCGTAGGATAAACCAGACAGGACTGCAGAATTCAGCATGCAGTGTTTCTTGACTGAGCCCCTCTTGGTTAAATAGCCAGCGTGAAGCAAAGCAACCTGTGTCTATTTTTAGCTGCAAATAACTCCCATGTCTTTCTTACGCCTGCTATGTGTCCTACTTACCGTTCTGTGTTCTCGTGCGGAGCAGCTGGCTGTTGTGTTTTAACTAGGGAGCATCCGGACCAAGGAGACTTTGGAGAACAGCTTTTGGACAGGGCGTTCCTTGGGAACAGTTTTCCATCCCTCATCGCGCGAGTTTGCTGTTGGCCTGTCCGCAGCTGCTGCCAGGTCGCCTCTTGGTCACTGTGCAACAGTGATCAAAGTGAGGATTCAAACCGGAAGCACAGGAAGCAATCTCACTTAATCTGTGGTCTTTTTACTGGCCCAGAATCAAGAGTGGGTCCTCTGCCCTCTAGAGAAAGAACTCTCCAGAGAGCAGTAGGTGTACGGAACAGGCAAAGCCGTATCAGAGACTCACGCACGAGGCGGAGGACTGGAAAGGAAAATGTAGTGATAGAAGGTTAGGGAGGAAGCAAAGACCACCAAAGGTAATACAGGATCTGCACATAGGCACAGAGCACCGACAGCACACACACGCTGTGTGAATGACGAGCTGCTTTCTTTAAAACTTGTTTAAACTGAGTTTCCTGCACTGATGATCCCTGAACGAGAGCTAGACGTGGGTGCCCTGGAAGTACCGAGGTCAGCATAGGAAGGCTAATAACAAGTTCTGCAGGAATTTCGGAAACATCAGTTGTGATGGGCTGTTCTGATGGGCTGTTTGCTTATGGCTGTCTTCGTTTAACTCATTATAAAAAGGCCAGCTCCAGATGAGAAGGCAGAACAGTTTCCTCAGGCTACCATTTGCTCAGGATTCAATTCCTGCCTCTGCTTATTGGTTTTCAGTGGCAGCAGGAACCGACACTACCAGCCACACTGTCTATCATAAAGGAAGGCATGAGAAATGCCTGCCACCCTCCCTAAGAAAAATGAAAATACGGCCTATCCGAGACTGGCACTGAGCTGTCCCCTCCAGGGCCACAGGTGGAGATGCCAGGGCCCAGGTGCTTCTCCCAGTCTCGCCTCTGCCAGGGCCCAGGTGCTTCTCCCAGTCTCGCCTCTGCCAAGACACCCCACTTAGGCCCTTGATGCCCATGCAATAGCTTCGAGAATGCAGAGCCCCCTGGCTCGTGCCCCCCAAGCCTATCCCACAGAGGTTAGGAATGACAGGAGAGGTGCAGCACAAACCACCAAATCAATTCTGTCTCCTGAGTGTCCTCTGGTAGCTGCAACTTTGAATGTTTCCCCTGAATCTGTCTCTGGCAAGGGACCTGATGCTCTCATATCCACTGTGGTCTCTGTTAAACTTGCATGATTCCTGGTGGCTATGCTGTGTTCCCTTTTGGCCATTCCACTATGGTCTTCTCTCATCTCCCTTCCAACTCTTAATTAGATGAAAGTTTATCCTGCTGCTTCAGATGCTATATTTCACATTCTTTAAAAGATAAGCTACAATCTTAATATGCATAATTAACCGTGTTTTCCAAATGATCTTATTCCATTTTTTCTTTCCTCCTCCCACATATGTCTAGCAGTCTCTCCACTGTCCTATCTTTGTTTTTTGAAGACAGAATCTTTCTTTCACTTTAAAAAAAAAAAAAAAAACCAAAGTGACTGTTGTCCATATTTAAATTCTCCTCCTGATTGTTTCATTTGCGCATGTTGGACAGGGGTGCACACATCTGGCTTGATGGTGAGTCTTGGTGTATGACAGCGAAGGGCCTCATTTTCCAAAAAGGCCGCATGCCTTTGCCCCCATCCTTGGCCTCTTCTTACAATGTGCGGTGGGAGCTCTTCCTGGCCCCTCCCGTTGGGCTCGGCGGGGCTTTTCCACTCACCTTGACCCCAAGCACATCTTGTAGTTGCCCGCTGGAGGGAGGCACATAAATACACAGCCTCCTGTCTGGCCTCTGCTTGCCGATGCTTCTCAGGAGCCAAGAGTGGACGTGAAGCCAGCAGCCCCGCTGCCACCACAAGGACGGTGGGGGAGGAGGCTGGGCTGTCCTGCTTCCGGGTGTCCAAGTCTTCCGGACAAAACGGAAATACCAAGGAGCAGGGACAGACCTTCCCGCTTCAGTCTGTCTGGACTCCTGGCCACGGGATCCAAAAATGTTTTGGGATAAGTATTGCTTGGACAGAGGCTCATTCATCTGTCTGTGACCCTCTGGTATTTAGTTATTTCATAGTTACTTGTAAAGACATAATACCCAGTGGCCTCCCTGGTGGCGCAGTGGGCTAAGCAACGCACTCTGAAGCAGACTGCAGCCACTGCAGCACGAGTTTGATCCCTGCCCGCCGGTGTGGGAGGTGACCCACATGGCACAGCAGACCTCTCCTGCCATGCGTGCTGCTCCCCTCACAGTATATTTCGGTTTATTTGCCTGTTCTGTTCCCCTCTCTGTCTCTGGGGAGTCCTCTCATCCCACACCTCTGGCCTGTACCTCAGTTATTGTATGCATAAATAAATATCTTTGAAACAAAACAAAACAAAGACATAATACCCACCTGCATACACAACTTCCAGAATGAAATCTAGGCCCTGACTGTAGCTGATAGACCTGTGCTCCACCCACTATTCACCCATGCCCGGCCTCCCTTAACCCTTGATGCATCTCCTAGAATCCGGCTCCATCATTCCTCTTCTCCTTTTTATCTCATTTTATTGCATCGGTGACTATCCTTCAGGGTGTGGTGGTTCATTAGTTGGGGCTGCTTGTCTAGTCCATGTCTGAACCATTATCATGTATTCATCCAGTTCCCCATGCATGGGAATGTGGTCATTTCCAGGTTTTTCCGATCATGAACTCATGAATGGCCTTACGTATCTCCTACTGTGACTTCATACAATTTCTCCTGCTTAATTCCCAGATGTTGAATTTCTGGGTTATAGAACTAATTAACATTCACCCTACAGGTGTACTTTTTTTATATGCCTGCATTTTTTATGCCTCCATTCAATAATGATGCTTTATAAATTTTGTGTATTGGAAAATATTTCCCAACTTACATATTACCTTTTTGCTTTTTTAATTAAAAATATATAAAAATTGCCTTCTTTCCCTAACTTGTTTCATTTAAGCCAAATTTCAATTCAGCTAATGAATTTTTCACCGAGACATCTGATTAGCCTAGGTTAAATCTGGCTCAGTTTTTTTTAAAAAAGGTTAGTGGATAATCCACATCTAATCAGGATTCAATTGTTACGAAACTGACAACTGTTTTATAGTCTTGAACATTAAATAAAATATATGCATCAAAAAATATAAAAATCTTCAATGTCAGTATAGTCAAAGTTATTAATTTTTCTTTTATAACTACAGATTTTTAATTGTCCAATAAATTGCTTTTCAAACTAGAAACTATTCACTTACATGTCATACTAAAAATTTCAAGTTTCCGGGCCCGACCTGGTGGCGCAGTGGGTTAAGCAAAGCACTATGAAGCAAACCCCAGCCACTGCAGCACGAGTTCGATCCCTCTCTCCGGCCAGGGAGGGGACCCACATGGCGCAGCAAACCTCTCCTGCCTCCCTGCTGCTCCCCTCAGCAGTGTGTTTCTGTCAATCTGCCTGTTCTGCATCCTGCTCTGTCTGGTGGATTCTCTCACCACCCCCACACTTCTGGCCTGTACCCCAGTTCTTGTATGCATAAATAAATAAATCTTTAAAAAAATTCAAGTTTCCATTTTTGACATTCAAGCACTTAATCCAAATGGATTTGATTTTTCTATGATGTACTTTATGGATGTGCAATTTCACCATTTTCTGTGTGGATAACCAGGTTTCAACAAATTCTTCTTGCTCCATTGATCTTAAGTCGTCTCTCTCAGCTGGTCAGGACCCATTCACTCCCTTCTGCCTTTGAGCTCCTCATCTATTTCTGGTGCACCGTGTCGCTCTGCCACCACGAGACAACTGCCAACTTCTCCTGTCTCACACTCGACCTGATCCAGCACGGAGTGCGCCCTCCCGCTCTTCTCCCAGAGACCCTGGTGTTCAGGGCCATTTTCTCCTCTGGGTAATTTTTCTAAAGATTTATTTATTTATGCATACAAAAGCTGGGCTACACACCAGAGGCAAGGGAGGTGAGAAGATTCAGCAGAGACACAGTGGGGAGCAGAACAGGCAGACTGACTGAAACACACTGCTGAGGGGAGCAGTGGGTGAGGCAGGAGAGGTCTGCTGCGTCACGTGGGTCCCCTCCCTGGCGGGGGATCAAACACACGCTGCTGTGCCGTGGATGCTTCACAGTGCGGCGCTCAACCCCTTGCGCCACCAGGGAGGCCCTCCTCTGGGTAATGTTTGATAACATCTTTGAAATGTCAGAAAAATATCTCTGGATAAAATTATTTTAATTATGTTGATTCTTTAGATCAAACTAGGGAGAGTTTCTGCCTTTGCTGTGTTGCCCGTGCATAAATTCCATTCACTGAGTCTACTTCTCTTCCATTTCTCTTTTTTAATTAAGATTTTGTTTATTTATGCATACAAGAGCTAGGGTATCGGCCAGAGGTGGAGGGTGAGAGGATTCACCAGGGACAGAGCCGGTAGCAGAACACGCAGATCCACCGAAATACACTGCTGAGGGTAGCAGCAGTGAGGCAGGAGAGGTCTGATGCACCATGTGGGTTCCATCCTTGGCCAGGGATTGAACTTGCTCTGCAGTGGCTCTCTACAGTGCAGAGCTGAACCCGCTGAACCACCAGGGAGGCCCCTCTTCCATATCTCTTAGTGTTAAAAGTTGTATAACTTTCTCGGTTCAAGTCTTTTCCTGCTATCTTATATTCATTTCTAGTACTCGATACTTCTGATACACGTTCAGATGGCATCTCCTCTTTGATTGTGCATTGAATATATAATATTACATTAAACTACTGTGCTATACTCATTATTTCTAAAAAGTAGTGCCTGGGTTATTTTGGAATGACGATGTCATCTACAAGTGATGACAATGACATTTCTTCTTTCCAGCCCTCTGCCTGGTGTCTTTTCTCTCATCCAGCACATGGCTAGGGCCTCTAAGAATGTGTTCAAGAGAGTTGCAATCCCGATTCACTTCTCTCTTCTATATTTTAGTTAATCTGTTAACTTAATAAATCATGTACGTACAATTCCGACATTGTCTTCTTTGCACACCTACCATAAATCCAACTTTGTTGTTAGGTACACAAGTGACTTCGATTTTCTAACATTTTGTTAAGGAATGTTTGAAATAGACCATGAGTAAAACTTGTCTGTTTACATTATTTTCTTGTAATGTCTTTGTTTGGGTTTAGTATCAAAGTTGTGTGAATTTCCTATTTTTCTATCTCAACTTTAAAACCTATTGATTAGCTTTGCTTTGTGTAAAGGCCTGATTATTGGCCTTAGTTATTGGTTATTTGTGCTTCAATTTTGTAACGAATTGTATTTCATTTTGTTTTAAGTGCTTCACTTTCTTTGTTGTAGGACCTCTGAGCAGTGGGTGGTACACATAGCCAAGTCCATGATAGAAGGTAGAACTTTCTAGACTATGCCCTAAAGTCAAATTGGTAGTAGAAAGTGAGCCTTTCCAAACTCTGCTGCTGAGAAGGACTGATGGGAAATAGCTGAAGCTTTGCCTGTTCAACTGCTGAGGCTTCTGGAAGTCAAGCTGCTAGTGCTTATGGGAGTTAGGGTTGTCCATGGAGAAGCTGCCAGTTTGCCGTATGCGAGTGCTACCTGGCACAGGACAGACAGATGGCATCTGGTCACATGCCAGTCTTGCTGTCCCTCCCTAATTTGGGGAACTTGATTTTGAGTTTGCGAGCATTTGATTTTGATTTTGTTGCCTTTTAATTTTTGTTTTGTTTTCTGCTTCATTTTTACAGAAGCTTTGTGTCTACATGTTATATACTGCATATTCCCTTTATGTCACAGCTTTGCAACCACAAAGGGATTTGATGCCGTGGTCGACCAGTCCAAGGATCTTTTCCTTTTGTTAGTCACCATAAAGTGCACCGCAGTTGCAAGACCTGGGAGGGCTTGACTTAGAGTAATTGAGAAGAGGGTTCAACAGTCAGTTGGAGATATCTGCCCCAGCATCTGTGGTCCCAGTAGTCTTTAGAAATCTCTTTATCGCTCTCATTTACAGGAAAGAATGTCCAACTTCACTCCTTGGTCATCATCTCCTCAGCAAAATGAAGGCACAGTTTGTTTTTTTACTCCCAGGAGCAGAGGTTGCACTTACAGGTACCACCTGAACGTGCCTTGAGATGCCAGATGGTTCTCATTCAGCATGTGCCACCAAAAGGGGAGGCTCTGCCTCCTGGGGTTTGTGACAAGGGGAATAAAGTGGTTTGGGATCATGGAACTACAGGGCAAATGCCAAAATGTAAATCCTGTAAAAATACAATTGGTGGAAGAGAGCAAGTTCCCAAGGAGAAAGTAATCTCATAAAGAAGAAGCTTTGAGGGGAACTCAGCCAGGATTGAAAAGGTTGCTCCAGTCTGATCTCATTTGGCCTGTTGCTCCCTCTACAACACCCCAATTTACCAGTAAAGAAACCCCTTTGAACACTACTTTGAATAAGTGAATACCATTTTGTGCATCATTTGAGGGGCATGAATGCCACTGTTCAGGACATACACCCACTGTGCCAAAAACTTACACTTTGCTGACTGCCATGCCTGAGTTTTCTCAGTGTTGGACTTAAAGGATGCCTTTTTCTGCATTCAAGAAGATACCCGAGAGCATAAATTCTTGGCCTTTGAACGGCAGGACCTGTGCCTGAGAGCACTTTGCAATACTTCTGGACTGTGCATCCTCAGGGCTTAAGAATCATCCAACTATGTGTTTTCTTTTTCTTTCTTTTTTTTCTTTTGATATTTGGAAGATCCAATTGAAATAGGACATCCTCCTGCAATATGTGGGTGACCCATTTATTGCAAACTCAGACTATGATCTTGTTTGGATAATAATATATCACTTTCTAGGACTACTTTGCCCTCAGATAAACCATTGCATCCTTTCAGATCTAGTGAGCAGTTCTTTCATAAGATCTGGCAGAGAGAAGATGCCCAAACCCAACTGTTGGGAAAATGGTCTCGTCCTTGTTATGTATTATTAACCACACACACTTTGAAACAAGAAGTTATAAAGCCTTGGGCATAGATCATTTTAGCATCAAGAAAGCCTCCCAAAAGACAATGGCCTGGGACCAAAACTTATTGGTTTTGTGAACATGTTGAGAAATTGAAATATTTAAGAGAGAGGCAAAAACCCAGTCTTTGTCTCCTTTTGTCAAATGTTCTTTGAATTTTAAACAACTTTTAGAAATTTAATTGTTTGGAAACTGAGGTAAACTGATGTTCTATGCTCATAGATTTTCTCCTTTGTGCAGTAAAACATTGTAGCTTATACCCATAACATATATCTTTTATATTGTAGCATAGTCCCAACGAAAAGGGCTTGCCAAATAGTCACCATAGAAATGGAGACTTGATTTGAAAGTGGGAAATTGAAGTAGGGTTCTTAAAGCAGGACCCCCTAAATTATTACACCCAGCCCTGCTGAAGGGCATTTTGCCTCCAGCCCCACTGAAGTCAGCTCTGGGTGTGTTTTCTCCCAGGAGCCTGCCCTGCCCTCAGTGCAGTCAAGTCTGGGCAGAGACTGGGCTTTTCCCTTTTATATCTGGCTCCAGGACAAGCGACTTGAAAATGGACCAATTTGATTGGAGCTTGACCAACACCAATCAAAATGCTAGAATTAGAGTCCTCCTCCTTTACAGTTATGAAGCCCACCTGATCAGTTATAAAGTCTGTAACTGGTGCAGTTTTGCCCCTCCTCCTCACTTCCTAGTGTTCAGTTATGCAAATAGTTGTAACTGGACCAATCTGATTGGATGTCCTATGTTACCAATCAACTAAAAGGACCAATCAGGCTCCAAAGGCAGATACCCTGGAGAGTATATAAGTCAGGCTCCAACCAGCTTGAGGTGTGTGGAGCTAGGAAGAAGACTTTAAGAGGATCTTGAAGAGGTGGGTGGAGGTAGTCAGATTTGTCCAGAAGACCCTTTTGAGCTATGACACTGAACCTTGTCCTCTGGCATCTTGCCTTCACAGACCTGGCTTCCAGCTCTGCCTCTGACATTGCTTGCCGAACACCACCTTTGGCTCTGTGCTAGGTGTCCCGATAAGAGCCGATGCTTCTGCCTTTATGCCTGGCACTTTATGCCTTAACACTGGCCCTGCCTCTGCCACATCTGGCCCCATCCCCTGGTGCTCTTGTCTTGGTGCTGACGGTCTGGTGTCCAGTACTGCCAGGCCGGTCCTTGGATTGCTATTGCTGACTGCTATGTGCCACTTCACAGAGACCTTTGCAGAAACCTTTGAGAAATTTGACCTTTGGTGAGACCTAGGCCAAGTAGGGCAAATAGGGTTAACTAGGTAGCTTCGAGGACAGTGCAGGCAGGGACTTCAGCAGAGTTAAGGAAGGCTCCAGAGACAAGGGAAACAACTTCCAAAGGGGACTGAACAAACACCCCAGGCCCAGGGATAGCAGATGTTCCTGGACAAGGGCAATAAAGAAAAGTGTGCTAAGATAAGGGCTGGGACACAGAGACTAGTTCTGGGCACAGAGACATTAGGACAGTGAGTGAGACCACCGAGAATAATCACAAAGTGACTAGTGGAGCTTTAGAATAATTAGGGAAAGACGGTCTATATTCCCTGAAGCACGACTGCACTTCAGCTCCCTTACCCCTCTCTGGCCTGGTTCCACTGACCTGGGAGTCCCACTAATTTCTGTTCCTTTTCTCCTTAATAAACTTTTTCTTTCTTAACAAATCTGTCTCTTCTTACCTGCTTGCCTGAGCGACAGCGAAGTTCCTGCTGCAGCTTCTTGAGACACCAACCCGTGGTGGTCTGGTGGCGGGACTCAGCATGGGGTCCATTCCTGGCTGGGAGACGAGGCCTGAAAACCTGAAATTATGGTATCAATGGGACCTTTGGCCCTCAAACAGTTGCTGCTGCCTCTGGCCTATCTCTCTTTCCTCTCTTCCAACGTGTTTCTCTCTTCCCTTTGCAAGTAAACCCTGTGGTTGTTGAGCTCTCTGAGCTGGAGTGTGGTCCTCCACTGCAGCTGGAGGCGACTGGTGAGCGCCACCTAACAGTGACATTTTGGCCTCCCGGGCAGGCCTTACAGGGCTTCAATACTGTTATCAAAAGCTCAGGAATGCAGTGGGCCTTGGCATAGATGCTTTGTGAGAATTTGGTTTGAACATCTATGGTCTTAAAATTGCAGCACTGGGTAGAATAGTTTTCATTTATGTTGGGTACCAGCTATCCTGATGTGGCAACCTAGTATAAACTTGCTTAAAACTTTGAACACTGAGAGAAATGGGAATGGGGAAAATTTCCATCATGGAATATAAGTAGTTTAAGAAAAATTGGATAAGAAAATGTAAAAGGTCTAGAACTGTCAGCATTGTGATGGTTGTGTCTAGTAGAAAATTTAGCTGTTTTTTCTTCATTGCTCATGACAAAGCTTCCCAGAAATCTAAATAAAAAAAAAAGGTGGTGTTTTCCATTTTTTGATTGATTAATATACATATACTTAGTGGTTATCTCAGAAGTTTCTTGAGGTGCCCCATAGCATATTCCCCCTTTATACACAAATTTGATAAATTTGCTATCTACTAGTCACCTAATGGGAGGCATTTTCAAACAGGAGAAATGTTTTTGATACAGGTGTTCTCTAAAGGTTGCTTCTAAATTCTGCTTGTTTTATCCTGAAATGTTACCCTTGTCAATTATGTTATTACTGGATCTTTAATTTTGGTTATTTCAAAGTTTTGGTATTTACCAAAATCGCCAAGAAAAGTAGTCTTGGGCCTCCTTGGTGGCACAATGGGTTAAGCAACACACTATGAAGCAGACCACAGCCACTGCAGCACGAGTTCGATCCCTGCCACAGCTGGGGAGGTGACCCATGTGGCACAGCAGACCTCTCCTGCCTCACCCTGCTGCTCCCCTCAGCAGTGTGTTTCAGTCAGTCTGCCCGAGAAATCCATAACTGCTGAGAAATCCAAGCAAATGGTGCTAATGGACCTGGGAAGAGGGATTAATATGGAAGAACGAACCCGTGAGTGTTGGATCGTGGGGGACTGGTGGTGTGTGGGCAGACTGCGGATCTCTCATTTTTGTGCTAGTGCAGGGGAGAGGAGCAGGCTCAAGCCCTGGCTCACCACAGTGAGTGCTCTGAGTAGTCATTGTGCTTCAGAGGACTCTAGTCTGCTGCAGAGGTAGTACATGTACCTGGGGGGGGGGGGCTCTCAGGGATGGGCTCCCCATGCTGCCCTGTCACAGGGTGCCTGCATCAAGGGCTACGACCCCCACCTCTCTGATCTCTAGCCTCCATCAGGTCTTGGAAGTATGATCCTCCAGCCGTCTCAGAACACATTTGAGTTCTGTGATTGTGGCTTTGCACCAGCCCTCTTCCTCAGAGTCTCTTTACATATTGTGCAGATAAACCCAGCCCTGATGCACACTTTCCCCCTTACTTTTCAAGTGAGAGATCTTGACATCATTTTGAGACTGGAGAAAAATGGTCTTCTGTGCTGCTCCCCAGTCTGCAGACATCTGACCTTTTTACCACAGAAAAGTGGGGAAATTGTTGGGGTATCTGAGCCCTGCACACATAGGTCCTTGGGGTAGCTGGTACAGTGTCCAGCTTTGCAGCTTTTCCCGATGTCTGGACATTGCACGAACTGGCGGGAACAAGGCTTGTGCAACGGTCTGAACTCTGCCCATGAGATCCTGAGTGAGGGAGCTGTTGGTAAGGGGGCGGAGAGGAGAGGACACTTTTGGATACTTAGAAGGGGAGTGGGCTCTTAGCCTTTGTTGTTGGAGCTGAGTGGGCCTTTGCCCCAGGGCACGAGAGGGCTGACCTCATTAGGCCTCCGCCTACCCTGCTAGTTCCTGTCTCCTCACACCATCAGTTGATAGCTGGACCTTATCCCTCTCCACTTACCCTACTAGTTCTCCCTTCTCCTCTACCCTGTTAAAATGTTTTTTCCTTTTGCTATATCAAAGCCCCTTTGGTTAGCATTTGTAGTTGCGAGTGTCTGAACCCAGAACTGGTAAGAGAAGTTGTTTGTTTGTTTTTAAAGTGGGACTTACCACCTTGTATTTTTTTTAAGATTTATTTATTTATGCACACAAGAGCTGGGGTATAGGCCAGAGTCAAGGGAGGTGAGAGGATTCACCAGAGACAGAGTGGGGAGGAGAACAGGCTGAAATACACTGCTGAGGGGAGCAACGGGTGAGGCAGGAGAGGTCTGCTGAGCCATGTGGGTCCCCTCCCTGGCTGGGGATTGAACTCATGTTGCAGTTACTGTTTACAGCTTGACAGTGCTGAGGCTAACCCCTGTGACCCAAGGGAAGCCCTGTTGATTTATTTTCTTTGAATGCTTGAAAATTGCACTTGGTCCAATGAACAAGCCACTATCATTGGAATTGTGCTGGTCTGTACTTCTGCCTGATAGTTTGTGGGCTAGGTAATAGAACTTGAAAATAGTTCATTGTGTCAGTAGCTTGTAGAAAATTGATAGTTTTCTTTCTGGAAATTATGTTGTGTAAATGCTCAAATTGCCCTACCATTGAATTTCTTTCTGGAGGCAGCATCCCTGGTGGCCTAGGGGTTAGGTAGGTCTAAGTGCTGTAACCACACCAGCCTGAGTTCCATCCCCACCAGGTTGCTGACCCACATGGCACAGCAGACCTCTCCTCTCTCACCTGTGCTCCCCTTAGCAGAGTATTTCAGTAAATACACCTGTTCTGCTCCTCACTCTGTCTCTGGTGAATCTTCTCACCCCTTGCACTTCTGACCAGGTGCAATTACACCCCAGTTCTTCTATGCATAAATAAAATTAATCTTAAGAAAAGTAAAACTTCAATTTCTTCTTGGAGACAGAGTCAGTTATATAAAGAAGCAAGCATTTTTGAAATATTCCTGGGAACAATAACAATCATAATAAAAGACTGAGATCATCTAAATGTTTTGAAGACCTTTCCTTTTCAAGTTCTTTGGCATAATTTTGAAATACTATGATGCATTTACATGTCCATAGAGAGAGATTGATAATAATTTCTTAATGAAATACCCAAAGTTACTCATCCCTTCATGGGCAAATGCCCATCCAAACAGGTTTGGCCCAAAACAAGGCTGCTGAGTCCTGAAAACTTGCCTCAAGTCTAAGACACATTCTGGCAGGGAACCATCAGAGACTGCATCAAAAGAAATAGAAAATTTGAACAAATTACAAAAAAGAAAATTGAAACAATAATCAAAAGATTCCCTCCATCCCCAAAAGTCCATTCTTAGATAGTTTCACTAGTAAGCTCAACCAAACCTTTGAAGATGAGGTGGTAAAGTATCCTGCTCAAACTCTTCCAAAAAATTTAGAAAGAGGAAATACTTCCAAAAACACTTTATAAGATAAATAGCATCATGACACCAAACCCAGACACCACAAAAAAGAAAATGACAGGTCAATTTTCCAGATGATGATAGATGCAGAAATCCTCAACAAAACCTTAACAAACCAAATTCAACGATACATCAAAAGGATCCAACATCATGACCAAGTGGGATTTATTCCAGGGATACAGGTTGGTTCATCATCTGAAATTCAATCAATGTGATTCACCACATCAATAAAAGGGAAAGATAAAAATCATATGATCATATAAATGGATGCCAAGAAAGCACTTGATAGGATTCAACCTCCATTTATAATAATAAACCTAAAAAATGGAACATACCACAACGTAATAAAGGCCACATATGATAAATCCACAGCTAACATACTCAATAGTGAAAAACTGAAAAACTTTCTATTAAGATCTGGCACAAGATAAAGATGTATACTCTCACAACTCTGTTCAACAGAATACTGGTAGTCCTAGTTAGAAAACTTGCATTGGGGATACAAATAGAATCCAAATCAAGCCAGAAGGAGTGAAACTATCATTATTCACAGATGACATGATAATACACAGAGAAAAACCTAAAGTCTCTACTAAAAACTAACTTGAACAAAAGGTCAGGTCAGCAAAAGTTGCAAGTTACAAAATAACATAAAAATATCAGTTGCCTTCCTATATGCAAATATTTAGGAGTAGATTTAACAAGGCAAGTGAAGAGACTATACGATGAAAACTGTAAGACATTTTTTTTAAAGATTTATTATTTATGCATACAAGAGGTGGGTTGCAGGCCAGAGGTGCAGGAGGTGAGAGGATTCACCAGACAGAGTGGGGAGCAGAACAGGCAGATGGACTGAAACACACTGCCGAGGGCAGTAGCGGGCGAGGCAGGAGAGGTCTGCTGTGCCATGTGGGTCCCCTCCCTGGCTGGCAACAGGGATCGAACTTGTGCTGCAGTGGCTGTGGTTTGCTTCATAGTGTGTTGCTTAACCCACTGCGCCACCAGGGAGGCCCCAAAAACTGTAAGACATTGTTAAAAGACACAAGTTATTCCTTGTTCATGGTTTGGAAGACTTAACATTGTTAAAATGGCTGCAACAATATAGAGCTTCAATGTAACCCCTATCAAAGTCTCAGTGGTAATATTCAAAGAAATAGAACATTATTGAAATTCACATGAAATCACAAAAGATGCTGAGCAATCCTGAGCACAAAAAAAAAAAAAAGTAAAAGGTAGAATGGAGGCATCACATGTCCAGACCTCCAACTATACTACAAAGCTATAATTATTAAAACAGTTGGGTGTTGGAACAAAAACATGCACACAGACTAATGGAATAGAATTGAGAACCCAGAAATAAACCACACATATATGGACAGTTAATCTATGACAAAACAGAAATGGGGGAAAATATTTGCACATTTTACATTTGACAAGGGGCTCATATTCAAGATCTAGAAAGAATTCATACAACTGAATCTAAAGAAAACTAATAACCCAATCAAAAAAATGGTCAGAGGTGCTAAATAGGCACTTCTCCAAAGAAGACAGATGGCCGACAGATATCGCACACACAAAATGCTCCTTATCACTTAGCAAAAGGGAAGTGCAAATCAAAACCACAATGAAGTACCACCTTGCACTTGTGAGAATGGACCATATCAAAAGGACCAGGAACAACAAAAACTGGTGATAATGTGAAGAAAAAGGAACGCTACTACTCTGTTGGGAAAAATTTTAAAAATGCATCTACCATATGATTCATATACCATTCCTAGGACTTTCCCCAAGGAATACAAAAATACTGGTTGAAAGAGATATCTGCACTTTTTTAAAAAAAAATTATTTATGCACACAAGAACTGGGGTACAGGCCAGAGGCGCAGGTGGGGGGTGAGAGGAATCACCAGAGACAGAGTGAGGAGCAGAACAGGCAGATCTACTGAAACACACTGCTGAGGGGAGCAGCAGGTGAGACGGGGGGGGGGGGGGGGGGGGCCTGCTGGNGGGGGGGGGGGGGGGGGGGGGGGGGGGGGGGGGGAGAGGCCTGCTGCGCCATGTGGTTCCCCTCCCTGACCAGGGATCAAACTTATGCTGCAGTGGCTGCGGATGCCTCATAGTGAGGTGCTTAACCCCTTGTGCCACCAGGAAGGACCCTACAAGATAGCAGGTTTTTATAGTGAGAAATGAGGGGGAAAGTTATCTAGCAAAAGAAAAGAGAGGTAATTTCAGGCAAAGTGCCTTCCCTGAGGGAAGGCAGGTTGGTGTTAGTATGCATATAACCTCACAGGTGCTGACAGGAAACTCCAGATTGCAAAAACCCCTGTAGCGGCAGGAAAGGAGCACTGGAGCAGGGTTCCGGATGGTTCTGGGCAGACGGGTCAAGGAAGGAGAGTCTTGGAGCCCTCGGTGGCTTTTCATGGAGGTGGCCAGGTACATGGCAGGCAGGGGTGCCGGGGGGCTGGGAGGCCTGCCATCTCACCCTCTCGGCTGCTTCTTCTCTCTCTCTGCTGCTGCTGCTCGCTGGTGCTGCTGTCGGGCTTGTTGGTCCTCGCAGTTCTGGCGTCCTCATGACGCCGCCCATTTAAGCCCGTGTCCAACTCAGGTGCGCCCACTTGCGCATGCCCACCCTGGAATGCTCGCAGCACCGCAGGTGTCCATCATCAGTGGTGGGAGGGTGGAAAAACCTGATCAACCTTTACCCTACAACCCCACTTTTGGGAGAGGCTCAATGTGCAATCAAGTTAGATCTTAATGCTTGGTGGAGACTGGCATATAATGACTCCATTTGGGGTCTGTTTTTTTTATCCCCTCTTTTTCTTTTGCTGCTGCTGTTGTATAGTCAGACGATGATGAGCAGATGCCAGCAATGGAACAAGTGAATAAAGGAGAGGAAAAGGAGAGACTCTGTATAGTCACGGGACAGTGAGTGGTACCAATAATATAACAAGAGAGCTCAACATGCCACTTACATCAACGGGTAGGTACATCTTACATCTGTCCAGGTACCCCAGACAGAAGGTCTTCCCCACCCTGCTGCTCCCAACTCCTCCCCCTCAAAGTGTCCTTTTTATTCATTTTCTTTTTTAACAGAATTCACATTATATTTAGGTTGAAATAAACTATACAAAATTGATTTTCTTCACCAAAAATAACAGCAATATTTTCTGTATTCTTCCTAGATAAACCATAAAACACTTCTTTTTGTAGGTTTTCCAGGTTTTGCTTATAAATCGAGACGAGGCAGTCATGGAAAAAGAACAAACAAATCACTTGTAAGTATCCATGGCCTCTGTTCCTGTCCCGACCGTGAATCAGACTGTTCCACATACACCTGCTAAGAAGCTCACAAAGATGTAGGCTAAACAAAGGCTTGTGAACAGCAACAGCAGCTCTGCGTTTCACTCTCATGCTCACCTCATAGAAAGTGGTGACACCTGTTACTATTTAGGGAGGAAAAGAAAACTCCAAGTAACTATTTTTCTTACCTGGGGGTATGAGGCAAGAACAAATCTGCAGTCAAGTATGACTATTTTAAGGATTTACTTTATTTTTAAAAAAATTTAATAGAGTGCTTAAGACTCCTGGGAATCTTAAGCAGAGTTCTTAAATCTGTGGACAGTCCCTTTCAGTGCCCCACATTTCCTACAACAAAAGAAAAATCAAACCAAAATCCCCACTAGAGGGAGTGTTTGCTTAGATTATTTCTGGAACAGTGATTCCACCTTTGGAAAACTGAAGTCCTTGAGTTTATTAATTTGCTTTGTGTGACACACTGTAAAAATAGGAGTTCCCACTAGAGGGAGCCCTTTACATAAATCATCTCAAACATTACTTTGATGACTTGAGAATCTAGTTTCTTCTAAAGGAAGAATTAACTCCTGTTGTCTCATGTGGTGCCAGCAAGGGCACAGAGCAAGTTCTCCATGATTCTGAGCAGACGGATCAAGGAGGGAGTCCTGGAGCCCTCGGTGGCTTTTTATGCTTTTAATTAATCATTATATCAGAGGTGACCAGGTACACGGCAGGCAGGGGTGTCAGGGGGCCCAGGGGGCTGGCAGCCTCCTAGCCCCACCCACATCTTCACTCTCTGGGCTCTCTAGTCTCTTGTCTCTGCTTCTACTGCTTTTCTCTTCTGCCTTTCTCTCTGCTTTGTCTCTTCTGCTGGCGTCCTTGTGACGCTGCCCTTATACCCTGTGCCTCAGCCCAGGTGCACCACTCACGCATGCCCACTCAGGCACGCGTGCAGCACCACAGGTGTCCATCGTCACACCAACAGCGGGAGGGCGGAAAAGCCTGAGAACTTTTCCATTTACCCTACACTTGTTGACAAGGCAGTCAGAGGGTTTCAAGGGCTTTTTGAGTTTCCGCTTGTATTATCAGAAGTGAGCCACTTTATCAGAAGTAACCCAGAGTTAGTGTGGGAGGACTCAACCAACGCATGTGACTACAGGGGAGATACAGGCCGCAAAGCGCACTAAACAGGTGCAGCGGCAGGAAGGAGGCACAAGTTCGGGATGGCTCTTAGTGGACGGGGGTAAAGGAAAGAGTGTTGGAGCCCTTGGTGGCTTTTCATGCTTTTTATTGTCAGAGGTGGCCAGGTACAGGGCAGGCAGGGGTGCCGGGGAGCCGGGAGGCTGGCAGGCCTGCCTCTGCTGCTGCTGCTGCTGCTCTCACTACTGCTCATTGGTCTTGCTGCTGCTGGTTGGTTGGTTCTGGTGGCCCCATGACGCTGCCCATATAAGCTTGTGTCCAAACTCAGGTGCGCCCACTTGTGCATGCCCATCTAGGCATGCTCACAGCACTACCAGTGTCCATCATCATACCAATGGTGGGAGGGTGGAAAGACCTGATCGTTCTCTAACCCTACAACAGTCTAGGACACTGCCCAGATGGCTTACTGGTCACTGAATTCTTCAACCATGTGCACAACTGCAAGACTGCTCAGGCTGAGAGAACAACAAAGGAATTTATTTAACAAACCAGGGAAAAAACAAAGAGTCACTGAAGCCAAAAATGGCCTTTACCTCACCCAAAGCCGTGTTTTTAAGTCCGAAACAAAAGCAGCCATGGGCAAAGTAACTTGTCTATTTTGAAACTGGCTCATGTTGTGTGTCTACTGGCTTTGGAGAAAGGAAAAGGATGCAGTCAATTAAGACATATTCATATGAATGTGAAATAAAGTGCCCGGTCTCCAGGAATCCTTGAGCGCTGCCTGGTTTCTCCTTCCATAGCCTGGGTTAAAGGCAAGAGTAATTCTGTAACACCACCAACGAGGACGCAGAGCTCCTTTCCCAAACAATAGGCCTATATGTCTATGATATTGTAGGGTCAGAGAAACCAGGTCTTTCCACCCTCCTGCCACTGATATAATGATGGACACCTGCGGTGCTGTGTGCATGCCTAGGTGGGCATGCACAAGTGGGCGCATCTGAGTTTGGACACGGGCTTATATGGGTGGTGTAATGAGGACCAACAAGGACCAACGCAAGCAGAAAGACCAAGTAGCAGCAGCAGCAGGTGACAAAGCAGCTGAGAGGGTGAGATGCGCTGGGGGCTGGGAGGCCTGCCAGTCCCCAGGCCCCCTGGCACCCCTGCCTGCCATGTACCTGCCCACCTCTGACAATAAAAAGCATAAAAGCCACTGAGGGCTCCAAGACTCCTTTCCTTTAAACTCCATCTGCTAGAACCATCCAGAACTTGCCCTGTGCCACCTTTCTGCCGCTACAGATCTTCTTGCCTCTGCAGATCTGGGGCAGCCAGACTCTAGACTCTAGGCCAGGCTCCAACTCAAGAAGACAACAGAAGACGCTCCTGCAGGCGCCGGGATGCACCAGCGCAGCACCAGACAAGCCACACTCAAAGCAGCAGCCATAGCGGCTAAATGACTAGACAAAGGGCCCCACTCACGCAGCTCAGCGGGGCTCTGTAGGGTAAAGGTTGATCAAGTATTTCCACCCTTCCACCACTGATGACGGACACCTGCGGTGCTGCGAGCATTCCAGGGTGGGCACGCACAGGTGAGCACACCTGAGTTGGACACGGGCTTAAATGGGCGGCGTCATGAGGACGCCAGAACTGCGAGGACCGACTGACAGAACTGCGAGGACTGACAGAGAACCAACAGCAGCAGCAGAGAGAGAGAAGAAGCAGCCGAGAGGGTGAGACGCGCTGGGGGCTGGGAGGCCTGCCAGTCCCCAGGCCCCCTGGCACCCCTGCCTGCCATGTACCTGCCCACCTCTGACAATAAAAAGCATAAAAGCCACTGAGGGCTCCAAGACTCCTTTCCTTTAAACTCCATCTGCTAGAACCATCCAGAACTTGCCCTGTGCCACCTTTCTGCCGCTACAGATCTTCTTGCCTCTGCAGATCTGGGGCAGCCAGACTCTAGACTCTAGGCCAGGCTCCAACTCAAGAAGACAACAGAAGACGCTCCTGCAGGCGCCGGGATGCACCAGCGCAGCACCAGACAAGCCACACTCAAAGCAGCAGCCATAGCGGCTAAATGACTAGACAAAGGGCCCCACTCACGCAGCTCAGCGGGGCTCTGTAGGGTAAAGGTTGATCAAGTATTTCCACCCTTCCACCACTGATGACGGACACCTGCGGTGCTGCGAGCATTCCAGGGTGGGCACGCACAGGTGAGCACACCTGAGTTGGACACGGGCTTAAATGGGCGGCGTCATGAGGACGCCAGAACTGCGAGGACCGACTGACAGAACTGCGAGGACTGACAGAGAACCAACAGCAGCAGCAGAGAGAGAGAAGAAGCAGCCGAGAGGGTGAGACGCGCTGGGGGCTGGGAGGCCTGCCAGCCTCCCAGCCCCCCGGCACCCCTGCCTGCCATGTACCTGGCCACCTCTACTAAATAAAGCCTAAAAGCCACCAAGGGCTCCGAGACTCTCCTTCCTTGACCCGTCTGCCCAGAACCATCCCGAACCTGCCTCCAGTGCTACCCCCATCCTGCCGCTACAGGCGCCCAGCTCCAGGTCTTCTTCTGTGCCTGGATATGTAACAGCAGCAAATCTGGAAACACTTTCAGTGGCTTGGCTACTTGCAAAGCTTTTGAACTTTCCCTCTCTGAGGTTGGCTGCTGGAGGCCTCCACCTTCAGAGGCCCACAACAGCTTTCTGGAAGATGGGCACGGTGGGGGCCAACATCTGTTGACCCCAAATGCTGAAGATCCAAAAACGCTGAATTCTAAAGACTGAATGAATTCATGCCCCTTTCTGCAGTCCCTTGTATTTCTTATCTGTTGCCCCACCCTGAAATGCGACACTTTTTAGCGTTTTTCCCTGGAGCTATCTATCCTCACCAGCAACCACCTGCAGGGTGCACCAGCTGTAACAGGCTTTGGCTTCAGCCACCTGTTACAGGGAGGCAAAACAAGTGTGACCATTTCTTGTAGCCTCTGATAGCTGTTGTATCTTTTTTTTTTAGATTTTTTTTTTTTATTTATGCCTACAAGAGCTGGGTTACAGGCCAGAGGCGTGGGGGTGTGTGTGAGAGGATTCACCAGAGACAGAGCAGGGAGCAGGACAGGTGGATCTACTGCAACACACTGCTGAGGGGAGCAGGAGAGGTCTGCTGTGCCATGTGGGTCCCCTCCCTGGCCGGGGATCGAACTCGTGCTGATTATGACAAGTGTTTAGTGTCATTTTACGACAACTAGTGTAGAATGAACCTCAGAGGAAATTTTGAATTAAGACACAATTGTCTGGTTCTGCGCTGATGTATCCGGCGCCTGCAGGGGCGGGTTATGGGCTTCTTGGACTGCTTCATGATCTGGAGCTACTTTTCGAAACAAGCTGCTCGCTGAGGAGATGTCTCTGCATCTGTAATCGCAGAAGAGGTGATATGGTGGGAGGATGTCTGTAGGGTAAAGGTTTTTCAGGTATTTCCACCCTCCCACCACTGATGACGGACACCTGCGGTGCTGCGAGCATTCCAGGGTGGGCATGCGCAAGTGGGCGCACCTGAGTTGGACATGGCCTTAAATGGGCGGCGTCATGAGGACGCCAGAACTTCGAGGACCGACTGACAGAACTGTGAGGATCGACTGACCGACAGTACTGACGAGCAGCAGCAGCAGAGGGAGGAAAGAAGCAGCCGAGAGGGTGAGATGCGCTGGGGGCTGGGAGGCCTGCCAGCCTCCCGGCCCCCTGGCACCCCTGCCTGCCATGTACCTGGCCACCTCTACTAAATAAAGCATGAAAAGCCACCGAGGGCTCCGAGACTCTCCTTCCATGACCTGTCTGCCCAGAACCATCCTGAACCTTGCTCCAGTGCCACCACCGTCCTGCCGCTACAATGTCGATCTCAGGGATCGTGGACCTGGGATGCGGATAGAACTGTGCCACATACACACAGGTTTGGTGAGGGGCTGATCTTCCAGGACTCAGCAACAACTTTATTTTTCCAGGGCTTTTTATAATTTTTTTGGGGGGGCTTGGGAGAATACAAAACCATTTCAGACATGACATAAATCTATCACCTTTCCATTAACTCTGTTTTAACATATTAATAAACATTTGTGATCACTAATTGTGGTGCTAAATCATGTAAGTGATGTTTGAGATAAGGATTAAAGTTATATATACATTGTTAAATCAAGGCGTGCATGATAAAGATTTATTAGGAAAGCTTTTAGCAACTCCACCCACATTTTGGAGGGAGCATCCCTTAAGTGAGATGGGTCTTGAGAGAGACACTCAGAGTTCATCCAGGGAGGTCTGGCTGGGAGGTCAGGACAAAAAGTAATGTAGCCTCCAGGCCCGTTTTTTTGGATCCTATTAGCCATCGTGACCTTGCCATATTCCACAGGTGTACCTGGCTGTGACTCTATTGTTTCTCCACAGGCGGCCAGCTCAGGCCCCCACTCCTGCAAGTAAGGGCCAGCTGTGTAATTGGGGGAGGTAAGAAATCAACTAGAAGCATGGACTATATTTTATTTTTTAAAAGATTTATTTATGCATATAAGAGCTGGGGTACAGGCCAGAGTCCAGGGAGGTGAGAGGATTCAACAGAGACAGAGTGGATTGCAGAACAGGCAGGTCAACAGAGCAGGGAGCAGAACAGGCAGACTGACTGAAATGTACTGCTGAGGGGAGCAGCGGGCAAGGCAGGAGAGGTCTGCTGCGCCATGTGGGTCCCCTCCCTGGCCCATGGCAGGGATTGAACTTGTGCTGCAGTGGCTGTACTTTGCTTCGTAGTGCATTGCTTAATCCACTGCGCCACTAGGGAGGCCCATGGACTATATTTTAGAAGAGAAACTGATGGTTCAGAGGGATGAAGTATTTTTAAAAGATGCTCAAGCATAATAATAAATAATTTTAAACATCTCAATTTTAATAAGATCTATCTACACGTTTGCTACTGAAAATTGACATAGCACATCAAAAATTTTATTTCAGTTCAAAAATCTAGGTATAGCCTCTTGTCCTCTTGCCCATCCAATTTTTCTTTACATTCCTCCCGTACAAGTTTCTGGGCCTCATATTCCTGAGTTGGGCTTTCAACTTGTTGACATAAGGTAGCTAAAATACACAGGCATATTTGAGACCTAGTTGTGCTTCTTTGGGTCAAATAAAAATGTAGAACCAAAGTATATAGAAGTTATTAAATACAAGCTACATAGAGTCCTTGATAGTTATTGGACTCCAGTTAGAAATGAAAGAGACACAAGGAAAAAAAGTCACAGAACTCACATCATAGGTTATCAAAGTGTTTATCAAGGTCACGTAACTACAGAGCAGCGGAGATAGGATTTAAACTTTGGTTTGCTTGACTCAAGGGTTTGAGTTCTTTTTAGCACTTCCTACCTCATGTTGCCTCTTTTGAAGGAACAGAGATGCAGAGATAGCTCCTCCTGGTGGGGGTGGGATGGGGTGGGGAGGGGGAAAGAGGCAAGGATGAGAATCTGGATGTGTTGTTGTGGGAAGTTCCTGCATCCTGGTCCTGCCCTAAGTAGGGTGGAGCTGAGCAGGGATAAGAAGATGCTGGAGAGAGGAGACAGGAGGACAGAAGGGAGGAAGGAAGCAGGATGGAGAGCAGCAAGGAGACCTGGAGGAGGCACGTGGAGCAGAGGGACATGTGAGGAAGCTGCGCTTGCCTCTTGGTCCTGGACTGGTTGGAACAGATGCGGGGGAGAGACCCGTGGGGAGGTTAACAATGGCAGCTTTCATCTTGATTTTGATGTTGCTCTTTTCCTCCCAGATTTGTCTGGCTCTTTCTGACCCTTTGTATGGGTCTCCACTGAAAGGTCCTTTAGACGTGTGGCAGGCTTTTGGTCCTTGCTTTGGGCCAATCCTATTTGGCTGGACTTTTACCCTCAAGGAGATGGGTCACTTTGGATGCTTGACTTAGTAACCATCTTCCTTGTCTTTTCTGTATTGTTCCCAAATTGTATTAAAGTTCCTTTCCATTAAAAGCCTTATATGTTTGTCTTGATGCAGCAATGACAGAACCCATTTAGAGAGAGCAGGTTTGTGGGTTCTGAGGTGCCCCTCTCCCTGCCCTATAACAGGGCACTCCCTGGAAAGCAGGGAGTGGGTGTTTCTGATGGTAGACAATCAGCTCACCAGAGAGGAAGAGTGGGAAAAACAGGGAAAGCATGACTCAAAAGAGAGCATTATCTTTATGGTGGGGGAGATATTTGTCAAGGATTTATAAAGTGATTAAATGGATTCCTGGGCCTCCCCTGGTGGCGCAGTGGGTTAAGCAACGCACTACGAAGCAAACCGCAGCCACTGCAGCGCGAGTTCGATCCCTGCTGCCGGCCAGGGAGGGGACCCACATGGTGCGGCAGACCTCTCCTGCTGTGCCCGCTGCTCCTCTCAGCAGTGTACTTCCGTTGATCTGCCTGTTCTGCTCCCCGTTCTCTGTGGTGAATCCTCTCACCCCCCCCACCACACACCTCTGGCCTGTACCCCAGTGCTTGTATGCATAAATAAATAAATCTTTAAAAAAAATAAATAAATGGATTCCTGAGCAGCCACAAGGGACAGGTCTGAGTGGAAGGCATGAACCCCAAACAGTGGGGGTTTAATGTTCTTTTCAGGATCATGCTATTTTGGGAGTGGAGGATGAGAATGTTAGGGGGCAAGGCAGTCCTGAAGGGATTACACAAATAAGGTTATGGACTCCAACCCCCACTCCAGACCACCAATGCTCCAGAACCACATCCGAAAAGATGATTATCAATGAGTGGATCCCTGGGACCTGAGGTGGAGTTAAGCAGCCAGGCTGGCTATAAAACCAGAGATGTGAGCTTTGGGAGTTCTCTTCATTCAGAGCCAGTTCTCAAGACGCTGTTGGGTTCCAGCTCGGAAGGTCTGGTAGGATATTTAGGGATTTGTATCCCTCTCTTCTCCTTGTGTTATTACTACTTTATTTCCCCTTCTTTTGTAAACTAAAATACTTTATTAGCCTTTGTGGCGTGTGCTTGTATTTGGGGCTTATTATAAAAGCCTTTCGAGCATGCGAAGAGAACCCAGTCAGGGAAACCCATTTTATTTTTTTAATTTTTCCTTTATATATATATTTGACATCAGTTGCAATCCCCATGTATCCCCCATCACAATATCACCAGTGCACCATCACCTCAGTCTCCCGTGCTCCCATCTGCCCTCAACCCTATCCCCCCTCCCCACCAAGTGTCCCCAATTTGTCCTTGTCTTTTCACTTTTGGTTTTTGTGGTGTCTTTATTGTTATTATTATTATTATTATTCCTTTCCTTGATCCTTATTTGGTTCCCTTATATTCCTGCTAGGGGAGGAACCCTCTGGTATTTTTCTTTTGCCTTCTGACTTATTTCGCTGAGCATAAAGGGAAACCCATTTTATATTAGGATTACCCTGTAACAAGAAGGTGGACACAGCGGTGAGCAAGATGGAGTCTGGCACGATAGTCCCCGGAGGGTTCAGGAGTGTGTGAGGCCTACGGCAGGAGGTCTGAGAGTGGGGCGTTCGGTGATGATGCCATGGAGTCAGGTAAGTTTGTGATTGCGTCTGACTCTAATCTGCCCTAAATGTTCTTTTAATTGTCTGTGTTCTTGGGAGTTCTATGGATGTCTCCCCATACCATGGAGTCCTTAGACTTGACTTTGGGAGATCCTGCTCTGCTTCTGATTTGTCCCTGTTCCAGCTCTTGCCCCAGGCTCACCCTTCTCTTGCTACAGGGCAACCCTAGTGTAAAATGGGTTTGCCTGACTGGGCCCTCACCCGCGCGCTCGAAAGACACTTATGATGCCCCAACTGCAGGCACACACGGCAAAGGTTAATAAAGTTTTTTTTTCTTTTACAAAAGAAAGGGAAATAAAGTAATAAATAATGCAGGTTGAAGAGAGGGCTACAAATCCATGAATGTCCTACCAGTTTCTCCAAGCTGGAACCCAATGGTGCTCTGAGAGTTGCTCCAAATAAAGGGAGACCCAAGGCTCACATGCCCAATTTTATACCCAGCCTGGCTGCTCAACTCCACCCTCAGGTCCCAGAAATCCACTCTTCAATAATGACCTCATAGGGTTTGTGGTTCTGGAATATTGGTGGTCTGGAGTGGGGGTTGGATCCATAACCCTATTTGTGTAATCCCTTCAGGACTACCTTACCCCCTAACACTCTCTCCATTTCCACTCCTTTTGGGGCCTCATGTGGAGCTGTTGTTTACATCTCATGGGGATATTCTTGCATTCATAGTCTAGACTGAAGAACCAGAACTTCTTTCTTAGATTCCTCAGTCCTCTTATAAAGTCCCCTTTCTCCTTTCCTTTCCAAAAGAGGGAGGGAGAGAGCAGAGATTACACAGTAAACGAGAATGGAAACGGTTAAGGATAATTGCTATGGAATCTGTTTCTGGGAGGCAAGGAATGATTACATGTGAAATAATATTAGTTTGAGCATATGTTTATCTTTAAGTGTGAACAAAGCTTTAATCACATGGGACCAAGTAGGTTTGGATTAATTCAGTGAAGCACTGTGAAGCCTGATTAATTCATGTAGCCTGCACTGGCCTCCTGTTGCAGCAATAAAGATTTCTTGTTGAACCTGCCCAAGTCTCCCTGGACCTTCTCCCATTTCCTGGCATTCAGAACCCAGCCAGACTTGGGACTCTGGCACAGCACCTGGTTTGGCCTACAAGGGACCTTGTGATTTTATTGGTTCCACCCAGATGATTCAGGATAACCTGTGATTTCAAGTTCAGCTGATTAGCAACTTTAATTCATCTGCTACCTTAATTTCCCCATGGTGTATAATGTAGTACACTCACAGGTTCTTGGGACTAGGATGTAGGAATCTCTGGGCATTGGGGAGAGGAGGCATTGTTCTACCTACGAATGTCAGCTAGACTGGGTAGGAAAGAAAAGGCAAATAAAGGAGGTGAAGTTGGTCTAACACAGTCAGGTTGAGAACAGTGTAGAATAGCAGAGTAGTTGAGGCAATAAATAAGTGAGGGCTATGGAGCATAAAAATGTTTTCTGCACACTCTAAGTTTCAAGTAGAAAATCAGGTTGCATTTTATATTTATATCCTTGACAAATTCCCCATGCAAAGTTAGGATTTCAATTTCTGGAGTTTTTCCCATGTGATACCTTGACTCATAATCCTTTGATGATTGTCAGTATATCTTCCAACCCTCTTCCAAACTCTTCACGGTTTAAAAATTATGAAATTTAATATTTTTAAATATGTAAAAACAACCACTAAATTTGTAAAAAATAGTGTTCTATTTCATTCATGCTACAAGAATTGCTAATTAAAACTACTATGAGAGGACCTCCCTCCTGGCACAAGGGGTTAAGCACCGCACTATGAAGCATCGGTGGCCACTGCAGCAAGAGATCGATCCCTGG
The DNA here is from genome assembly GCA_019455555.1 of Galemys pyrenaicus. Taxonomy (NCBI): domain Eukaryota; kingdom Metazoa; phylum Chordata; class Mammalia; order Eulipotyphla; family Talpidae; genus Galemys; species Galemys pyrenaicus. Next base: position 2,463,022 of record JAGFMF010011492.1, on the reverse strand, counting down.
CCAGGGAGGGGACCCACAGGGCACAGCAGACCTCTCCTGCCTCGCCCACTGCTTGCCTCAGCAGTGTATTTCAGTCCATCTACCTGTTCTGCTCCCCACTATGTCTCTGGTGAATCCTCTCACCTCCACACCTCTGGCCTGTACCCAAGTTCTTGTATGCATAAATAAATACATCTAAAAAAATAAAACTACTATGAGATAATGATTTCTTGCATAACAGAATGACAAAACCCTCAAGACTCTGATATTGCATTCTGTCGGGCAGGCCGTGGAGAAACAGACACTTTTTTATTGCTTTGAGAATGCAAATATGTACAGCACTTGCGGAGAAATCTAGCCATTATATATAATACAATATAATTGTGGAGAAATTTGGCATTATATGTAACAAAATTACACCTGCATTTACCTTTTGACCCAGCAATTCTACTTCCAGACATTTACCCTGACAATAAACCTCTGACAATATGAAAATATAGATGCACATGATTAGTCATTGTAGTGTTCTTTGTAATGTTTCCAAGCTAGTTGGGTCACGCATATGAGTGCTGGGAAAACGGTGGTGATTCAGCACAGTGGGGATGCGGCTAATAGAAGGCAGAATAAGGAAGAGCTCTATGAAATTGTAAGGTATGATTTCCAGGTTATATTATTTATTTAGATTTTTTACAACAGTTTATTCGAAAATGTACAACAGATTCCAAGACACTTTATTCTAGTTATTGGTGGCAACAGATATTATGGCAGGAAATCTGGATCTTTAAACAGGAGTGGAATTAAGGATCACCATTACCTTAGGCCCAAGCTTATTCTAAAAGCTATGTAGAAAGGCATACAGGTCATAGAATACCTAAAACAATCTTAATCTCCTTTTTTTCCAAAATGATAAAGTGGGAGGAATCACCTTACCTGGTATTGAGGCTTGCTGTAAAACACTACTGGTATATAGTAAGTATGCTTTAATGGAGCAGATGGATGCTTTGATCAACAGAATAGAAGACAGAACCTAAAGAGGAGACCCACACTTATATAGTGCAAAGCTTTCTATATTCTTATGTCAAAATATGGCATTTTTAAATTTTATATATATTTGACATCAGTTGTAATCCCCATCACCAAAAATATGGCATTTTTGTCTTTGCTTGACTCTACCTTATCCCTCTTTAGTGTTATGAATGTTGTTCTATTTCTTCTAGATTTTGTTGTTTATATTTTTATTTTACATTAAATCAAACCTATACAACATTTTTGTATAGATTCTGGTGGGAGATACAAATTCAAATTATTTATTCTCTATAGCAATAAATTCTAAGGGTATTAATGAAATGATTATGTGCTATTTCATTACTTCTGATTTGACATGGATCAAGTTCTCAGTTTTTTAATGTCTTTCTAGAGCTTTCCTATTCAGCTGATTAATGATTTAGAATCCACTTTTTTTTCTGTTAAATGAACTAAAGAATATTTAGGGATTACATTATTGCTTTTGCTTATGTATTTGTGTTCCATTCACCCTCCATCAAATCACCCATCAAAATAGCCTTCCCCGCAATTCCCTTTTCCCTTACCCTGTCCTCAATGATAACCATTATGCTCTTTAACTGAGTTCAAGATTTATTCCTACTGTAGTTTTCCTGTGTATGTTTTTGTTTATTTATATTCCATGGATGAGAGAAATCATTCAATATATTTCACTTTTTGACTTATTTCACTCAAAATAATGACCTCGAGGCCTATCCATTATGTCCCAAGAGCCACTATTTCATTTATCTTCACAGCTGTGTAATATTTCTTTGAGTCTTTATTCCATAATTTCTTTATCCATTTGTTTATTGAAGGGCACTTAGGTTGGTCCCACCACTTGGCAATTGTAGGTAGTACTGCTATGTACATAGGTGTAGCTAAATCTTTTTGTATTAGAGTTTTCACATTTTTAGGATGAATACAAAGTAGAGATACTACTTGACCATATACAATTTCCATTTTTATTTTCTTAAATCTCCATGCTATTTTCCAAAAATGTTGCACCAACTCACAGGCCCACCAACAATGGATGAGAGTTCCTTTTTCACTACAACCTTGTTAACATTTGTTGATTTCATTCTTTGATCATGTGATTTTTATCTTCCTTTTTGTTGATATGGTGACTGGCACTCACTGATGTCCATGCGTTGAGCCAGTCTTGCATCTTTAGGATGAAGTCTACTAGATTATGGTGGATGGTTCTTGTAACATGTTTCTGAGGATTTTTGCCTCTATGTTCATTAGAGATATTGACCTGTACTTCTAATTTTTTTTGTACTGTCTTTGTTTAGTTTTGAGATCAAGGTGATATTATCCTTACAGAATGTGTTGGGAAGTTTTCCTCCCTCTTTGATCTTATTGAAGAGTTTGAGTAGGACAGGTATTCAATCATGTAGGAAGGGAAGAATTCACTGTTGAAGCCATCTGGTCCTGGGCTTTTGTTCTCTGGGAGATTATTTATTACTCTTTCATTTTCAGCCCTTGTGATTGGACTATCTATCTCATCCTGATTCAGTCTTGGGAGATTGTATGACTAAAGATTTGTCCATTTCTTTAGGTTGACAAGTTTGTTTGCATAGAGTCTTTGTAATATAGTCTTATGATTCTATGTATTTTTGCAAGTTGTAATTTTCCCCCTTTCATTCCTAATTCAATTAATTTGGGTTTTCTCTGTTCTTTTGTTCATCAGTCTAGTTAAGTGTTTTTTATTATTTTGCCCCAAAGAGCCAAATTGTGATTTCACTGATCATTTAATGTTGCTCAAGTTTTTATTATTTCTTTCCTTCTACTTTTTTTTTATATTTCTGTTTTCTTTTCTTGTTCCTTCAGCTGCAGAGCTAGATTGTTTGAGATTTTTCTTTTTTTAATGTGATTCTTTATTGTTATGAACTTCCTAGGTAGTTCTGCTTTTAGAGCATCTCCAGTATCTAGAGACCCTTGTCAGTATGTTGTTTGAGGTCTGTTAATAGTTGCTTTGTATAACTGGGTGCTTCTGTATTAGGTACAAATAATAGTTATATCTTCCTGGTGAGTTGGTTCCCTTTATCAGTGTCCAGCTTTGTCTGTCAGAATCTTTTTATCTGAAAGTCTAGTTTATAGGATAGAAGAATAGCAGTTCATCCTTTTTTTGAATTATTAGCATATATGACCTTGAATTACTAGCATGTATGACCTTGCTCCTACCTATTATTTTTATTTTGCTTTAGTCTTTTGGGACTCTTTCAGCAAAGAATTAATGCCTAAAACTTTTTCACCCACATTATTAGTCTATGTAGTGAATTTAGACTAGTCACAATTAGGGTGATAATTGATATAAATTGTATATGATCAGTCATTTTGATTTTAATTGCATTATATTTCTGTTGTTTCTCTTTTCATTTGTTTCCTCTCTGCTCTTTTTGGGTGACTTTCTTTAGTATTACTATCAATTTTGTTGTTTCTTTATCTGTGGGTCTCTATTCCAGATTTTTGGTTAGTGGTTACCATGGAAGTTTTACTTAAATTCCTATGTCTTAAATCCTTTATGAGCTGGTGTCCTGTCTCCAACATTTAATTACACATGTTCTGTCCAATTCTTCCTCTCCCTAGTATTTTGTTGTTGATTTATAAAATTCTTGCTTATGCTTTTGGTTTTGTATTGCTATTGTCATTTGCTCAGGGCCTTTTCTTTTCTATTCTTTTCAATGACTCTTCAACATTTCTTGAAGCAAAGGCCTGGGGGAAGATAAACTGTTAACTCCTGTTTGTCTGGGAAAAATCTTAATTTCACCTTCATCCTTGAATGACAATTTTGCAAGGTAGAGTTTCTTGGCTAGCAGTTTTGCCTTTTAGGATTGTGAACACTCTCCTTTTGTCTGGAGACTATTGGGGCTGAAGTCTGGGGAAAGCCCAATTTTGGAATTTTTTTAAAAGATTTATTTATTTATGCATATAAGAGCTAGGGTACAGGCCAGGGAACTGGCAGGTGAGAGGATTCACCAGAGACAGAACAGGTGGAGAAGAACAAGCAGATCGACTGAAACACACTGCTGAGGGGAGCAGTGGGCAAGGCAGGAGAGGTCTGCTGTGCCAGATGGGTTCCTTCCCTGGCCTGGGATCTAACTTGCCCTTCTGTGCCACCGATGCTTCACAGTGTGGTCCTCAACTTGCTGCGCCACCAGGGAGGCCCAATTTTGGAATATTTTTAAGTTGTTTTTTTCCCTTGCTTTTGTAATTTTTTTCTCTATCTTTAATTTTTGGTAATTTGGCAATAATGTGTCAAGATGTAGGTCTTTGGTATTTAAAATTTTGGGTGTTCTTTCTGCTTCCTGGACATCCATATTTTACTTATTATTTAGATTTAGGAAGTTCTCAGTTCTCAGTTATTATTTTTTCCTTTTTGTTATTACTCTATTAGTTATTATTTGAATAGGGTTTCACTCATATTTTTCTTCATCACTGAGATCTCAGTTAAGTTTCTTCTTTTAATTGAGTCTCATATTTCTCAGTGTTTCTTCATTTTTTCTTTCTCTTCATTTTCTTTTTTTTCAAATGAGTAATTTTTTTATTTGAGTCTTCTATTTATGAAATTCTTCTCCCAGTCTAATTTTATTTAAAACTCTTTCTAAAAGTGTCTACAGTTTAGACTCACAATCTCTTTTACTGATCTTTCAATATATTCAATCTCTTTGGTGAAGAACTGTTCCTGTATCTCGGTTCTGAGACCTTGCACCTGCCCAGCTGCCTTGACCAACCTTAACTGACCTTCCAATAGTTCATTTAGCATCTTTAACATTGTTATTTTGAAGTCTTTGTCTGATAGCCCCCATTTACATTTTCACAATTTGTTTTTCCATTTTGTGTTAAGATGTTTCTTGTTTCCGAGGCATGTGTGCTGCCTTATAGCCTCTGTGTGTGTGTGTGTGTGTGTCTGCGCGCGCGTGCACACACATGTCTGTATTTGGGGCTCTAGGGATTTAATTTTTCTCTTGTTAGTTTACCTTGGCAAGAAGTGAGGGCAGGATGGGAGTCTGGGGCTTGACTATTTCATTTCCGTTTGAGTGAAGGCGGTCACCTCTACCTCCACGCCTCTGCACGACAAGTTGTGTTCAGTGCTTTGGTTGTGCTAACTTCCCTCCCGACTTCCTGCTGCTCCTTTATGTGGGTGGTTGTGATTCATTTCAGCTTCCCAGTGTGGGCAGCTAGGTCTGTACAACAAGAGTCATACTCCAGGACCATGTTAGGCTTGACAGACCATTATCCAACACTGAGCCTATTGCCTGGCTATAGTTGCCAACAATGGCCGAAGTCACCTGCCCCACCACTGCCAGGCTGCTTCAAGATCTGCTCACTGTTTCTTTCCTAAGGGAGTGATGTGTTATTTTACACGTCCCTGTTTCTGCTTGTGAGCCAACCTTGGACCCTGGAATGGCTCAATTTGGTATCTCTTTAATCTCTTCTGGGAGAAGGAAAAAGGGCTGTGTGTGGTGGTGCCAGTTTCAGAGTTCCTGGTGTTTCTGTTGGGGTCTATACCTGCAGCACTCCAACTGCCCCAAGTGGATGCGGTGCCATATATAAGCAAAGCTTCACAAGGCCTTGGGGTGCCTCATTATGGCTTGGATGGCTGAGCTCCATCCCGTTCTGCTGGTTAGGCTTCCCTTTCCTGCCTCCTGCTCCTTTCCCATAGCAGTCATCAATCTCTGTGGGAAAGTCCTGGAGCTCTATTGGTGGAATTTCTGGGTTATCCTATGAATGATATTATTTTTCAATAGTTATTTGCAAGGCAGAAGGTGACCCCAGTGCCTCTACATTTCCAGGTTGTTAGTGCGTAACATGGGTTCTTGGTTACCACAACAGTATATTCACCCCTTGACCTTTGTGTGGGACATAGAAGTATTTGTTTGGGCTTTAGGATTTTTTTTAAAAAAGACTTACTTATGCATGTAAGAACTGGGGTACAGGCCAGAGGTGTAGAGAGTGAGAGGATTCACCAGAGTCAGAGTGGGGAAGAGACAGATAGATTAACTGTAATCCACTGCTGATGGGAACAGTCAGCGAGGCAGGAGAGGTCTGCTGCACCAAGTGGGCCACCTCCCTGGTGGGGGATCGAACTCATGCTGTGGATGCTTCATAGTGTGGTGCTTAACCTCTTGTGCCACCAGCAAGGCCCCAGCTTCAGGATTTTTTAACAGCACAGTTTTTCTCAGAATCACACCTTGTGCAGACTTACACCTTTTTATTTTATTAAAGTTAGATATCTCATTTTTACAAAAATACAGTCTGTATCACTTTCCTTATTTGATGACAGGTAGAGAGGAAAAAGCTAAACACTCAAGAGCCTTGGGTGACAGGATGTTTGGTTGGTTCACTCACTGACTTGCTGACTTGCTGCAAATAAAAGCGTCACAGCATTGACCATCAATACCATGGCTTGGGAAATGTAAACATTACAAGTTATACTACATGGTTCAGGTTTTTCTGGGAAGAGTCAAACTGGAAATAGTGAAACAATGAGAATAAAGTTTCACTTTTAAGATCTAACAAAACAAATCTGAATTGGTTCTTTTAAAGGTATTACTTATTTTCCAAGTACCAGTTCTTTAGATGGTCTTTTACTCACCTTTCTAAACCCTTGAGATTTCCAGCCTATTACTTATATAGCCCCTACTTTTAAAATTCACTGCTTTAGCAGTTTTTGTGACTGTGGTATCCTATTGTATTTACATTGTATTTTATTGTATTGTATTTTATTGTATTTAAAGCATAGAAGAGATCAGAAAATGTCCATTCATCTTACTGACATGAGAGTTGCTGCAACAAGGATTTGCTGTAGGATCTATGACTCTACATAATGTCTTTAATGTACAACTTGTGTTCAGCTGTGCTAGACAGTAGTTTTGTTTCTTTCATTAACTCATATTAGAAGATGAGAATTGGGTTGGGATGGAATAATGGGAGAGGAATGGTAAGAAAGAGTGTGATCTTCATTTGGTTGAGGTTGTCATCCCATCATAGGCTTAATTTCCTAGGATTTTAAGCAAAAGAAACGAGAAAGGGGCCTCCATGGTGGCGCAGCAGGTTGAGCACAACACAGTGAAGCATCCGCTGCACAGCAGCGTGAATTTGATCCCTGGTCAGGGAGGGGACCCACATGGCGCAGCAGACCTCTCCTGCCTCGCCCACTGCTCCCCTCAGCAGTGTGTTTCAGTCCATCTGCCTGTTCTGCTCCCCACTCTGTCTCTGGTGATCCTCTCACCTCCTGTGCCTCTGGCCAGTACCCTAGCTCTTGTGTGCATAAATAAACAAATCTTTAAACAAACAAGAAAAATGAGTGTAGTGGATTCTTTATCCTCTCAAGTAAAAGGAGTAGTGAATAGTTCATACCCTATAGCAGTCATAGTTCCAGCCTATTTGAACAGCAGATAGTTCTGTAATTTAAAAAAGACTTAAACAGTCAAATCCAATGAACTTACATGGAAAATTCAGATAACAACAGCAATTAAATCATATCTAATAAGACGTCCACTTTGACCTACTATCTAAAATTGTGTTGTTTGCATGAATGAGGACAGGACCAGTGTCCCATTCATGCCATGCAGAGTAGAATCAACCTAAAATAGATGTGAGGTTATTGACTGGTGTGTGACTTGTGTATAGGGAGTTACATGGAAATTACTTATTGAACAAAATGTGACAATACATTTTACTACAAAGTTATAGTGCTCATTTTCATCATTTAAAAGGATTGATTTATTTATGCATACAAGAACTGGGATACAGGCCAGAGGTGGGGAGCAGAACAGGCAGATGGACTGAAACACACTGCTGAGGGGAGCAGTGGGCGAGGCAGGAGAGGTCTGCTGGGTCACGTGGGTCCCCTCCCTGGCTGGAGGCAGGGATTGAACTTGTGCTGCAGTGGCTATGTTTTGCTTCATAGTGCATTGCTTAACCCGCTGTGCCACCAGGGAAGGTCCCCAAGGCAGTCACTTTCATAGTTTTAACATAATATGCCTTGCTGTTGCTCATGTGAAGACACACCCACCACCCCTTCCAAACTGGTTCAAATTAGTTCATTCATGTTGTCCATGTAGCTCTCCGCCTTTTATTTCTAGGTTTATTTCATTATCTGGAAAATCACCATATCCCCATTTGACTCCCTTTTAAGTTACAATTAAAGTGCTCATGCCTTGTACCCCTTATAGGGGAGCAGGAAAGCAGTTTCTGGTCCTGTGAAGGAATCATCTGGTCCTATGAAGCCGATGGGGTACATCTGTCCTTCATTATCTCCTCTCAGGTCAACAGTGCAAGTGGATCCTTTCTCTAGAGCCTTGGTTCCTGCCGAGGGGTGGGCTCAGGGAAACATCCTGGTACGAGCCTAGACTTCCGCCAGGGTATGTATTATAACCTTGGTCTCCCTGCTCTCTTTGCAGAGTTGCTTTGAATGTCACAAGGTCTTGTACAATGCTCTGTAAAACAGGTTCTGTGTCAGCAGGGAACAGTGGTACTTATCTCCAGAACTTGCCATATAGTCTTACTTTAATCCTCCTACTTCTCAGATGAGCAAAGGTGAGCCACATGAGAGCACCTGATTCCTTGTTCCCAGGTTGCACAACTTCTATCTCCATTTATTGAACTAAACCAAAAAGCTAGGACTAATGCTCGATCATCACACTTGCTCTGTTGGTTGCTACATAATTGCTTCTTCATTTTTCCTTCAGGTCTCAGGAAGAGGGCCTTCCATGGGTGATGTTCTGTGGCCCCATCTGAATCCCACCGATCTTCCAAGCCCTTGGTTAAGACTAGCCCTGCTCATCTGTGCTCCTGGATTATGAGCTTGATGGTAAGTGACGGATGGGAACATTTTAGCAGCAGCTGCAGTTGGTACTTAACTGGGTAGTGCCATAGGAAGGAATGAGTATCTTTATGGAGTTTTTAGTTTCTCCTTCACCTTACATGACATATGCCTGTCCTTGCAAGATGGACAAACACCATCTGTCCCTTATCAATGAAGGGCAGAAGCCCCAGAAAATCCAAGACCTTGTTATTTTGGGGGGCAGTATGCCAGGGGTTGTGAAAGAGGTGGGTGGTCTCCAGCTGGAGGTGGTCAAATGAAAACCATCACATCTCTTGGGTCTATATCTACCCACATGTTATTAGAGGTAAGTGGCAATAAAATTTCTTTCTTAGGGTGATGTCAGTGATGAAAAAAATATTTTTCTGCATACCCTCACTGCTCTTCTTGCATCCTTTTTACTTTAGAAGAAGTAAATTACAGGTGAAACTCTTCAAAGACAGTGCCAAAGCAGGGGAGACTGGTCACTGTTGGTGAGTTCTTACTCATGTGCTCATAATTGCAAGAAACCATCCAGGCTTAGGATATAACAACTGGGTATATTAACAAATGAAAGTGGGAAAAAGGAAGAGTTTCTAAGGCTACAAATGGGTGGTTTTCCTACTCCATAAGTGTCTATAGCTGTCCAAAACAGAAGCTACTAATGCAAGATGGTTCTGTCTCTGACAAAGTCTAGAGCTGGTGGCATACCAGTAAGTGGTGGACAAGGATCCAACTCATGGTGGCAGCTGGTAGTGATCACAGATGGGGCTGCTGCTGAGGTGACACCACAACAATCAACACCAGCAGTCTGGAGGCTGGGCTGGATAGCACTAGACTCTGAGCCAGACATTGCTAGTTGCAACAGCACCAGGAGATGGTGCAAGAGGATTGGAAACCATGGATAGTTCTCAGAGATGGCCAGAGACAGGTCAGAAGTGCTGGTCACCATCAGTCAGCAGGTAATAGTGCCAGAGACACCAGTATTATAGCTGTTTGAGAACTGTTGGCATAAACCGAAAGCAAACAACTCTTTTGGAGACACCAGTCATAGGTTGATGGTGCTCTGTGCAGGTGATGTCACAGGTAGGATCAGAGGTTGGTGCTGCAGTCAAGTCTCTGTTAAGGTATACAGATGTCTTGAAGTCTGTGGTGGTCTCAGTGAAGGTCTTTCCATGAGTCTTGATGAATCTGTCCATGAAGGATCAGATGCATTAATCGAACTGCCTGCTGCACTGGCTTATAGCATCTTTAGGGTCTCCTCTTTTCAAGTCAGATTGGTTAATATACAACCCCCACTATTTGATTGGTACTGGTCAAGCACCAATAAATTGATCCATTTACACTCCTAAATGGTCTCCAAAACCTTGAATAGCATTAGTGAGAGCTTGAACTTGATTGTTCCACTGAGAGTTCAACCTTGACTTATTGTTTATAATTCTGGCACTGTACTCAAAAGTGAAACCCAGCTGGGCTGTCCAGACCCAACTTATACTAAGGTCAGCAGCTCTCATTGGCAGTGGGCTCAAGGGAGTTGTGGCCAGAGCCAGCTTCAGAGGGCCCAGATTCCCACCCAAGCATCTAGAGCACTCACTGCCACATTTGGGCCCTAGGGATGATCTGGGGTCTGCCATAGTGCATCCTAGGCTGATGCTGCTGGGGCTTGGGGGCTGCCCATAGGCTGCACATTCCACAGTTCTCTCACATTTTCTCCATGGCTCCCTCTGAGGTTGAACTGGGAGCTGTTGGGTTGCTGCTACCACTGTTGGAATCTACCAGGCTGGCCTGGGGGCTCCCTCAGGCAGTATGCCAACATGGACCCTCAAGCCCAGCTCTGGGGTGGGCCTCAGCAAGGTCAGTCAAACCCTGCGGTACCAGGAAACCTCAGTGGCTACTGTTACATTTCTTTATGTTCACCTGTTTTAAAATGTGCCTTTTTGAAGCCAACCTCCCCTCAGTAGAACCAGAGGATCAGGCCTTTTAAATATGCCCCACAGTGATGAATGCATCTGTTCAGGTTTATGCATTTACCCTTGATGCTCAATTATTTCCCTTCCTGGTCTTCACCTTGCATCTTGAGGTTTTAGAGGGTAGAAACACGATCTTCTACTCTTTTGTAAGGCTGACGCTCTAGTATGGAAACTTCTCGGTCTTTTGCAAGCTGAGTGAATAGATAATGGGAGATGCAAACCTTACCTTACCTTAAATCTTATCCCGTGTGTTAGTCAGGAGAGGATAAGTATTGCGGCTCTGACAAACAACACAAGCTTTTACAATAGCAGAGATTTTTTTTTTGCTCACACTGAGTCAGCTTGTATTTCTGTTCCATGTCCTCTTCACCTGGGACATAGGCTTATGGAGAAGACCCTATCTGAAGAATTGCTAGTTGTGGTGTTGGGGGAAGAGAGCATGGAGAACAGTGTACCAGCTACACATTAGTTTCTACTGGAAAGTGACATGCATACTTTGTTCACATTTCATTGACAGAGCAAGTCATATGTGAATAAGCATGCCACCAAAGAGACAGAGAAGTATAATTTCCCCCAAGGAGGGAACATTTATAAATAGTACATTTCACTCCAGACCCTGCTTGGATGCAAGAGTGGTTTTTGGTAATTTATCTCAGAACTGGGCAGCAGCAAGATAGAGCTGGGACTTCGCTGGTTGTTCTGATGTTGATGGAGGTTGGTGGCAGGGACAGTGGGCATTAGTCCATGTTCAGCATCCTTTGTAATCAGGGAAATGCAAATCAAAAGCACAATGAGATACCACCTTACACCAATAAGAATAGCACATATTAAAAAAAAAAAAACTAGCAACTACAAATGTTGGGGAGGATGTGGTGAAAAAGGAACTCTCCTACACTATTGGTAGGAATGCAAACTGGTCCACGCTGGTCCAAACCTCTATGGAAAGCTGTATGCAGGTTCCTCAGATTACTGAAAATGGAGCCACCATATGACCCAGCAATTCTACTCCTAGGATCTATCCAAAAGATACAAAAACTCTAATTCAAAAGAATACCTGTACCCCTATTTTTTTGCAGCACTATTATAGTAGGCAAGACTTGGAAACAACCCAAATGCCCAAAACCAGATGACTGGATTAAGAAGATGTTATGTATACACAATGGAATACTATTCAGCAATCAAAAAAGATAAACTAATGCCATTCTCAGCAACATGGGTGGAGCTAGAAGGGACTATGCTCAGTGAAATAAGTCAGAAGGAAAAACCAAAAATATCAGATGGTTTCACTTATAGAAGGAATATAAGGGAACCTAATAAGGCATTGGGGAAAAAGTAATAACAATAAAAAAAAAAACACTATAAATCAGAGACGTTCTGCAGGGGAGGGGGAGGGAGAGGGATCAAAATGAGGGAAGGAAGAGCACTCCGGACCATGGGGATGGTGCATGGGTGAACTGGTGGTGGAAATTCTTTGGGGACTACTACACCTGAGAAAAGAAAGCCAACATTATAAAAAGTGAACAATGATGTAAAATATATAAATTAAAAAATTAAATAAAATTTAAAACATTTTAACGGGATTCTTTAAAACTAAGATTTATGGAGGAAATTTTAACAAACACTAGCATTTTATTTCTTAAGTAAGCAATGCACCATAGCTTAGATGTATTTTTTAAAATGTTCTTTGATAAGAACGAGGAATGCTCCCTTCATTTGACTGGCTTAGGAAAGGTTTATTCCTGACTTTACAACTCTCACCCCTCTTAGACCATTTATTTAGGAACTGTGCAGTCATGAATTTGTTTTCTTTAGAAATGCATAAACCTTAAAAACCTCTTGCCAAGGACTGTGTTTCTTGGGAAGCTGGCAAGCATTGTTTTGAGATGCGATCTGGCTATATTCTAGCTAAAAAACCATGAAAACAGAAGAAAATTTCCTTTTCCTTTGATGCTTGCATTTCTCCCCTCTTCTGCTCTCACCTCAGCCTTCACTTGAACCATCCACTACCCTCTTGCCATCCCCAGTTAATTGTTCTACTTTCTTCGAGTCAGTCATCCTGCTCCCTGACACACTCTTCAACTTTCTTGCCCAAACAACCCTGCTTAATCATCTTCCAGACTCTCTGAAGTCTTAGATCATTGGTCTAATTCCTCCCCACTCAGCTGCTATCTACTTCCTTCATTTCTCTCTTAACCTAGATTAGAAATCATGACCTACAATTGCACTATTAGGTGAATGCCCTAAATATCTACACAGCCCTTCTGTTTTTGTTTTTCCCCATCACTCATTTGATAAAACTCCAATTCTGGGTGAATGCAGCTTTGCATTTTCCTTGTGCCTAGGAACAGTTACTGTTTTCTGAGTATTTTCTGGAAAAAGTCACCTGAAAGAGAATATTAGTTCCAATATATTCAGGTTCCATTGATGTCCAATATGATTTTCATCCAGTTTGACAATGCAACTAAATTGCTATTCAATGTGTTACTAATTTTCAAAATGACTATTTTAAACTTTTTTTTCTCTTTTATATGTTCTCAATCCCATAATCCATCCTATTCCTTATTCTTAGCAATTTTATCTAACTTTACTTTTTAGGGAAAATAGAAAGTATCAGATGGAAACTCCTATCATATGAATGATACATACCTATCTACATCTGCCTTCACCCTCTTCTTCCCTTCCACTGCTTAGGTGAACTTACGTATGCAAGTCATGAACTCTTCACAATCTCTTAACAGCTTTATTGAGGCATAATTGGCGTACAAAAGGTTCAGCTTGCTAATAAGTGGGGAAATGAGCAGACTGGGATATGTCACCCCTCGTTCAGAAATGATGCACTGGCCAAGAATTTACTTAAATATAAGTTGAGTTAAGGTAGCCTGTGACTTGAGGATAACTCAGTAATCTAGCCTGAAATGTATTAGGTTGTAGACAGCACAGGCATTGAAATACCCTCTCATTATTGGGCAAGAATGCTGCCCCCAAAAGCAACCTGGAGGCACCGAATGACTGAAGATTTTTCTGATGATTTCAAGAGTTAATAGAAGAAGATTGGAAATGCTTTGGGGCTAAATACAGTTTCACTCTACCCTAATTCTTTAAAAATTGGTAATCCACATTTGGGTCATAATATAAATCTTAATGAGTCAGGAAAGTCAGTTACCCAGGACACTTTATTCATGCACTCAGCATTATTTACCAAATGCCACCTCTCAGGTCAGGCATTAGGGGACAGAAATAGAAAGACATGACTCCTGCCTGTGACAGATGAGCCATCTGTAAATAAGAAAATTTAATCCATTTTACTTCTTAGCTTCTTCTCTGTGTTGGAAACTGACATCGTACTTGGGAGCCCTCAAACACTCTTATGTTTAGGGCAAGCATGCATTAAAGTTAATTCTCTTTCTCAAGATTATCACTTCCGGGCCTCCCTGGTGGCGCAGTGGGTTAATCAAGGCACTATGAAGCAAACTGCAGCCACTGCAGCATGAGCTTGATCCCTGCTGCTGGCCAGGGAGGGGACCACATGGTGCAGCAGACCTCTCCTGCCTCATCTGCTACTCCGCTTAGCAGTGTATTTCAGTAGATCTACCTGTTCTGTTCTGTATGCATAAATAAATAAATCTTTAAAAAAAGTTTTAAGGAATTAAAATATGCTACCTCATTACTGACTACAAATTAGGAATTGAAAATAATTGTTTCTTCTTGTCTTTACTTTTCAAATAGAAATATCCCTGTGAAGATTTCATACATTTTGTTCTAATTTATGCAGGAAGTCCCAGTGACATGCAACTAGAGGCCCTCTGTCACATCTGTCACAGGGTGCTCACCAAAATCTCTTCTTGTTCACCTTCCATTACCTTTGTGTCTCTGAGAACTACCCTTCTTTTCCTTGTAGGGATCCCCATGATCCTTCCCAAGTCCAATACCCTTTCTCCCCTCACCTGGCACATTGATGAGTAAATAAACACACAAGGAAAAATCAGTTGACCATCTCTCCAAAACCTGCAGCCATCCCCATCCCCAACAATTTACAATATGGAAACATTGCTATGAAGGTTAGCATATTTATCTGATTATTTTAGATTATTATTAAAATTATTGGATTATTTTACATTTAACATTTAGGGTTGTCTTAAAACTGCAGAAAAAGGACTAATTGCTACAAAACTGGAAGTGTTCGAAAGAGTGAACTCTTGAGAACAGACGGGAAATTGACTTTTCAGCCACTAGAAGTTCCAAGAAATTAATTGCTTTCTGATCATTTAAAATAGCAATTTTGCCTTGTTTTTAATAACTATGAGTTCAGAATAACCTGCTATATTTTATTTATAGCATGCACGCAGCTATCACTCTGCATTAGATTTTTGTTGGTGAATAAATAAATCAGCAATAAATGGTGTTCTTTAAGTCTTTCCTAATTGTTCTTATTGGAGGTAGCTTCACTTTGATGAACACAACCCTTTTAATATATTTTTCAATGTGCTGCATTCTAACTTGTATTATGGCTATTTGTGTCCATTTCTTGTTCCCTATTTAATGTAAGTGCAGTAAGAAGAATACACATGTTCTCACTATTTTATATTTCATATTTTCAATACTCAATAATATATGTTTCAGTGGTTAAATACCTAAGTAGACATGTTTATTTGTTTGCCCATGCATCCATCTAGCCATTTCTTATTCATAGTGGTCTGACAGAAGAGGTATTATGACTTATTACTCTAGGATGTAAGCTCTGGAAACTCAGTTTCCTCGTATACAAAGCAAAAGATGAAAAATGAAATAGTATATCTATATCATAAAGATTAAAGAGTAAATTCATGCAAAGATCTTAGCACCATGCTGGTCCATAGTAAAAACTCAGTATATGTTAACTATGTTGTTGCTCTTATCAATTAAATAAAAAAGGAAAGTGCCTATTTGTCAGACTCTGTTGGGTGTTGAGGATAGAGAAGAATGAATCTTTGTCATCAGGGGCTCAGTGTAGTGAGTGGCTCAGAGGGGTGAGTTGCAGCACTATGAAACTATCCGCAGCCACTGTAGCACAAATTCGATCCCCAATCAGGGAGGGGACCCACGTGGCGCAGCAGACCTCTCCTGCTGCTCCCCTCAGCAGTGTATTTCAGTAGATCTGCCTGTTCTGTTCCCCACTCTTGTCTCTGGTGAATCCTCTATTCCCTGCACCTCTGGCCTGCAACCCAGCTCTTTTTTTTTTTTTTTAATGAGTGCCTCTGCTTATGTGCAGAGTAAACTGGGGGTGGGGGAGGGGGCACAGAGGTGGGGCATGTGCCCAAGCTGGGATCATAAAAGTTTCTTGGAGTAGTGATTCCCGAGCTAACTAGTTAAAATAAAGCTGAAATGTAGTTATTTAGCTATATTAATCAATGCATGACTTACATGAATCATTTAGCAAAATTGAATAAAAAGTTATCTTTCAGTGTGGATTTGGCAATTGAGAAGGTAGAGGTTGTATAGAACTTTCTCGTTGTTTTATATCATTTGGCAAAACATGTGGGATTCCAGGGAAATGTAAGACACATATTAGTCACAGTGCAACCTGAAGAAAAGAGTCTTGTTTGAATAGGGTACAAAGTTGGGTTTGTTTAGAATCCTCACCCATAATTTTGGATGTGATCAGAATCCACGTGATTCACGGCAAGAGCTCTCTAGCTTCATGGGGACTGACAACCCGTTACTTGAAACCTCCCCATGGCTGAAATAACTCAGGATGGAAGTGGAGGATTGCTAGACATGGTGCCTTCATAAACAACACTTCAGAATGGACAGGTGTGGGGCCACTGGGCGAGACACTATTCAGGTCTGGTAGAGCTCAGCCACCAGGAGACAAGATTTTACAATAGACAATGGGGAAAGCAAGGATAGACAAATTGAGTCAACAGCTCTGATTTACCTACTCTGCAAAGAATGGAAGGAAAAGAAAGATGCCTCTACAAATAGGCCATATTTTACATCAACAAAATCAAATTCATTTTTCTTCTCTTCCTTGATCAGTCACTCTCCCTGCTGTCTTCAGATAATTGTCATTGGTAGCTCTACCAATGACATTGTATAAATGGTGGTTTATCTACACATCCTGCTGTTATCCCCAGTTCACCACTTCCCCCATCTCTTTTGGAAAACCTCTTTAGAAACCTCCCAGTATGTATTTCCTCCAACCCACCATGCCACTTGCCCTGCTACAGGCTTGAACTCTTGAAAGCATTGTCGTAGCTTTCTTACACCTGGCTCCATGATTTCAGTCTCTTCTCTGTCTCATATTGTCTTTTATTCAAGGCCAGACGGTAGATAACAGGCTTTGTTTCTATGCTGTCTCTGTTATGACTACTCAGCTATCTTTCTAAATGAAAATAGCCAGAGGCGATATATAAACAAATGGACAAGGCTGCATTTCAATAAACCTTTAACTATTAATATCTCAATTTTCAAGTGACATAAAATATTCTTCTCTTCATTAAAAAACCTCTTTTGAAAGTATATGAACAGTGGCCTCCCTGGTGGCGCAGCCTGTTGAGCACCACACTGTGAAGCATCTGCAATACAGAAGCACCAGTTCGATCCCAGGTCACGGAGGGGACCAACATGGTGCAGCAGACCTCTCCTGCTTTGCCCGCTGCTCCCCTCTGCAGCATATTTTGGTCATCTGTCTGTTCTGCTCCCCACTCTGTCTCTGGTGAATCCTCTCACCTTCTACAACTCTGGTCTATAACCCAGATCTTGCTTGCATAAAAAAATAAATCTTAAAAAAAAAGGAAAAAGTGTATGAACTTATTAGCTCACAGGTTGCAGACAAACAGATTTGACTCATAGATTCATTTCTGTCTGACTTTATACTGTCACAAATGGCCTTTGCAACAACTGCAGAAAGAACTCAGATTGCTTAGCAGAGCATACCACCCTGTCATTGTCTAAGTGTCTGCAACTTATGTTTGTATTCTCATCTCCAGCCTTTTCCCTTGGCTCTGATGCTCTTTATGTTTCCACATTGGGTTGTCATTTGTGATTCTAAAAATACTTCAAGGACTTGAACACCTGTATGCCCAGCCACGTTATTCTGTCAGAAATCTTTTTCCTATAATTTGTCCAATTAGCAGACTTCCATTAAACACACATCAAATATATCTTTATGACTCTTTTCTCTGAATCCACAATTCAGCAGAATTCATTTCTCTTTTATTTGTATTCTGATTGTACTTTCTCTCTATATATTTCCATTGAGATTATTGTGTTGTTTAAGTTTCTATTAAAAAATTCCTTAGCTTTATTCTTCTTGGTCACAAGCTTCTCTTGACAAGGGAAAGTGTTCAGAAAATCTTGCTGAATGGATGGATGGCGTTCAAAGAATCCATGGTTGCTAAGTTGACATTGCTATCATTTTATTTCTCAAACTGATTTTAATAATCATGAGATGTCAGTAACCAAGTCACAAAAACAAACTAAAAATTATTGTGTCTTCCTTTCTAATTAAGTAAAATTTAGAGTAATACTTTTTTTCTGAGGATTTTTTTTTATTCTTTTCTCACCTTTGCCGGAAAATATTCTTCTAATTCTGTGTATCTAGTAAACATAATACTGACCTTACATAGAAAATCATGAACTCTCTGACATTATAAGTTGAGGGCTTGAAGGAATAGTCCCAATTTTTCTTTAATTTAGACATATGCATCATTTTAACTGGAAATGTGTTTTTTTTCCTTAAAACTGGTCCTAGTGAAAAGAAGATATAAGTCAGAGAAGTAACACATTCAACTTACATGAGTTATGCACACGTTACTTTGAGCTCGAGAGAGAGAAAAAAAGAAGTTTCATGTCCAGGGTTTTGAACACATGGAAATCTTAAACTTTCCTGGGGTTGGAGAAGATCAGTTTCTTGAAAATAACATACTCTGTCATACTGTGTTTAATACTTACATAAAGTAATAAATTAGGGTGGTATTCTATCTCTTCAACATGTAATGTCCCTGAATACTAAAGGTTTTGCATATAACTATTATTTTATTTTTTATGTAACAGAATGTTGCAACTGTCATGTAAGATGAAACCTATAATTATGAATAATGTCTTATGAAAAGAATACCTCTATCAATTTTTCTAGACATTAGGGAAATAATGTCCATTAATTATCATGGTAGCCTCTACATGGTGTTTATTTTTGTTATAATCTGTATTCTTTGACCTGAAGTAATAGTAGGAATCTATTGCTTACAATGAAGCCATTTCATGACAAATTTTCAGCATGTTTCATAGCATTCCTCATCTTAATTTCAAATGTTGCTCAAAATACTAAAAATTGGGCCTCCCTGGTGGCGCAGTGGGTTAAGCAACGCACTATGAAGCAAACCGCAGTCACTGCAGCACGAGTTCAATCCCTGCTGCTGGCCGGGGAGGGGACCCACATGGCGCAGCAGACCTCTCCTGCTGTGCCCACTGCTCCCCTCAGCAGTGTACTTCTGTTGATCTGCCTGTTCTGCTCCCCGTTCTCTGTGGTGAATCCTTTCACCCCCCACACCTCTGGCCTGTACCCCAGTGCTTGTATGCATAAATAAATAAATCTTTAAAAAAATACTAAAAATTTACCAAGTCACCACAAAGTTGCCTAAAACCCTGTTAGGTGTTATACTAGGTAACCATTTGTCATATTTCTCTATCTTACCCCTAGTTCATCTTTTTAACATATTTCTGGCACACTTGGGCTTTGTGACACTGCCTTTAGCTATGGAACAATAGCTGTTTATAGTGTTAAGCGATCTGTATAAAAGATAATCTCATATTTGAATAGCCTGTCAAAGCATCACAGTATAAAACATAGACAGATTGTTTTTTATATCAGGTCTTGAGAACTCAAGCTAGTGTGCCTTTGGGAGGTTTTGATCATATGAGTTGTTACTTCACTTGCACAGGGTCACAGTTGTCTTGGGTACTCCAGTAAGAACATTCAAAATTAATCCTGTAGCTACAATCTAGTGTTTATGAGCCTCAGACTATAAAAAGAAAAGCAACAAGAAAAGGAAAAGAGAACACTTTCCTGGTTAAATTTCCTGACAGTCCTGTCATTGAGGTATTCAAGCTTTTTAAACTAGTCCCTTACCGGCCCTGTAGATGTGATCCAAGAGCTTTTGTGGAACATTCTACATCTTCTTTTAAAAGCAAAATAAACTTAGTCCCTCTGGCAACTGACAACTCCCTGAGAGACTCTAAAAGTACTAGCAACTACAGATGCTTTTTAGAATGCACTGACTGAAGTCCCAAAGAATAGCAAGCACACATTTTATGGGGTTTTCATGGATGCGGTGTGTCCCCCAAATGCACAATTTATGTTATGAACGAGGACCCTTGCCTGATGTTGATTCATTGTAAACTATATCATAAAAGAAACTGTATCATGAAAGAAATAAAATAGAATACCATGGTAAAATGCTTTGAGAAGTCAGCTGGGATTAATATACTCATATTTGTAATTTCTCTTTTCATCACTAGTCAAAAAATTGACACTACACATAGTTACACTTTATTATTTTTTTTTTGTCATGAGTTTTTTTTTTAATGTATATTTTTTTGTTGCGGTGACTTTGGTTTACAACACTGTGTATGATTTAGGGGTATAGGATTACCCCACTCAGATGTAGTCACCACAGCACTATAGTGCATAGGGCTCTTCCTCCTTTGTTCTCAATCCTCTACCTTTTCCTTCTAACAGCTTCACTTTTTCAGTCCGTTTTCTATGTTTGTTTTGGCTTAGTTTGTTTTGTTTCTTTGTATTTCACATGACTGAAATCATCCAGTGCTCATTTTTCAAATTTCTTTCTTATTTCACTTAACATAATCTTTTCCAGCTCTATCCATGTTGTTGCAAATGACAAGAAGTCATCTTTTCTCTCTTTTTCTTTTTCAATAGCTGAGTAGGACTGTGTATATCTGCCTTACCTTTTTGGTTCACTTATTTGCCATTGGGCACTTAGGTTTTTTCCATACCTTAACTATTGTAAGTCGTGCTTCAATGAACATAGAAGTGCATTATATCCTTTTAAATTAGTATTTTTGCATTTATGGGCAGGTATTTAGGAGTAGAATTGCTGGATCACATGACGATCTACTTTTTAATATTTTGAGAAACTTCCTCTGTTTTCTATAGGGACTGGGCAAGTCTATATTCCCACCAAAAATTTACAAGGGGTCTTTTTTCTCTACATCTTTGTCAACATTTTAAAATTCTGGTCTTTTTGATATAGCCCTTATGATAAGGATCATTC
Source organism: Galemys pyrenaicus (assembly GCA_019455555.1). Classification (NCBI taxonomy): domain Eukaryota; kingdom Metazoa; phylum Chordata; class Mammalia; order Eulipotyphla; family Talpidae; genus Galemys; species Galemys pyrenaicus. The sequence goes on along the minus strand of JAGFMF010011492.1, from coordinate 2,441,948 downwards.
TTACATTATGGTTTTGCTTCAAATTTTCCTCATGGTAATTGATGATGAGCATTTTTCCAGGTACCTGCTGGGAAATTGGCTGCTGTCAATCAATTTTATGTAGAGTTGGGTAACTTTTATATCATACAGTGCAAAACTAGAAGATGGACTTGGATATCACATTATTTTAACAGTCTAGCTCATAGTATTGAAAGAACAATAGCATCTGTATGCCTTTGGAAGAAGGGTTCTTCTGCCCATTTTTGATTGGGTTATTTGTTTTCTTTTTGTTGAGTTATGAGTTTTTTGTAAATCTTGGACACCCTTGTCAGATGTATAATGTGCAATTTTTTCCTTCCACTGAAATGAGAACTTTTAAAGTTTCTCTCAGAGACAGAATTGTTTTGAAACAAATATATCAAATTAGCAGTACTCACTATTTAAAGAGAATGCTTTAAAATGTTACCATTTACATATATTTTGAAGCTTTCTGGATTGTAATTGTTTCTGTTATAAATATGCAATAAAATGAATATCCTCTAGCAAATGTTCAGGTTTTGCGACTTGAAACCTGAATTAATTTGAATTTTACACACACACACACACACACACAGAGTATTTCAGAATCATATTGTTGCTTAAACACTAGGAGCTGGAATATTAGAATAATGTGAAATCTAAGTCAGTTTTCTAGTTTTGTGCTGCATTATATAAAAGTTACCTACCTTTCTACATGATGAAAATGATTGACACTGATGTTTTGTGACGAATTGAACATCAACCTTACCATTAAAGTCCTTCTCCTGTGACTTGGAAATACTTGTTTTCTGGGCCTTAGGGAAATTGTAGTTTGTACTGCTGATGGGAACTTGTATCCTCCATAAACACTTTCTCTTAACAGTCACTACCGTCTTCAGGAACACATTGTTTTATACTTTTTTTTTTTTTTTGCTATCCAAGCACTAAAAAATTCAAGTCCCAGTCTTTATAGAAGATGTTCTAGATTTTGTTATCCTTGAGAATATGTCTTTAGCCATCGTTTTAAAGAGAAAATTATGTACTTGAAAATACCAAACCTCTGACCTTTTTAATTTTTCTCTTTGCTTCTGAATAAGGTTATAGTAATGTACCTCCTGATTTTTTGACTTCCTCTTTTTTTTCTTTTGCTAAGCACTTTGACCCCTGCCATTATTTGATATTTTGCAATCTTATTCCGTTACACTAAATATATACTGCTTATGTATCTTAGAAGTTTTTCCACTGTAAATAATAGTGAATTTTATAACATCATACCACAAAGAACTTGATAATATGATTTAGTGTTGCAAAAATTTTCATTTCCCTTCATCCATATTTAAGCAATTTAATGAAGACTTATTAAATTCATCCAGGAACCCCAAATATAAGAGTTGCATCTTCTGAAAAGGAATTGACCATCTGTGTGCACAGAGGCAAAGAAGCATATTCTTAGTGTGAAAGACCTTTTATAGAAACAAACAGAATAAATGGAAACAACAAGGAAACAACCAAATCAAAAAATAGGCAGAGGAGTTACAATAAAAAGGCAGTTCTCCAAAGAAGACATACAGATGAAAAATGTTCATTATCACTTATCATCAAGGAAATGCAAATCAAAACCACAATGAGATACCACCTCACACCTCTGAGAATGGTCCATATTAGAAAGACCAGAGATTACATGGACTGGCAAGGGTGTGGAGAAAAAGGAATTCTCATACACTGCTAGTGGGAATGTAAACTGGTCTAGTTCTAGACCAGTGTGAAGATTTCTCAAAAGACTAAAAATCAAACTGCTGTAGACCCAGCAATTCTGCTCTTAGATATTTACCCAAAGTAGACAAAAAGAGCAATTTGAAGGTCTATAGGCACTCCTATGTTCATTGCAGTACTACTCACAATAGCAAGTGATGAAAGCAGCCTAGGTGCCCAATGACAGAGGAGTGGATTAAAGGATATATGGTATAGGGCGCATGCACATACATACATATACACATGCATACACACACGATGGAATACTACTCAGCTATAAAAGAAGATGAACTCTCGCCAACTTTCAATAACATGAATAGAACTGGAGTGGATTATGCTAAGTGAAATGTCGAAAAGAGAAGAGAAATGCTGGATGATTTCACTATGTGGAATATATTTAACCAAACGGAAGAACTGTTTCCTCAAATTACATACAAGGCTGAAGATGAAAATTACTTCAATAAAATAATATTAATATGTAAAAGTCTTATTGCCAAACACAATCATAGTTTTAGGTACTAGAGGTCAAGATTTCAACATATGAATTTGGGGTTGGGGACAGAATTTAGCCCATAGCAGTATGTAGGAAGGGTAAATGATTAAAATAACTGAGAATTATTTCTGTGTCTTATAGTTGGGAAGAATGACAATTTGAAGAGGAATAATATCACAGAAGAATAAAAAATATTGCCACTTATTCAGCATGTCAATCAGACACATTCCATGGTTAAAAGAATATTCCTGAGTTCACATTCAGGTTCAGATCCAATGGAAAACTGACCATTGGATCACTCACAGACTTAACAGCTAATTCTGTTGTACACTTTGTCATAAATGAAACAGCAGGACAGTAATCGAAAATTTGAAATGAGATCAGAGCCACAACATTTACTGCAGAAAGAATTTAGCTTCCTTATGATATTTCCAAACTTTACTCTTTTCTCTGATTTCTTAGCAGAATTGTTTTGTTCATGGGCACGAATGTTCAGTAAAAACAATGCAGGGATGTTATGTTTCTCATCTCCATCTGGAAACATAACACCGGTGCAGTGTCTGCCTATAAAGAACAAATACTAATAAAGCGTCTGAGAAGCAGAATAATTTAGATAAAGTGTCAGCCTGAGGGGTGTGAAATGTGAAGACGACTGCTTTCTTACATGAAATGCTTGTTGCGAAATGTATTCCTGATACTTCCCCCCATTGCTGAGAAGCGGAAAGTACATCTAAATAGAATCTCGGCATTGCTAGAAATAAGTTCCCTTATTCATTGTCCCATGAAGACTGGACCATAATAGAATCAATGTCATCTGGAGGCATCTGCAGGAACATGATAGAGATGATTTTTGAGAGGGGCACTATCAGAACCCCACCAGGTAACAGATGTCTGAAAAATATTATAGAGCTAGAAAACAGGAGGTCCTAGCTATTAATCTCCTAGGAGATTAATACTAGCTTGTATTTGCAGACTGTCAGTCCCTGACAAATGGATCCTAAGTAGGTCCAACCATCTTGGATGGGTTCCAACTAACTCACAATTTTCCAGTTGGATATAAATGATTAAAATATTATTCAACTTGTTCAAATAAGTCAGAGTGTTACAGGGTAGGGAGAGGAGCACCCCAGAACCCCAAACCTGCCCTCTCTGAATGGGTTTTGCCATCCGCCGCATCAAGACGAACATATAAGGCCTTTAATGGAAAGGCACTTTAATACAATTAGGGTGCAATACAGAAAGGACAAAGAACATAGTTACTAAGTTAAGCATCCAAAGTGACCCATCTCCTTGAGGGTAAAAGTCCAGCCAAATAGGATTGGCCCAAAG
>JAGFMF010011492.1:2424045-2438317 GCA_019455555.1 Galemys pyrenaicus | reverse complement strand
CAAATCTGGGAGGAAAAGAGCAAAATCAAAATCAAGATGAAAGCTGCCATTGTTAACCTCCCCATGGGTCTCTCACCCACATCTGTTCCAACCAGTCCAGGACCAAGAGGCAAGCGCAGCTTCTTCACATGTGGCTCTGCTCTACGTGCCTCCTCCAGGTCTCCTTGCTGCTCTCCATCCTGTTTCCTTCTTCCTCCCTTCCTTCTGTCCTCTATCTGCAGAATCTTCTTTCCCTGTTCAGCTCCACCCACTTAGGACGGGATTCTGGAACTTCCCCTCCTAGGGACCACCCTGTTGTAAGAGCAGGACCTACCTACTAAAATCAGCTCCCACTAGCTGGAACCAGAGACAAATAGCTGGAACAGGCTTAAAACTGCCTAAACCTGTTTCAGCTAATTTCCACTTGAATCCAACCAGTTCTGAACAGTTCCAGAAGGATTCAACCAGTTTAAACCTGCTCAGACTTGTTCCAACCAGATCCAATTGTTTACAGCTGGATCAAATTGGTTCCAAATGACTTGGTCTAAATACAACTGGCTTAAATTTATCCAACTGTGTTGAACCAGTTCAAACTAGCTAAATCAAAAATATGGAAATGGGCCCTCCCTCCTTGGTGGTGCAGGGGTTAAGTCTCAGCACTATGAAGCTATCTGTAGCCACTGCAGCATAGGTTGGTTCCCCAGCCAGGAAGCTGACCCACATGGCACAGCAGACCTCTCCTGTCTTGCCTACTGCTCCCCTCAGCAGTGTATTCCAGTAGATCCACCTGATTTGCTCCCCACTCTGTCTCTGGTGAATCTTTTCATCCACACCTCTGGTCCCTACCCCAGCTCTTATGTGCATAAATAAATAAATTAATCTTAAAAAAAATCTGGAAATGTATCCATCTGGCTAAAGCCACTATTTTAAGTGCTTTACAATTTTGAAACTTATGAGCTAGATGCCTCTTTTTTCCACATATAGAGGAAATGGACCAAAGGAAATTTCAGCAGTTACCCATGTTATACACCTCATTAATGACAAACCTGGGATTTGAACTCAGACAGTATAAGCCCAGAATGTGGACTCCAACCACCATGCTATGCTGCCTCTCAGAAGGGGGAGGGTAAAAATCTCTTACCAGTGTGAAATAGACCAAGGGAACATTAATTGCAAAGACAGGTAAAGAAGAACCAAGAAGGAGTTCTCCAGCTTAAAATGATACACCGAGTTTGAAATCCAGGTGGTCTGCAATAAAGGATTAACTTCTTAAAACAAAATTAACCAACAGGTGCTGCAAACTCTGTGTGAAAGAGGCTGGTTGAAAATAAGCCAGAGTTCTTCTCTTGCCATCTCACTAATGATAGATCATATTCTCAATTTGTTGAGGACCAAAACCTGAATGTGATGGCAAATGGGGTGTTTGTATAGAGCTGGACTATGAAATAGCTAAGAAGAGAAGACTCAGTTTCCTGGTGAGATATGAAACTTTCTTTACATCAAGGTCTTTCAAGTCTGAGTAAGGCCCAGAGCTCCCAATGAACACACAAGATGCCAAAGGTTAGACGCATGCACCAGCTCGAGTGGAGCTAAAACTGCCTCACTAAGAGTTGAGCTCCCAGTTGACCTCACTGTCAGTGACCTCAGTCCTGGCCAGTACAAGTTCCATAAAGTCCTTGAGAGATGGCCTCATCAATAGCTTGCCTGGGGCTGTCTGAACTAGCCTAGATATTTACATCCCTAATCCAGCTTTTCTTGGTTGCATTTTTGTTGTTCTTGTTAAGTGCAGCCCTCAGGTCTTTTGGTGGAACAATGCTCTTCCAGCCCTCTCTCTAACCTGACCTTGACCTTCACTCCTAGGCCACATCTTTTCCCAGATAATGCTGTCTGCCTCTGCTGGAAACAAGACCAACCCCAGGCACTTAAGCATTGACAGTACCAAAGGCAGTGCACTTACCTTCCCCTTCCACTCTGGCACAAAGCAAGACCCCCCTGCCCTGAGCCCTCCCCTCCCCCACAACCTTCCTCGCTCCCTCTCAGCCAGTGCACAGCAATACAATAGAATTGCTTCAGAAAATTTTATTTTTCTAGTAACCGCTTAGGTAGTTTGTAGTTAACTAGCCTAATAGAACAAACGTACTTTTACACTCATAAGAAATATGATAATCATCTCCTGAGGATTTAATTAAGACCCATTATATCAATAACTTTTTTTAAAAAAAGATTTATTTATGCATGTAAGAGTTGGGGTATAGGCCAGAGGCCTGGGGTGAGGGGTATGGGGATTGAGAGGATTCATCAGAGAAAAAGTGAAGAGCAAAACAGGCAGATCGACTGAAATACACTGTTGAGGGAGCAGCTGGCGAGGCAGGAGAGGTCTGCTGTGCCATCTGGGTCAACTCCCTGACTGGGGATCGAACTTGTGCTAATCTTTTTTTGTTTTCTATGGAAACCCAGTCCCCAAAGCAATAAAAATGAGAGAGAAGATAAACAGGGGGACTACATCAAGATAAAAAGCTTCTGTACAGCAAAGGAAACATTAAATAAAACAAAAACCCTACTGAATGGGAAAAAAAAAAAAATCTTTGCACTCCACACAACAGACAAGGGTCTGATCACAAAGATATACAAAGAACTCATAAAACTCAAGAAAAATAAAGTAAAAAACCCAATCAAAAAATGGGCAGAAGAACTTAAAAGACACTCTCCAAAGAGGACATACACATGGCCAACAGGCACATGAGAAAATGCTCAGCATCCCTCATAATCAGGGAAATGCAAATCAATACCACAATGAGGTACCACCTCACACTGGTAAGAATGGCACAATCAAAAAAACCAACAGCAAATACTGGAGAGGAAGTGGAGAAAAAGGAATACTAGTACACTGCTGGTGGGAATGCAAGAAATCCAACCATTATGGAAGACTGTATGGAGGTTCCTCAGTCTACTAGAAATGGAACTACCATATGATCCGGCATTCCCACTCCTAGGAATCTATCCATAGGACACAAAAACACTGATCCAAAAGAGCACCTGTACTCCTATGTTTATCGCAGCACTATTTGTAATTGGTAAGACCTGGAAACAGCCCAAATGCCCAAAAGTAGAGGACTGGATCCAAGAAGATTGGTACATTTCTACAATGGAATATTATTCAGCAATCAAAAATGAGAAACTAGGGACAGTTATAGAAACATGGATGGAACTAGAAGGAATTATACTCAGTGAAACAAGTCAGAAGGCAAGAGAAAAATATCAGATGGCTTCACTATTAGGAATATGAAAGAATAACAGCAACAACAAAGAATAAGCTCAAAGAAATGGGCAATTATAACCAAAAGCAAACAAAAAACTCAACAAGACCAAAAAGCCAAGATAAAACAAAGGGACCTCATGGGGCATGAGGGCAGAAAGTGCACAAGGGACTGAGGTGATGGCGCACGGGTGGAATGGTGGTGGGTATTCCCTGGGGAATACAAATGATGTCAAATATAATTAATAATAAAAAAGCACATTTTCAAGGGAGAAGACAAAGTGTATTGCAAAGTGATGTAATTGTTGAAAAAGAACACTTGACTTTTGTTGAAGTCATATTGCTGATATCCTTTTATTTTACAAGCAGTTTGGAGTTTTTAACTTGGACACTTCCTTGTCTGTTTAAAATACGAACTGGTGGCCGTGCAGATGTGTGAGTTGGGAGTGTTGGTTCTAATAAGACCCAGTAGGAGCTGTTGCCCTGTTATAGTCAAGATCTAATTAGCATCTAGATTATAGCAGGAAATTCTAGGATGGAGAGAAGACACCAAGAGACATTTGAGAAATAGAATGTTAAAAAAAATCTTTTTCTTTCAGCATCTGTGTGAAAATATTCCTTTCTCTTTTTAAATTAACTCTGTTAGGACTTTTGGATTTGGATTATAATAGTGTCGTTCTTATTTCATATCTTCCTAAACACCCTGCCCCCAAATAAGAGTCATCAAAGAAAACTAATATAACCACATCTGACCAACACCAGCCCTGCTTGGAGACAGAAAATACCACAACCTTCAAATTGCCTGTAAACAGAGACATAAACACCAACTCTACACACAGCTGTGGCTGCTGTTCCCTAAGCTGTGTGTATAAGAAAGAGGAGTCTCAGAGGAAGCACCGACAAATTGCACTTAAAAAGAAAGAGCTCGACAACAAAGACCAAAATATTTAGCATAGTTCTAGGACTTTGTATTTACAATACTTGTTGCAGTGTGAACCTGCCCTACAAAACATACATAGCATGTAAACCAAAGTTACCTTCATAAAAAAAAAATCAAATTCCATTTAAAATAAATGGAATTTCTCTATTTTAAAAAAAGATTTATTTATACATACAAGAACTGGGGTAAAGGCCAGAGATGCTGAGGTGAGATGACTCACCAGAGACAGAGTGGGGAGCAGAACAGGCAGATGGACTGAAACACACTGCTGAGGGGAGCAGTAGGCGGGCAGGAGAGGTGTGCTGCGCCATGTGGGTCCCCTCCGTGGCCAGGGATCAAACTCCTGCTGCAGTGGGAGCTTCATAGTGCTGCAATTAACCCCTTGAGCCACCAGGGAGGCTCCGAGTAGAATTCCTCTTAAGCAGAGAAATGAAGACAGTAAATGTAAGCTGTTCTTTCTAGAAGCTTATCTGTGAAAAGATGGATAATCTGGAGGCTTAAGGGAGGAATTTTGCTTGATCTTTTTTGACAACAAAGGAAATAATTACATAAGAAAACGGTGAAATAGAATGAAAAACTTCTATTTTATTTTTGTTAATGACTACTAGTATTTTGTTAATTAACACTTATCAGTAGATAATACTTCTTGACCCTGAGTTTGGTATTTTTGTCAATTTTGAATAATTCTTAGTTTATATATCTTCTAATACTGTTTCTGCCCTATTTTCTCTTTCCTTTAAGAGTTCAGTGCCACACACACACACACACACACACACTAAGATGTTCTCTGAGTCTTAAATCTAAAAGCCTGGCTTTTTAGCTCTTCTCATATGGGAGCAAGGAGTGGGGGTTATGTTAAGATTTTTCATGGCAAAGAATGGATGTGCGTTTATCCGGAACCGGATATGCAGGAAGGAAAGCGCTCTCAGACCATCTTCAATCAGCATGTCTGAAGTGGTTATGAGAAACTTAAGGAGAAAGCTCCTAGGTACTTAGGGAATTGGCACAAGAGGTAGAATCAATCAGTCAGAAAGATGCATTTGCTTGCATGGAAGATAAGGGCAAAATGAGTTGTGGCAAAACAGGAAAGGAAAGGAAAACCCCAAACCTAGCATAGGTTTGCGTTAGATATTGGCACGGTTATTTTATTTTACAGTCATATCTGTAAATAAGCTTTTTTGCTTCTTTCTCTTGCGTCCTCTGATCTTGCATATAGCGGAAAATGCAATCGCAAATGGAGGAGACAGTAAAAGTGTAAGGGAAAGGAAGAAAGAATTCTTGACCACGTCTTTCTTACTCACTGCTAGTGTGTCACCCACAGCAGGTGGGATGGGAAGAGGGGGGCAGTAACTTTGTATTTTGAATATTTGGTGATGGCTCTATATTGAACATATAAGTTATCGAACTGAAATATTTTGTGTATAGAAGTACACATACCTCTTTTTCTACTTGAGAATAGTGAGAAACATTGTGACTCTTTCCCTGAATTTTATCTAATTAGCAGGAAAAATCTACCCACATGAAATTAAGTGGCTGTGAAATATAAAAATAAAGAGGTACTATGAGTTATTCCATAATTATGGTTAGTCAACCAGTAATAGAGGCAACTTAAAAAATATGAACTTGCTATCCTTGGATAAACTGAAATGACCTGAGTTTGCATGAAACTGAAAACATATATACCTTGCATGTTTCAGACAGCAAATATATTTTACTTACTAATTTTTTTCTTTTTTTTTAACAGATTTATTTTTTTTTGCACACAAGAGTTGAGGTACAGGCTAGGGTTGGGGGTGTGTGAAAGGGTTCACCAGAGACAGAGTGGGGAACAAAACAGGTAGATTTATTGAAATACACTGCTGAGGGGAGCAGTGGGTGAGGCAGAAGAGGTCTGCTGTGCCATGTGGGTCACCTCCCTGGTTGGGGATTGAACTTGTGCTGCAGTGGCTGCGGTCTGCTTCATAGTGCATTGCTTAACCCATTGTGCCACCAGGGAGGCCCCTACTTACTAATTTTTTCAACAAAGATTGCAAGCTATAATGCCTCCAAGGTTCTTTAAAATGACAAAAATACCTCTCATTAATATTAATGTATTGCCTTTTAATTTACTGGTAACTTGGTTCTGTCCTTCAGACACAGCCTTTGCAAAATCTTTTGACAAGTTTTTATAACAGCATCTTTAGCAAATGATGTTAATTGTGGAGGTTGATGTACTATCTCATTTGTAAAGATCCATAACTGTTAGGTCCTTATGTTTGCCCTGGCTTTCTTTTAAATTTGCACTTCTGACCATATTAAAAAATCTGTTCTACTCAGAAGGGATGCTTGTCACATGGACTTTATGAGAATATTAAAATTTTAAATGCTGCTTAAATTTTAAATGCTGTATTATTTTCAAGGCTGCATGTCTTATGACAGGCTTCTGTTGACATTAGCAGCTTGTTAGTTACACACAACCTGTCAGGTCTCATCATCTCACTCATGAGAGCAAAGCATTCTTTCATAATAATCCTGGCATGATTAAAAAGTAAAGAATCACTTGCAAAAAGCCTTTTACTACAATTTTATGGTTTTGATAATTCTAGATTGATTTCCAGTTTATACTCTGCTGTCCTGTTTAAATTCTTAGAGATGAATTGCTAAGAGACCATTTCATATATTTCTGCTAATTATAAAATCAAAATGAATCACTGAACTATTTTCTAGATAGCTATAACTAGCTGTTTAAAAGAAGCATCTTGTATGACTATCTCTTCATCTCTACTTCCCCCATCTCTGTGACCCTTCTAAATATAATACTTAGTTTAGGTTCATGTTTGTTTTATATTCTGTAACAATAAAACCAAATGGATTTTCCTTTTAGCTATTTTTGAGCTTTTTAATTTTTTTAGTATTTTTGACTTTTCCATTCCATTTTGTGAACCACGTTACCATTACTTAAACCCCTCCCCCCATCAGTTTGCTATTTTCTTAGTCAACTAGAAAACTCTTAACAATTTCTCCACCAGGATGGATAGGTTAAACACCATCTTAATCTTTCATTTTAGACCCCTTCGAGCAACCTTCACAGATCACAGGACAGAGTAAGTGTTCACATAACTGGTAAATATGTTCTTGGAATTGTGACTTTAAGTGAAAGAACACAAAACCGATTTGACCATGGACTTATCATAAACAAGAGTTAAGCCTTACATTTGTAGAAACATGGATGGAGCTGGAAGGGATGATGCTCAGCAAAATGAGTCAGAAGGCAAAAGAAAAATACCTGATGGTTTCACTCCTTGGAGAAATATAAGGGAATCAAATTCATTTTTAGACAGTTTTTTTCCTGGTCTGACAAATACTTTTTCATTTCCTTACTTCCCTTTTCAGTAGTTCTGTTAACATTTTATATTGTACAGACATGAGCTTCAGGTCCCTTAACCATGATTCCCATACTTGCTCAGTGTGTATAATTTATTTGTTTTAAAAGACTTAGTTTTTTATGCACACAAGAACTGGGTTACAGGCCAGAGCGCAGGGGGCGATGAGAGGATTTACCAGGTGGGAAACAGAACAAATGATAGACTGCTGAGGGGAGCAGCGGGCGAGGCAGGAGAGGTCTGCTGCGCCATGTGGGTCCCCTCCCTGGCTGGGGCTTGAACTCATGCTGCAGCGGCTGCAGATAGCTTCATAGTGCTGTGCCTTAACCCCGTGCGCCACCAGGGAAACCCCTAGGGTATATGGTTTAATGGACTTAATTCTTATTCTCAGTCCTGTCATCACAGCTGCTCCAATCCAGAGCCTCTGTTGACTTGGTGCAATAGTTTCTTGCCCTCCCACCCCCTTTCCTCCAGGAGCTTGTGGTATACTGTGGTCTTAGTTTTCTTCATGTGGTTACATTGCTTAAATCCATCTCAATTTGAATATAACACCTCAGAACCACTTTTTCTTCCTTCCTTCTTCTCCCACTCTAACTTTTTCCATTGTCTTTGATGGCTATTGTTTGGAGAAGTGGTGCCCCAAGAAATGAGAAGAAATTTTTCTCTTGTAAATTTAGCCCATAAGACTAAAGCTTGTTTTGTTCCTCTAAAGTTGGACGATGTGGATAGGACATATATTAGGAGAACATTTGAGTTTAATCTTTTTTTCATGATGTCCTCTTTTAATTTGAAGATATAGATTTTCTTTTACTTCAGGGAAATTTTCCTGCACTATGTCCTCAAATGTAAACATACCCTTTATATTTACTGAATTTTTTATTTTAAAAACATCAAATTTCCAAATATTTTAGGGGGTGGGAGTAGTCAGTTTTTCAATTTTATTTTATATGTTTGATTTTCATTATTGATTTGATGTGTTTCCATACTCACCAAGCCACTTATTCTCATTTTGCTCATACCTTAGTAATTCTGCACAGATATTCTTTGACCCTGAAATAGAATAAGTGAATTAATGATTGTTTTCAAACTATATCTAAGACTATTGTTTTCTCTTCTGAGCTATTACTTGAAGGTTAGAATATCATTTATCCTGTGGCCTAAAGGAGTTGTGTGGAGATTAAAGGTTTTGGGTAAAATCTTCAACCCATATTAGGTCATTTGGGAGTGATGTTCTTTTCTGATATTTTCTTAAATTTGGGGTCCTATGTTCACACATTCCTTTGACAAAGTCACCCCATAATTTACTTCCTTACCTTACTCTTTTTCACCACTTCTACCCTTGTCTGGGCTAAAAGAGAAAAAGATGAAGAAAGTAAATTTATTTCTTTCCAGGTTAAAGGGTTGGGCATTTTCAGGCTTGGCATCTCCTCAGGCTGCCTTATGAGGTCTGAAGCAGGAGTAGGGAGATAAATGACCTGGTATGTGCCTAGTTAATGATTCAATAAATATTAATTCTAAAATGGGCAAATACACTGATAAAACACAAACATATAAAGAATGATAATTAGGCTTTAAATATTACAAATTGCATGAAAAATTATAAGCCAACTCTAGTACATATTTTGTGTTATTTTTTGGTAGTTCTTCAAATCTAATCACATCTGTTTATACGCTGAATTTGAACTACCACTCCAAGATTTCAACTTAATTATTTTAAATAGAGTTGGCTTATTGACTAACCATTCAAGCCCTAACCTCCTGCATTGAAGATGAAAATACAAACTAGAAAACAGGACAATTAGGTTGGAAGTAATGAACAAAGAAAATAATCAGGGTTCATTAGTGGTCATCTTTGTTATATGACATATACTAAATCACAGAGTAATTCAGGGCAATTTCCTTTGAAGGTCTACAAGCAGAAAAATCAATTTTCTTACACAAATCTGTCCCTAAAAATGAGCCTTCATGTCTAAATTGAAGTAGATGATATTTTTTTTACTTCAAAATTGCTGTAGATTTTTTTAGAGTGGTAGGAAAATATACATTTACTTTACCTGCTTCAAGATGAAGAGTAACCTATTAATTGAAACCGTTTGCTAATTTATAAATATTTTATTACAAATCTTTTATTTATATTTAGATATAATTCACTTTAAGTTAAAATTGTTCAAATACTACTTTGTGAAACTTCAGATAAGTGGATGCAGACTGGGAAAAGGATGAGTTGTAAAGAAGGAAGGGAGAGAAGGCAAATGGGAGAGAGGCAGAGAAGAATAAAGAATCATGGAGGGCCTCCCTGGTGGCGCAGTGGGTTAGGCAGTGAACTGGGAAGCAAACCACAGTCACTGTAGCATGAGTTCAATCCCTGCCTCCAGACAGGGAGGGGACCCACATGGCGTAGCAGACCTCTCCTGCTGTGCCCGCTGCTCCCCTCAGCAGTGTGTTTCAGTCAATCTGCCTGTTCTGTTCCCCATTCTTGTCTGGTGAATCCTCTCACCTCCCACGTCTCTGACCTGTACCCCAGCTCTTGTGTGCATAAATAAATAAATCTTTAAAAAAAATCATGGAAAAGGAGAAGAGATAAGGATTAAAATGGGCTATTCCTTAGAAGGAAGGACTAGAATAAAAATCCTCCTGTCCCAATCTAGTCTCCTTTTCACAACTTCTGGGATCAATAGATGATTTCTTACAGCTATTTCTTGCAGAACTGAGAGGTTCAGTCATTATTCTCCTCTGACCTCCTTTTGAACTTGCTCCTGTGCAACTTTTGCCTTCGGGTGACAATACCCAAGCCTCCTCAGTGTCAGATTTTCCATTCCATTCCTTCTAATCACCTTATCTACCTGATGGTTCCAGCAGCATGTTTCTGGGAAGAAAGTCCTTGTCTATCTTTGTCACCCATTTCATCTCTTTTGGAGTAAATTGCAACTCTGCTTTTTCTTCATTGCTATTTGTTCTGCTTTCCAACTTTGCTGCTCCAGGGATTATTAAAAGTTCACTGGTACACAATATCCATATATCTGGCTAAGATTCATTTTGAAATGCCCACAAGGCTCTAGTTTGAATGTTCTTTGAAGATTCTGCTTGAAGAAACAAGCCCATTTCCCAATACATATTTAAGATATTTCAGAGATTCTGCAGCAATTTTTAAGCATCCTTGTCTTTGTACATAATGTAATGGAATTTTCACAAAAGATCTTATCATCTATTTGGAAAAGTATCACATAGATTCACACAATGCTAGGTTAAATGCAGCTAATACAAGGAACAAGATGTTTCAGTGTTACAAAAAACACCATAGGAATCACTGCTCTTGAAGAGGAAGTCTTGCTTTCCAAACTGTGGCAAAGCTGCCAATATTGCTGTTTTATCTGCCTTAGTTATGCCATCAGTTATGTTTACATCATAGTCTCATTCACTTCATCAGTATGATCACTGACAGATCAGGTAGGTTGTAATAGATGGCAGTAGCCTACAATAAATAAAATGAAGTAGTTATTCCAATTTCAATGGTGTAGGATGTGCATTAGTGCCTTACAAAAGTTTGACATGTAAGAAAATTTTTAAAAAAGATTTATTTATGCTATAGACAGTGATGTCTTAATAACTTTCTATGGAAATTAAGCAAATTTATATATGTTGGTCACATAGCAAAGCAGGTAAGAAATGGACACTATTATTATTTTAAGTGGAAATGTGTAGAATACCACAGGAGCACTGAAGGGGGGAAACTACAGAAGATTGGAAGGAAGAGAAAATATTTGAGTACAGAAAAATGTTTTACCAAATAGGAAAATAAGAAAGGACAGAAATGACATTCTTGGTAGAGAGAAACAGCGTGTGTGATGGTACAGAGATGCCAGGACACATGGCACTTCAGAGGAATCACAGGTGGATCATAGGGCTGAAGAAGGGGAGCCCTGGGAACAGAAGGTTCTGGGGAGGATCCTAGTAGAAAGTTGGGCAGTGGCCAGTCATTTTGAACTCATCTAATGAATACAAAAGATTAAAATCATGGGTTTAGGATGAGAATGTCTAGGATGAAACCTAGTTCTAACATCTTCTTTACAATCTTTGGAAGTCATAACAATCTCTACATGGAAGCTTTTATCTGTTAATAAGGAAAATAGTATTATTCAGCTCAGAGAATGGTTTGAAAGATAAAAGAAATATGGTAATATCAATATAATGAATATTCTTCTTAATACTGTTGTATCATTTGTTGAATATTATTTTTAGCCTAAAAATTATAGACATTTGTGGAGAGGTTTTAAGCAGGAGTGTGATGTGATTTAATTCAATTGTGGAACAGCTGAGATACTGCGTTTCAGGGAAGGGGCTGCAGGGTTGAAATACAGGAAGGGCTAATGAGAGAACTTTTGTAGGGTAAGAAATAAGTAAACAAAGTCATGACTGTGGATAAGGAGAGGAGGGGAAAAATGAAGAGAGTTTTAGGAGGTTGAAATCATAGATTTAGAGATTGATTCAACATGGAAGTTACCTGAGTAAGAAGAAGTAGAAAGAACTTTCTGTGTGGTTGACTTGGTTGACTGAATTGAGTATTTGAATCATTCACTGACGTGGAAGAAATTTAGCAAAGTTCAGGAAATAACAAAAGGTAAGTCACATTTTGAGTTATAAAAGGAGGGCTAGGGCATATCCAAATAGGCATGTGTAATATGTAATTGGAAACATAGGTCAAGAATCAGCAGAATATGCTGGAATGAAGGTAGAACATATGAGTCAGGGTAGTAAAGGATAGTTAAAGCCTCAGAAAAGAATGAGTTCATTTAGGGAGAGTAGAGAGAAGAAAATAAAGAGCTAAAAATAGAACTAAATATGATACCAACATGCAACAACATGTACTGAGAAAATTCTTTGACTATAACTGAGAGGGAATGGCTTGAGAGAGGGGAGGAAACCAGAAGACCGTAATGCCTCAGAAGCTTAAAGATTGTCAAACATTCAGAAAAGTGCAGTCAGGTAAAGTATCAGGGTAGTTTGGCTGCAAGAAACACAATATACAATAAAAAAATAAATACACAAAAATCAAATTTAATCTCATATAACAAGGAAAGTAAGACTTGCCCCAAATTGGCTTACTCAGTGATTCATTCATTTCATCAAAGATTAATGCATAGTCGTGGCATGCTTTTCTCATGAGAAAGGCTTACCAGTGGGGCTGGCTCACTTCAAATAGTGGCTACAATTCTAGATAGCACAATCATCATCTCTAAGAGGTCGAAGGAGGGGTGCAACTTCTCTCCTATCAGCAGGAGAAACCTTTCCAGAAAATTCCAGGCACATTTGCTCTTCATTCTGTACTAGGCAGAATAATGGTTCCCTCTGGGACAGCCACATCTTAATCCCTGGAACCTGTGCCTGAGTTGGGTTATGTGCAAAGAGGAATTAAATTTGCCAATAGAATTAAGGTTACTAATCAGTTGATTTTGAGCCGTGATCTTGCATTACTTGTGTGGGCTAATTTAGTCACAAGAGACTTTATAAAAGAGACAGGGAAGCAAAAGAGGGGGAACTAGAAAGATGGCAATGTGAGACAACTTGACCCAGTGTTGTTGGGTTTGGAGACTGAGGAATGGGGCCTGAGGAGATTAGAGATGGCACTTTGTTTTAAGTCCAATGAAATCTATTTCAGACTTCTGACCTCCTAAACTAGAGGATCATGTTTGTGCTATTTTAAGTCATTGTTTGTAATCATGACTAAATGTAGGCACAGAAAACAATACACATCTCTTTGACTAGAGGTGCGTCGTGTAGCCATGTCTAAGCCATTCACTGTCAAGGTTAAATGGAATTTCCTGAATAAGCCGAGCAATTATGAAGCATGTGGTTCACTGGTTTCAGAAAAGCATTTTGAGAGCGGAGGGAAAAACTGTTAAATAGGTAATAAACTTTGCCGTATGTAGGAAAGAATGGAAGAATATTCATGACGTTTGACAATTTGGAGGCCCATAATGATTTCGAGAGGGGAAACAATGGATATTAAGGAATAGGAGGCAGAAAATATAAAGTAGTAAAAATAACTTGTATTTAAATAAAAGGCAATATAAATGAAGACACCTCATTCCAGAATGTGTGGGATGCAGCAAAAGCAGTGTAAGAGGGAAGTTTATAGCAATTCAGGCTCACATCAATAAACAAGAAAAAACCCAAAGAAACAATCTAATTGTCCAACTTAGCAAGCTAGAAAAAGAATAACAGGAGAATCCAAAAATGAGTAGAAGAAAGGAAATAATAAAAATCAAAGCAGAAATAAATGAAATAGAAATCAAAAAAACAATCCATAGAATAAATGAAACCAAAAGTTGGTTCTTTGAAAAAATAAACAAAATAGATAAACCGCTTGCCAGACTAACAAAGGAAAAACGAGAAAAAACACAAATAAGTAAGATCACAAATGAAAGAGGGGAAATCACAGCAGACCCAGAAGAGATTAAAAGAATAATCAGGCAATACTATGAACAGCTATATGCCCACAAGTTCAACAACTTAGAAGAGATGGAAAAGTTTTTGGAAAGATACAACCACCCAAAGCTAAACAAAGAAGAACTAGAACTCCTAAATAGGCCAATTACAAGCAGTGAGATTGAAGCAGTAATAAAGGCACTCCCCAAGAACAAAAGCCCAGGACCAGATGGCTTCACAAATGAATTTTACCAAACATTCAAAAACGAACTAGTACCTATCCTACATAAACTCTTCCAAAAAATTGAG
>JAGFMF010011492.1:2399853-2413088 GCA_019455555.1 Galemys pyrenaicus | reverse complement strand
CTTCCTTCCTTCCTTCCTTCCTTCCTTCCTTCCTTCCTTCCTTCCTTCCTTCCTTCCTTCCTCCCTCCCTCCCTCCCTCCCTCCCTCCCTCCCTCCTTCCTTCCCTCCTTGTCTCCCTTCTCCTCTTTCTTCCTTCCTTTCTCCCCTTTTTTCTCCTTTTATTTTAAATTTTTAACTCTCTTCACATCCCTTACATCCCATGGACTCATACATTAACACATTTCCAAGATTTACACATTTCCAAATTACTAGAGAACTTACTACCTTTTTCTGTCCAAGGCAAATTCTGTCTAGGACTAGTCCAATTGCTAAATGATTATCTCAGTTTTAGATACTTAATGGGAAAGCATATTTAATTAGATAGACATGAAATTGAAGTGTTAATGAAATTATGCTGACAGTCTAAGATGTTTCAAAAGATGCACCAGAAATTTCAAATAGCTGTGGAGTAAGGTAAGGTTATCTCTATAAGCCTTTTCTATGCTATTTGCAAACAACAGACAAAAAGATATATTTTACTGTACTGCATGCACATAACTATCCCCCCATCCCTGGCACACCCCTACCCCCCATACTTAGATTTCAAAATTCTCTCAACCCACTACTCTGTGAATTAGGGAAGGTGACAGCACACAAATGTCAAAGGCATTTGAAGTGGCAAAAATAACCTTTAATGACAGGTCTAATGGAGGAAAATATGTTAAAATCTGAAATAAATTAAAGGGCAAACTTTTTTTTCTTTTTGTGATAAAGAATCCAGTTGACTATCAGTTTCAAATTTTTAGAAGTACTCTGATACAGGGTCAACCTTCAGTGCCGTTCAACTTATGAAGCAAAGAAGTTATTTCCAGGGTTGCACAGGGTAGCTGGGAAGGTGGAATGGGATGATTGTGCACAACACTCATTTCAGTGGCTGATGTTAGAAATGTTCAACCACTAAGTTGTCTTATAATCATGGCTATTGCTAATAACAGAGAAGGGGAAACATGGATTGGATATCTCTTCTTGTTATCTGAGGAAGGAAGCTTGTATCACACATAATGCTGATGTATGCGTAGCACTTTGTAAAGTGTGGCTGGTCTTATAAATGTCTGGGTTGGAAAAATCTCAGAATCATATATATATATAAAACATATATTTTATATATATAAATAAATATATATATGTGTGTATTTTGCTACAGTTAGACATCCTGTTTCTATTCCAACCTTGATTGCTTTGGGAAATACTCATCTGCTAATAAATGTAGTTGATCAAATAACCTATCCCCATATAAAAAACCTATTCATAGAACCTTGGCAGGAAAATATAATCTTAAATTGCCTGCTGCAAAGCTAACATGTAAATAGTTGAGAGGAGCTATTAAAAGGAATATTGGATGGAGGAGAGGCAGGTCTTTCATTCCTGTAGATTTAATAGATCTACTAGACTTCTGCTTGTCAGCATCAGCAAACTGTTCTGGTAGACAGTGAGATTTCTCCATGGGCTGGGCTTTTTGTTTTCCCATCCCTGACCGTCCTTCCCCGGTGAGTCTAAATTTATTGCCTCAGGAAAGGAACAGCTCAAATTGTGTAGAACATGGAAATAATTGCTTAGTGTTGAGTTTAAAAGCAGATATTTCAAAGTCTACAGTAAGATAATAATCTCAAAAACCCAGATTTCATGAGAGAAAACCTATTTCTCTAGGTTTTTTAATGTCTATGCAAAGCAAAGAGGAGAAAGCATAGAGAAAAACTACTGAGTAGTTCAGATGAAGATAAGATATAAAGGAATTTTTTGCTTCACATGAAGGGGAAACCTTTTCCACTCTGCAAGGAATAGCCTAGAAGGTAAATACAACAGGTAAGGGGATATCCTAATTCCTACCAAGGAATCAAAATTTTGGGGGGAAGAGAAAAGGAAATATCCAGATGGGCTAGAAATCTCTGTGGAACAAAGGTAGAGTGAACAGAGCAGCTTTGATTTTTTTTTTTAAGATTTTATTTATTTATGTATACAAGAGCTGGGGTAAAGGCCAGAAGTGTGGGAGGTGAGGTGTGGGAAATACTCATCTGCTAATAAATTCACAGAGTGGGGAGCAGAATAGGCAGATTGACTGAAACACGCTACTGAGGGGGGCAGCGGGTGAGGCAGGAGAGGTCTGCTGTGCCATGTGGGTCCCCTCCCTGGTCAAGGATTGAACTCACGCTGCTGTGGCTGCTGAAGCCCCACAGTGGAGCGCTTAATCCCTTGTGCTACCAGGGAGGCCCTGAGGACCTTTGATTTCTACAGATGAGTACAGAGGAACTAGCCCCACATAATGACACCCACCACACTATTGCCATCTCTGAGCTCTGTTGCTGAATGTGTTCCATGGTTTCATAATATAACTTACAGTGTGGTCTTAGCTCTGCCCTTTATTTGAAATTTGGAAAGGCTGGCAAAGGTCTCTTTACGGCCTGAGCTCTAGATAGTTTTTCCATCACAGATAACAGAGGTTGTCTCATTCCCCTCTCTCTTCCATCTCCCTGGGAGCAATAGCATGGGAGTTTACACAGTATTTAGGTGTGTGACTTGTGGTTGTTTTTCTTTGTAAAATGTTAACAGGACCATTAAATCATTGTGGCTTCACTTAAGGCACAGACAACCAGGATTTGTTTCAGTTTCTCACACATACATTTTCCTGGGGCTCAATTTTCACACCAGTGATTTATCTTACATGGTAATTTAATACAAGGAATTGCTGGTTCGCACAATACTCAAGTCACGAATCCTTTAGGTGGTTAAGTGAACTGCTCCCCTGCACCCCACCTCCCAGGATCTTGTTTCTGTAATCTAGACTGTGTTTTACTTTGGTTGTTGCGGTCTTCCTATCTTTCTGCTCTAAAAATATTGTGGCCAAAAA
The DNA here is from genome assembly GCA_019455555.1 of Galemys pyrenaicus. Classification (NCBI taxonomy): domain Eukaryota; kingdom Metazoa; phylum Chordata; class Mammalia; order Eulipotyphla; family Talpidae; genus Galemys; species Galemys pyrenaicus. Next base: position 2,410,204 of record JAGFMF010011492.1, on the reverse strand, counting down.
AAAAAAATCAATCATAATAACAGTAGACACAAAAGACCTAGATTCTTCAGGAGAAAGTATATCTAATCTACAAAATTGTGAACATATCTTTTTCAACTCATATTTATTGCTGCGAGCAGTTATGACTCAGCGAGACAATTTCAGGACAAATGCCTCGGTGAGATTTCTGGAAGAGCAGAGGAGGCGTCTGACCCAGCCTGGTCATGAATGACATTCAATGTCAATGTCATTCATTGTGAGTATTGGCCTGAGCTGTACTTTCCCAGCATCCTGGGGATTCACTGGAGGATGAAAGGAGGGAGTGGTGTAGATGATAAGGAAAAGAGGACCACTGAGGAAAGAGACCCTGGCAAATGATGCCACTTGAGCATCATTCATTTTCCTTACTATAGGCCTTTAATCTTTTCACTTCTTCTTTTTTATATTTTTTATACTGCTCAGTAAGTTGACCCATCACTTTAATAATGCCTGCCTTGAAAAAACTCTCACATCTCCTCCACGTTCTGATGACCCCGCTTACCTGCTGCACTAGCTAGGTCAGCCACATGGTTCTTTGTGCCCGTGCACATGCAGGTGAACACAGCACGAAAAAGCAAACAACTGCTTTGATTTCAAGTGTCAGCGAGGATGTATTACCTGGGCGCTCAGCACTAATATTCTGTCTCTTAGATGCTAACCTCACACTTTTTTTTTTTTTAAATTTTAAAGAACAGGTTTATTAGGAAAAGGGACAGAAAATAAAATACTCTTGCATGGACACGAGTGGCAGGAAGAGCTGCCCCAAGAGAGACAGGTGTGCTGACAGGCTGCATGGCTGCAGGTGGCAGCCTTGAGGAAAGCTGCCTTCTCTGAGAGGGTCAGTGCAGAGAAGCCCTGGCAGGTGCAGGTCACGGGCAGGCAGGAGGCTGCTGCCCTGCAGAGGAAAGAGCTGGTGAGGAGAAGCACCTGCATAGTCACAGGTGGGTTGCCCTGTTGTGGGGGCAACATTTGGTTTTTATCATCTTTTGGTAGGGAGGGGCTCATCTCTGTGGGTGGCTGGTTTATTCCTTCACCTTCATATCTTCATCTTCAGGTCTGTGCTCTTGATATTGCCTATGTAAACTCATACTTTCTAGGTGTTCTGCTCTCACCGACCCTTCCCTGCCATCTTTTTTGGCACTGACAGCAATTACGGACCAAGAAATAATCAGATTATAAGATAATCAAGAAAGCATTTATTTGAGAATGGGGGTCAAGAGTCCCCCCATTCACCATCAAGGGGCTCTCCCAATGTGTGTTCCACAAGGGCCAGGGCAGAGGGAGTTTTAAAGGATCAAAGAGGGGAGTGGCCAAAATTTAGGTTAATTTTTTGAAATTTTTGGATTGGTTGACAAGAGTCTCCAGATAGAAAGCTGCAGTGTGGGGGGCCTCCCTGGTGGTGCAGTGGGTTAAGCAACACACTATGAAGCAAACTGCAGCCACTGCAGCACGAGTTCAATCCCTGCCCCCGGCCAGGGAGGGGAGCTACATGGGACAGCAGACCTCTCCTGCCTCGCCCACTGCTGCCCTTGGCAGTGTGTTTCAGTCAGTCTGTCTGTTCTGCTCCTCACTCTGTCTCTGGTGAATCCTCTCACCTCCCTGGACTCTGCCTGTACCCTAGCTCGTGTATGCATAAATAAATAAAATGTTAAAAAGAAAAAGAAAGAAAGCTGCAGTGTGGAATCTTTAATAACAGTCAGTAAATGGCCTTTCTTTCCTATCATTGATAAGGAGCAAAAGGGTGTTGCTTTTCTTTCCTAGTCATTGACAAGGAGAAATCAGTTAGTGGGTGTTTGTTTGTTGTTTTTTTTAGACACCTTTAAGGAGTTGAGTCAGGCTGCTGTATCCTGTTGCTTAGAAGTCTTAAGATAGCAGTTAGAGACAAGATAGAATCTGTTGATTCAAAACCAGTTCCACATATTCAAAACCAATGGTTGAACTCAGATACAAATATATAAATATATATGTAAAATAGTAAACCATTACATAAAATCTCTTTTTAAAAATACATCTTTAAAATTACTCAAGGGCCTCCCCAGTGGCTCAGTGGGTTAAGCAACGCATTATGAAGCAAACCAGAGCCACTGCAGCAGGAGTTCGATCCCTGCTGCTGGCCAGGGGGTGACCCACATGGCACAGCAGACCTCTTCTGCTGTGCCTGCTGCTCCCCTCAGCAGTATGTTTCAGTCAGTCTGCCTGTTGTGCTCCCCACTCTGTCTCTGGTGAATCCTCTCACCCCCTGCTCCTCTGGCCTGTACCCCAGTTCTTGTATGCATAAATAAAATAAATCTTTAACAAAAAAATTAAAATTACTCATAGTCTCTCTTTTATCTCCTGTTATAACTGACGAGGTGAACTACTTGCTTTCCAAGTTCAGTCTATATCAATGTTCTGGAACCCATCTTCTCATCTTTTGTATTCCACTGAATTCCTCCTAGTCTCGGGGGTCTTCTGGTTCAGATCACCTGATTGTATGTTGCTTGTGGGCAGGAGTGAGCAAGAAGCTTCCAGCATGGCCCACCTTGCTACTTCAGGTGAGCTCGACACCTACTAGTGTAGGACCAATGTCTGTTGTCCAGTCCCTCAGACTTGCCACTGTCTCACTTTCATATGCGATGGCTCTCCTCCAAATCAAGTGACAAGGGAACCGTCTTTCTAACTCTACTCTCAAAGGCCCTCTTATCTTAGTGCCACTCTTCCTTGTTTTTCAACACAGTCTCTCAGAGGACATGCCATTTGAGTTCAGACCTGAATGATAAGAAGGAGCCCTCAGTGGGAAATTGTGGGAGAAGAGAGACCCAGAAGCAGCCATCTGGTCAAGAGTTTTGTTCTAATGCTTGGAGAAGAGCTCTTGGCCTTGCCTTATTCTGTTTTTTTTTTTTTTTCTTTTTTTCCCACAAATTAGGTTAGAGGGACCTGCTGAAGTGAGTCCTTTCAGAGAGAACTAAACTCTTTTGTCACCAGGATTATTAAGGTGTTGGTAGTTCGTAGTCTTAGACATAGAAAAAGGAATATGGAGAGGGCAAAGCATTAAGGGAACAAGGCTAATTAGAAATTTGGAGAACAAATGGTGGCGGAGGGAAAGAGGAGGGAGACTCACAGGGCAGGGTTATGATGATTGTGTTGGGGTGACCTGACCGCGTGGGTGGTAGCTTCAGACTGGAAATTTCCTCTCCCTTGAAAAGGTTTTTTTTTTTTTCTTTTGCTGTTGACAGTTGATTCTCCTACAGATTTGGAAAGAAATAGACTAATTTGTCATTTCTAGAGTAATGGTGTATCATTTTTTCTGTTTGAAAAATACAGTAAAAAGACATAATTGTTTTTCCTGTGTGTTTATCAAATTTTCTAGTTTGTCGAGATAATTCTGTTTCTTTCTTCCTTTTCTTGTGAAAGTCATGTCTTGAATCTTAATTGTTCTTCCTCAGCTCAGCAGTTGATATGCAAAGAATAAGGAGGAAACAATAGCAAAAGTACATAATCAGAAATGAATGACCAAAAATGGAACAAAGTTCAGTAAGCCTCTACCTGTGTGGAGTCAGAATTTATGAAGAAAGTTAGCGTCTAATCTGGTGGATTTTTAACCATTCGTTTTCTTCATGGTGTGCTACCCTTTACTTTTTCAAAATGTGAAGTTATGTCCAAAGTCAATTAAGTAATTCAAGTAAATTAAAGATAAATTCAGAGCTGTGGGTTCAACTATAAAGTCTTGATTGAATGATCTATGAGCAAAAACAAAAACAAAACAACTAGCTACTTTTTGATCTTCATAAAATTGCAGGATTTTTAAGGTTAAAAGAACCTTGAGTATTTACTAAGTTTTCCTTCAGGAAGCTGATGCTGCATCTCAGATGAAATAATTATCCTCACTCTGTATATTATAAAACCACTTTTCTGCTTAGCCTGCTCTGTTTCAAACTCTCTCTGCAATTTCACCATGCATTCTTTCAGTCTGAAGCACATTCTCACTACTTATGTCATACTGAATTCGCGAAAGTCCTCTTGCTGTTATATTAGAGCTCATTCAGAGAAGGAATGATACTAATAACAATGAGGAAGGCAAATAATCATGAGTCATACATTATGCTACAAAAAATAAATGTATTAACCAATTTTTTAAGTCATTAATGAGTATTCGGATGTGACTGACCATAAATCCAGTGTTTTCACAACGAACAAATTTTGGGTCCTTAACAGCAGTAAGGTGTTGGAGTTTGGAAAACTTCCTGCGGTTGGTGCTACAGCAACACATCTGGAAATTAGCATGTGTGTTGGGAAATACTTTAAGGAAAACCGGGCCTCCCTGGTGGTGCAAAGGGTTGAGCACCACACTGTGAAGCATCCGCAGCCTCTGCAGCACGAATTAGATTCCAAGCCAGTGAGGGGACCCACATGGCACAGCAGACCTCTCCTACCTTGCCCGCTGCTCCCCTCAGCAGCATATTTCAGTTGACCTGCTCCCCACTCTGTTTCTGGTGAATCCTCTCACCGCCTCCACACCTCTGGCCCAGCACTTGTATGCATGAATAAATAAATTTAAAACAAATGTAAGGAAGACCTCTACACAGAAGTTAAACGTTAACAGGTAAATCTATACGAATTGATCTCTTTTGTCTATCAAAGAAACAAGACATATCTTTCTGGAAGGCATGCCTCAATTGGCGGTAAATATGCATATATCCTTGTTTTATAGAAGTTAGTTTGTTGGAAAATGAATACAACTAGTTGCGCATTTCCTAAAGGACAGTTTTCTTCCAAACCAGTATTATTTTTCTTTAATAAAGTTTTATTTATTTATTCATCTACCACCAAATGCCTTTTTTCCTGTTAGAAAATAATGGAAATGATATTCTGAATCAGTGGTGATATATGCCTTTACTTGACAGGTAAAATTTCTAAAAGGAGACCAACTCGCTTTAGTTAGGGGTCATTCTTCCGGTCTGTTATGAGTTTTTACTTCTCCTGGTGTCAAGCCTGATTAAAGCAAACCTATTATTACTCACCTATTTCATTTTTCTCCAGCCATCCTCAGATACTTCACTAACTTGACTCATAAATTGTGGTATGACCTTAATTATATCACTTTCAAACTCCTTACAAAAAGAAAAAAAAATCCCTCCCTTGCATTCCACTCGTGGGAGGCTGAAGACAACCTAACCTTTGGCTAGTCCACTATTTCTCTCCTACTGGACCTCAGAGTCCCAGACCTCATTTTTAATGTGACCTTAATCATATTTTAGCATTGCATCTCAGGAGGGCCAGTATTAAATGTGTCTAGTAGGAAATGTACATAATGATCCTTTTTACTAAAGCAAATAAACCAAAAACGTATCTATTCCAATAATTTGCTTAGAGCACTTGTGCATCATATGCTTAATCTGTAACACATTTATTTCTTTTATTTTCTATCTATATAGCAAAAATATGTGAGATGGCCTCATTTCTACAAAGCCAGAACAGGAGCTCCCAGTTCATATGATACTGCAAAAATTATTGTTTCTTTCAAGATTCTGAGGAAAAGATTTTAAAAAGAGCAAACTCAGTTAAGGGGGTTTAGGAGCGGAAAAACAGAAGAAAAAAAAAAAACACACCAAGAAAATAAGGGGATGAAATGGAGGAAAACTTGCCAAGGCTGAGAAGGAGTTCAGACAATTGCAAGTGGAATGCAGATTTCATCAGGCATTATTCCTGAAATCAAGGGCAATACTGTGGGGGCTTCTGATGTTCACACACAGATTAAATTGATTTAAAAGTTAAGAGGCAGAAATAGTGCATACAGGGCCTCCCTGGTGGCGCAGCGTGTTGAGCACTGCACTGTGAAGCATGCACTGCACAGCAGCGTGAGTTCAATCCCTGGCCAGGGAGGGAGACCTCTCCTGCTGTGCCCGCTGCTCCCCTCAGCAGTGTGTTTCAGTCAGTCAGTCTGTTCTGCTCCCCACTCTGTCTGTGGTGAATCCTCTCACCCCCTGCATATCTGGCCTGTACCCCAGCTCTTGTATGCATAAATAAGTAAAACTTTAAAAAAAATAAAGAATAGCTAAAAACATTAATTTTCTTATGATGGACTTTGTACAAATATTTTGAACAAATACTCTTGAAAGTAACTCTATAAAGGATAGTTAACTATCCTTTATAGGTATATATAGATATAGATATAGGTAGATAACAACTCTATAAATGATAGATGACTAACATCCTCATTTGTCATTCCGGAACAATCGTCAGCCACATGCCTACAGTCAGGCTCTACTGCAGCTCCTGGTGGGCAGCAATGGAGGGAAGAAACAGGCTCAACTTTCTCAGAGCCATGCCTGGCAGGGAAGGGAAGCCACACATAGTCAGGACTGGATCTTGGACAGACTATTAGGTGGTAAGAAGTGGTGTAGAGAGAAAAGCATGGAAATGGAGATGACTGGATGGAACCATCTTTGAGGAAAAGAATAGAATGAGGGGTCGTTTCATCTAATGAAGGAATGCAACTTGAAAATGATTGGGGTGATTATTTCTGTAATAGGAAGAACACATGCAAGGTGCAGGGAAGAGTAACTTTTGGGGTAACAGGAGCATAGAGAGGGAGGAAAAGGAGCATGGTGAGACTAAGGAATACCCAGCCAGAGCAGGGGCCTGATTGTGGAGGGTGGTTTTTTTTTTTGGGTAAAGATTTTATTTACTTACGCATACAAGAACTGGGGTACAAGCCAGAAGTGCGGGTGGTGCGAGGATTCACCAGAGACAGAGTGGGGAGCAGAACAGGCAGATCGACTGAAACACACTGCCCAGGACAGCAGCAGGTGAGGCAGGAGAGGTCTGCTACGCCATGCGGGTCCCCTCTCTGGTCCGCGGCAGGGATCAAACTCGTGCCGCAGTAGCTGCGGTTTGCTTCATAGTGTGTTGCTTAACCCACTGCGCCACCAGGGAGGCCCTAGAGTTTCAATCTTGACTGAAGGAGGAGAGAAAGTGCCATGGGAAGTTGCATTTCCAGCTTCTTTCAAGATTTCTCAGCCTTATCAGTCACAGAATAGGATTCTTGTTTTCCCAGGGACAGTGCTTGTAGAGTTTAAATACATATAAAATGAAAAAAAAATCCTTAACTACAGCATCACAAGCTATACAGATTAAATAACTATATTAGGATTTGGAGCAGCGTCGACAATGGCGGTCATTTGCTTTCTGTAATCCGAACTTGTAAGTAATGTTTATTTGTTTATTTTGTAGGTACAGGTAAACTGTACTTCTACCCAGAACTGCTGTTGGGTTTTTTGTACCCCTTCCTTTCTTTTTCTCTCCCCATTTAGTGGGCTCTCTAACCATACACGGTATTGTAAACCAGTGTTGCCTCAGTAAAATATATAGTAAATAATACATAACAATACATAAAACTAACTTCTCCAAAAAAGAAAATGTAATTGGAATAGCATTTTACTTTCTTGAGTTTTTCTTCCTTTGGTTCCATAATTTTAGTTTCCATAATACTTCATGTCATACTTCAAGGTGGATGGAAAAGTAATTGACATTCGAGGATACATATCATTTTCCAAAACTTTTCTAGCTTCTTTATCTGTAATAGGATTTAATAATCACGTAGATCAAGGACCAGAATCTATTATCCCCACTTGAAAGATAAGGAGGCTTTTATAGATAAGGACACTTTTACAAAGAGTTTTTGAGGATAAAGTAACTTGCTTAGGGAGGGGGTTGACCTCAGGTCAATCTGTTATTTGATAAATGCCTGGTTAGGTTTTCAAAGTGAGTGAAGGAGGACTGTAGACTAGGGAGCCAGATAAAACAGAATAGCGCACCCTAAAATATTAGTAAAGATATTTTAACACTGAATAAAGTGCCTTTTTCATATTACCTTGATGTTGAGGTAGTTGTCTGCTCAGAAGCTGTGTCTCAGTCTACAGAAGAGCCAGAGGTGGTTTCTCACTTCCATGGAGAATTTAGCATCTATTTGGGGACTGGGAGTGAGTTTTGCAGCCCAAGAAAAGACTCAGAAGTCAGATTTACATCCCCTTTTCCAAGGTCCAGTGACAAAAGGCCTAACTTACTTTGTGAATGTGAGAAACCTAGCCCTCATCCCTCACAAGCTGGATGGTGAATTTCTTAAGTATTAAAAATGATGAACAAAAAATCCTGGTGCTTTGGTGATTAAATTTGCATAAAAAGAACAACAGAAGTCCCCCAGGCTGTAACTTCCACACCTGTTTGTAATTCAGAAAGAGCATTGAGGGGGCAGAAAGGAACACTTCACATTGAGACTACTGCTTTGTAAAAGTTAGCCTGAACGCAACAAAAATCACGAAAACCCACTTGCCATGGATGTTTAAATCAGGTCTAATAAATGCCAAAACATTGTTACACCATCCATTTACACCAAACTGAATCATCCCTTTCTTTTTTTCCAGCTGACAATGTGCGCTGTTTTAATGAGTCACTTCTGGCAGTGCTCTTTGTTCAGCTGAGCTGAGTAAAGCATTATGAATCTTTAATATTTCTGTAATATTTGTTTTCTGAACGGTATACCCAAATCTGCCTGCAAAGAATTTTACCTTAATGCCACAAGGGGTCACTACATTTTCTTTATTTCATCACAATTTGAGCATCACAGGTAGGAGATAGTGGGTTGTTTATGATGTTTAATTGCAAACTAAGCAGCAAAAATTAAAGAGTATATTTAAGATGCCTTAAAAAGATGCCCTGGGATTGTAGGAAGAGATACAACCATTTACTCCAAGTAAGTCATATTTCCTGGGAGGCAGAAGCACTGGGTTCCAAAAACATATAGCACCAGTTCCAACATCAATGGCTTCTTTGTTCATTGAACAAACACTACAATCTCAGAAATGATAGTTTAGATCACAGAAATAATTTTGGATTTCTAGAGTGATGTTTGTTGACCAAGGACTTTTAAAAGTGTTCCAGATTAAGGGATGATGCTCAGCGAAGTAAGTCAGAAGGCAAAAGAAAAATACCAGATGGTTCCTCCCCTAGGAGGAATATAGGGGAACCAAATAAGGATCAAGGAAAGGAATAAGAACAATAATAATAATAACAATAAAGACACAATGAAAACCAAAAATGAAAAGACAAGGACAAACTGGGGACACTTGGTGGGGAGGGAAGAGGGGGAGGGTTGAGGGCAGATGGGAGCATGGGGGACTGAGGTGATGGTGCACTGGTGTTACAGTGATGGGGAATACATGGGGATTACAATTGATGTGAAATATATGTAAATTAAAAAATATATAAACAAAAAAATAAATAAATAAAAGTGTTCCAGATTGATGGGCTTCATGTACCTTTTCCTAGATATTTTAACTGGGGCTGCTTATGCAAGATTTCAAGTTCCAGTCTTCGTTTTCTTTAAATTTTAGGAGAAAAGTTTGTTTCAAAAATGTTATAAAGCATTAAGAAAAGAGCACATGAGAAACTCAATACTTTTGAATATCAAGATGCTCCTATAGCTCAGAACTTTCAAATTTCTGCTCCACCTCATTCCACTTCCTCTTCCATTTCAGCAAAGCAAAAGTATTCTCAGAATCTGAGGTGCATGGTATCACCTTCACCCTCAGCCGCTCTGCTAGCTGAGGCCATCCCTTCCTTTAAGACTGTACTCAAGGGCCTCCCTGGTGGTGCAGAGTGTTGAGCGCCACACCATGAAGCATTCACGGCCAGGAGGGGACCCACATGGCGCAGCAGATTTCTCTTGCCTCACCCACTGCTCCCCTCAGCAGTGTATTTCAGTAGATCTGCTTGTTCTGCTCCCTGCTTTGTCTGGTGAATCCTCTTACCTTCTGCGACTCTAGCCTGTACATCAGCTCTTGTATGCATAAATAAATAAAAATCTTTTTTTTATCTATGGGTACTACTTTATTAGAAAAGAAATTAATTTTTCACACTAGAGACTGCAGAAGGAAATTAATCTTGCAATTCTAGAACAAACTTCACAATAAGGAATAAGTTCTCAAAGGGGGGAAAGAAAAAAATTGAGGACAGTCTCAAATTTGTCTCCTTTCACAGATATTCTTGGAGGTTACATATTCTAAATGAGAATGTTTAAATTTTATGTTTTACTTTTGTGACTTATTAAATCACACCCAGAATAACTGGACCATGACCTCACATAACAGAGTCGTGCACGATCGCAACAACTGCACTTGAACCTCTGATGCTGAGGCTCTGAATGAAAACAACTGTTACTTCTCAGTTGAGTCCTCAGACCCTGCACAGAATTGTTGAACAATTCCTATGAGATCTGTGAATTGTCAAGGTCTAGAACACTAGCTCGGAGCACTGATTCTTAAGATTGAATAGGATGGGGCAGGTGACCCCCATG
>JAGFMF010011492.1:2383454-2399728 GCA_019455555.1 Galemys pyrenaicus | reverse complement strand
GCTGTCCATCAACCTTCTCTGACATGTGATTTGAGGCAAGTTGGTCCACTTTTAATACTGAGTCAAAAGAAGGAAAGATTGATTTTGCCCAACCCCTCCTTTTTTATGGTTAATATATTTCAGAATTGGCAGTAAACAGTTGCTGTAACTGGGTAAACAGAGCCCCAGATCCATCCACCCAAGTGCTGTCATCATTTGCAATGCCATCCAACTCTTGAAGGGACATCAGCTTGGGGGCTGCTTTGCCAGGAAACTGTAATTATTGTAGCTCTCCGATTTCTTTTAGCCGCTTCAAGAGTTCCCCGTTCTGTTGCGTATTTACTAGATCAGAGCATCCACCTATACAATCTTTGCCAAGAAACACCCGGGGTACCATTCTGGCTCCAGTGAGCTGTAGCAAATAATCTTGAATCTCATTTGTGTCACTGGTGTCTGTGATATCGAGAAATTCCAAAACCCCTTGTTTGAAGGGCAGTTGGCCCAGGAGCTCTTGTGTCTTCTTGCAGTAAGGGCAGGTGGGTTTGATGAACACCACCACCTTCCCGGGTTGGATTTTGCTGTTCACAAACTCTTGAGCCATGTCGACAGACTGCCGCTTCCCCCTGAGGACGGCTTGATTGCAGGTATTGGTCTGGGTGAAAAGCTGCTGCTCAATAAATAAAAATCTTAAAAAAAAAAAATCTCTGCATTAAAAAAGAAAAGAGTAGGGAAGCCCACAAGGACCTTAGAGCAGTAAGCAAACTGTCTGGAATTTTCAGTGCTCCTGACAGGATCTGGAGCACAGGGGAAGATACTGACTTAGTGAATCTGAATTTGCTCTGGACTGAATATTTGTGTCCCCCACCTCCCTGCCCCTCATTCGTATCTTGAAATCTAACCCCAAAATGAAAGTGTTTAGTGGTTGTAAGAGAACAACCAGAAGTCAGCAGTCTTTAGCCAGGACCCTCACCAGGATTTGACTAAGCTAGTGCCCTTAATTTGGGCTTTAGCCCCTAGGACTGTAAAAAGTAGATTTCTGTTGTTTATGACCCATCTCAATTACGGTTCTTTGTTAGAGTAGACAGAACTAAGACAAACTTCATGTAGCCACTGGGAGTAAAGAAATCAGTGCTCTGAAGTCTTCAGAAGTTTTTATTTGTAGGGTCAGAGCCTCCCACATATAAAGTATAATAGAGTTTGCACATCTCCATGGATACAGGGCAGTTTAAATCTGCACCACCAAGGTGATCCCAGAGTCTACAGGAGGATTCTGAATCTTTAGGTACATTACTTTTGGGTGGTTTATTGCAACCAAATGTTGCAAAAGTGACTATTGAACTTTATTTAGCTGGGAACTCAAGGTGCTAGTACTCAGAGTTATGGGCATCATATTCTTTTCTAAAAGAACATTGAAAAACTTCTCAGTACTTGTATAAGCAAATTAAGGTAAATTCAACAAGTAACATGAAAACTGAAAAAAAGTCAAAATCAAATGTGGAAGCTCAGGATTTCAATGCTTTTTACAGAGCTCATGAATTTTCATTCCCCATGGGTACTATCTTTTTGGCTGATTTAAGAGCTTCAGAATTTTCTGAGGATTAACTTTTTTCTCTGTAGTTCTTTTTAGCATTTTTTTTTCATGATTCCTGTTTGGCATCTTGTCTAGAAGTGACTGGTCCCTGAGGGTACAATATGGAAAGGGCAATTTTCAGGGTTTGAGAAGCTTGAAGCCGACCACTCTGAATTGTCATAGTAAAAGTAGTCACCACTGCAGGTTCTGTTAGTTTGGTTATCACATGTGATGAACTTCCAAAGACAGTCTCCCAATTTCAAAACCATGTCTTGTGTCTTAAAACTTTCTCCATTTGTCTCTCCCCTTTTTACTGCTATATGGTTAAAGCCAGATAAGGCATCATTAAAACAAGCATGGTGATTACTCTGATAAAGATTTGCTGCAATTTAGGGAAATGTTCATTCAGATGCCAGGGTATTCTAGTTGACACATAGGGTTGATTGAAAATTAAATTGGTTACTGTTACAGAATTTACTTTTCTTTGGCTTAGGTTTCTAAATCTGCCACTAATCTTCTTGAGTAAAAAGAAAAAAAAAGGCAACCAAATATTAAGACTTTGGTAAAAAGACTGTTAATGAACAATTTGTCACCATACTTAACACTGAATAGAACTTACACATTCTAGTTCAAACTCACCTTGTGAATTTGTTTTCTTATTTACAAATGGTTTATCAATGAGTGAACCAAAGTGGAGATGAGTGATGTTATTATATTTTAGGGCTAAGTAGTATTCTGTCTTTTGAAGATTATTTTAATAATAAAAATGGGATGCACATAAATTTTTGCTTCTTTCTGCTTTATTTCAGCAATGTATCGTTCTTTTTATGATTACATATATATTTCACATTATTTTAAATTTTTGTACAGTGCAAATTTATCATCCCTGTGGAATTCCCATCACCAGTTCATCTTAACCAGAAGTTTCTTTGGCCAGGCAGGTCTTCTTTTAAAAATGTTCCCACTTGAAACTCTATATAATTTTCTTTCAAAGAAAGAAAAGTCACCTCCCTCCCTCTCTCTTATTCTCCTTTGTCCTTCCCCTTTTCTTACTTCTTTCTATTAAGAATAATCTAGCTGTTAGAAAAAAATCCTCATTAAATTAATTATAAAATGAGATACCAATAGCACTACCTTAAATGGCAGTGCCCTTTAATCTTTTTTTCCTCCAATAAAATATGATTCTAAATAGTAGAATTTTAGGTAGAAAGAAATCTTGGGACAGAGGTCTTTAAGCCACATCACTTAGTTTCCAGCTAATGTTTAAAATTGATTCTGAAGGGATGAAGTCATTTGTCCTCAGAAAGCACCACTCTCTCCATCTTACATCCCCACTTGTTTTCATCTTTCAGATGCTAACTAATGGAACATATAAAAGTTGTTCTAAAGAAAGTACGACTCAGAACTTGTCTTAACTTTTTTCATCCTTACCTGTATCTTGGATACTTTTTGCTGTAACTAAATGGAAAATTGTGACAAAAATAATCCTATAAATGATAAGTGGATTACTTTGCACAGTCATTAATATGGAACTGGGGTGAAAATAGCAAGTATTCTTTGTTGAGTTCACATTATATGCTAGACATTATTCTAATCATTTGCATGTATGCATTCTTAATAATAACCCCTACAGTAAACATTATATTTTTCTCTATGTTACAAACAAGGACATTAAGCACTGGGATGTTTAGGCTCCTGGATTGGTTAGTTCTATGGCTCAGTAATGTCATCAAGGACCAGGTCTCTTCTATCTCTAGGGCCAGCCTTCTTTAAGATATAAGTACTTTCTCTTATACCTGCTAATCTAGTGATTGATTACACAATGACTCTGTAGTTCAAGGCATCGAGTCTGGATAAAATAACATCAGTAGTAAAATGTAGGAAAATCACCTCCTGGTGCCTCTTGTTTTAGTGGTGAGGAGATTCTCATTGGCCAGGATTTGATCCCATGCCTAGATTTAACTTTGGTAAGGGGTAAGATTACCATAACTTGCTTAGACCAATTACTTGGAATGAAAGGATGTGGAGAGATGAATTACCATGAAAAGCACAGATGTCTTTGGGGTGACCCAAAGATATTGAGAAATCAATTTGTGAAAAGCAAGAACCTACAACTTCAAGATAATTTGAGATCTTTAAATCTACATTCAGCAAATTTTGGTTTGATTTTGCCTTAGCTTTGTTAGGAAGAAGCTGAGACAGACATTTATTTGAGCCACATGTCATTAATTATGTAATCATCAATAACACAAACTTTGCGTGCATCATTATAACTCATGTCATTCTGTGTTGAGATCAAATGTGGCTTTGAATGCAGTAAACTCAGCTTCTCAATTTGTGTGATTCTCCACAATCTGCTGCTTACATAGCTTAGTCATCCTTTTGTAACAGACTCATTTAGAAATATTGTGATGGGGATTCTTCATTTTAGTGTGCAGCACTCAGTGGATCTTTCGAAATTTTGGCTTGTGGGATCATAAAAATGAATAAAGATACCAATTGTACTAATTTCAGCGTGCTGAAAATTTTACAATGCATTTCACACTTTGAATATCTGAATTCTATACTATTAGCTTTTTTCTTGAATATCAGTTAAAACTTCAGTAGAAAAGAAAAGTAGACTGATTTCAGGGGTTTAAACTCTCTTCAAATTATTATCATTTGAGAGGCCACCTTGGTGGCGCAGTGGGTTGAGCAATGCACCGTGAAGCATCCTAAGCACAGCAGCGTGAGTTCGATCCCCGGCCAGGGAGGGGACCAATATGGCACAGCAGACCTCTCCTGCTGTGCCCGCTGCTCCCCTCAGCAGTCTATTTTGGTCAATCTGCCTGTTCTGTTCCCCACTCTGTATCTGGAGAATCCTCTCACCTCCTATGGCTCTGGTCTGTACCCCAGTCCTTGTATGCATAAATAAATAAATCTTTAAAAAATTATTAACATCTGAAACTTCAAGTAGAAGTCTTGGTCAATTGTTTGGTGTTGGATATAACCATAGTGTATACAGATATCAAAATATAGAGCTGTATATATAAAACTTAAAAAAAAGAAAACAAAAGTAAAAGCTCTTCAATTATGAGAACAAAATGGTGGGCACAGAGGGGAAAATGATTAAGGAAGAGCAAATTGGGCAAAAAAGGTCAATTATAAGGTGATGGATGGAAACTAGACTTTTGGCGAGGGTTATAATGTAGCATGTACAGGTATTGAGTTATGTTATGTTTTTGGTTATAATGTAGCATGTACAGGTGTTGAGTTATGTTATGTTATGTACCTGAATCCTAAAGATTATTTTAAATCAATGTTACTTCATAAAAATTAAAAAAAGAAAGCCAGAAAAAAAATTTCATGACAAAGAATTTTAATAGAATTCTTACAGATGTTCTAAAAACACACTGTTTCTCTAAAATATTTAAGCACAAAACTTGTTCTTTTCAGGAACAACAGCTCATAGGAACATTACACTTTAATTTTTCTCAAGACATTATTTTATTATTTTCTTCAAGATTTTCTTCCTCACAGTTTCTATTTCCTATGCAAATACATTTTTTAAAGTAGATTCCTACCTATCTTCCCCTCAGTTGCAATATGTTCTTGTATTTCAATTTTTTTTTGGAAGGGTTGTGTTCAATAGGGAACAAATGTGAACTCAATAAAGAAAAATGCTAGACATTATTCTAATCACTTTGCATGTGTCATGTGTTCTTATCACAATAAAAGAAAATACTTCCTTCTAATTTCTACAACAGATAACATTTTATTCTAAGCACTTTGCATGTATGCATTCTTAATAATATTCCCTATTTTTCTTCATGTTACAAATTTGGCCAATATAAGGGAGAGTTGAATATTCCAGGTTCAAGTAAGCAGAAGAACTTAATGCTCTAGTGACTCCTGTTCCCTCATTGCAGTGCTCATTTCCAGGCCCCAGGAGAGAAGACCTATTCTGTCCAAATGGTAGCAGGTATTTCTGTAGAGGGACATAGAAATGACCCTTAGCCAACTTAGTTTGAGTCTATTGTACTTGTTTCTATTGTTTCATCTACCTTTATATACAACTTTCCTGAATATCTGGCTACCCAAAACTATGCAATATCTATTGTCTGAGGATTTATTTTGGGGACCCAATAAAACTTCTCCTTTCTTATCTAATGGGAGATGTTGAGGTTGACTAAGTCAGAAGATAGTTTTCTAAGTTGCAGTACAAATCTTCAAGTAGGAAGTGCATAGTTTTGTGTGATTGCAAATAAGGTCAAAGAAAGAAATCTATGGAGTGAGTGCAAATATCTTAATCTTCAGAAGTCAGCAAGCCATTAATTGATGGACTTTTTTTGTCTTCTTTCTTATTTTTAGCAATTTACTTGTAGTCGTTTTTACAGTATCTCCTTTACAAACTTGAATAAAGGTATCGAGTTACTGTTATCACAAGTATTAGTCAACAATTTAGAAAAAATAGCTAATTCCCCCAAATACCCTTTTAAAACATTTTATTTATATGAAGTCCTTTAGTTATAAGTTCAATTTAGTAGGATGAACAAGTGCTCAGATTTTCAATTTCTTCTTCTGATGGATGGTTTTTGTAAGTAATGTATTTCAAGGAACTAATTAATTTCACCTAATTTTCCAAATTTAGTTCTTCATAAATTAGTCTTTGTTTAATATTTCATTGGGCACCATTCTTACTTTTATTGAATCCTTCTAACTATTTCCCTTGGATTTGATTTGCTTTTTCTCCTCTACTTCTCAAGATGGAGGCTTAATTAATGCTTTACTTCCCATTTGTTATCAAAATACTTTTATTTGGTTCTCAGTTACTTGAAACTAAAGGGTTCCTGGTATACACCACTTAACATAGCATGGCACTTCTTAATTTTTAGTGCATGTGCAATTCATGTGGGAATCTTGTTAAAATGCAAATTCCAGCTCATGGGTTTGATGTGAGACCTGTGATTCTGCTTTTCTAACAGCTTCTCAAGTGATGCTACACTTTGAAAATCAAAGATGTAGTAGAAAAATAACTAACAGAAAAGGGCAGGATTGTTTGTATCAGAAAGTTGACTAACTCTACCTTCTCTGAATCCCCCTTTGGTTTCTATTTGATAAAAATGATATAGCATTTAAGTTGTTAACATTATATGTAAATATTGATGTAAATATTTTGTAGCTTTGAAAGCTATTTTTTAAACTAGAGTTTTAACTCACTGACTTAACTTTGACTTTCAAAACATGTTTTAAAAATTCATTGACTCTGTCTTCATACTTGTGTTCTAGTTGTCCGGGACCCTGGGGCACAATTTTTCTTTCTTTTATCAAGTTCAGTTAAGAAAACTGAAGGGGAAACCTCAGGACCCATGTGTATGATCAAGTGCTTAGAATAAAATGTTATCTGTTGTAGAACTTAGAAGGAACTATTTTCTTTTTTCTTTTCTATTGTGATAAGAATACATGACAAGAGATTAAATCTCTTAAGGATATACTACAATGTGAACATAAGCACTGTACAGCTCTTTCTAAATCTCTTAAGATTAATTAAATCTCTTAAGGATATACTACAATGTGAACATAAGCACTGTACAGCTCTTTCTAATGAAATTTATAAGTGAGAATTCTTATTCAGTGACCAAAATGTCTCGAAAGTGTGCATTAGGTGCTGGACAGATGAAGAAGGAAATGCTTAGGACTATGATCCTTAATCATACCTTAAATCAACACTTAAAAGCATGAGAGTTAGTATTAGTGTGATGCTATCCCCATAAGGAAAACTGAAATGAAAATGAATTTAGCAAAGCAGGTTGACCTGTTGACCTGTTCAGAGTCATTGTGGGCTCACTCTTAGAAGGACCTGTATATAGAGAAGATGTTTTAGAGAAGATGTGAATATCCCTTAGTTTTCACCCAAGCAGCTGTGTCCTCATCCTCAGTAATGGTACCTGAATACCTTTTGGGGAACTCATCTATCCTTCATGGATTGGAATGTTTGGTGAAAGTCAATCAACATATCCCATAAGCCTGAGAGCAGTGAGCCACAGGGACAGTAAGGGAGGATGAGCCTCAGTATTTGGGCAGAAGAGGCCGCTTTTTCTCTCACTGTGGACTGTGAGAACTGAGGCTCTGAAAGAGCAGTGCTCATTTTAGAGGTGATGAATGGAGGGGCTGGAGCTACCTGGAGGCCACTCTGTACCTCCTGGATGGAGTTCCTTCTAGAAACTCAGCCAGAGAAACAGAAAGAAACTGAGTACTGAATATTAATTGAACCCCTGGGGAAAATCTCACCAAAAACCACCAATGTTTATGAAATATTAAAGTATGCGAACTCTCTTTATTTTTACACTTTCGCTAAGTATTCTGTCCACTTCTTTGTTGTCATAAGAGATAAGAACTGTTACAGGAGCCACACCATGGGAAGGGAATGCATCTGGCCCTCTGTTGTCATATATGGGTGTTTTATCATTGAGTACATTAGATGAAAATATTTAAGAGCAATTAATAATAGCAAAATTTCCCAGGAAGAATTACAGGTTCTCTGGACTGGCAGGAAGGAGAACAACTAGGAAATACCAAACTAGGCTATGTCCCCAAATGAACAATTTTGGGAAACAGATGTGACAAGATGGGGACAACCAAACCAGTACGCTTGAGACAGAAGCAGCAGGTCATCCTGGGGGGACCGTATCTGCCAATGCTTTCACCCAGTGTCCTTTGAAAATGGAAAATCTCTTAAATCTTTAGGAGACTGAATTTGCCTAGTATAAAACATAATATTTAGCACATTAAAACAGTGTTTCTCATAACTTGTGGAGAAGAAGTTCACCAGATGTGGAGTTGGTACCCACTCCTGGGGTGTTGTGGATGGAAATTTCCTTTAGATATTGGGTGGAGGCAAGATTCTCCAGAATTACCCATCGAATAGTCTAGACCCTTCACAGAGAAGCCCTTTGTAATTTAGGTGTTATAATATATACTGCTTCACAGCATGATGTACCTGACTTCCAGAGACAGAAGCTTTGACCTCCTAGGCAAGGATGGACATGTTTTGGGGCTACTGTGGGTGAACCACCTCATGGGGTTGAGAATACTATTGCAACCATGAAAATATTTTTTCTCCTTTTGTGATGTCCTAGGGCCTTTTGCAACCACAGATTTCATGATAGCTAGGCATTACTTCCCGAAGGGTAAATATTTTACCTGGAATAGTGGGAAAGAACATACTGTAAGCCCCCCTTTATGTTTCTATGCAAACAAAGAAGCAAATGAAAAAGTCAAATGAAAGGTGATACATGTCCCAGTGAGTTTATAATATTTTCACTAAGAAAAGAGGGAATGAAAAGATCGATAGGAATGGCTGTTGAGAAGATTTGGTAGTTGGAGGATGTGACCTTTAGGTCAAGGTCGTTGGCACCACACTTGAAAAGAAACCCACAATAAACAATCTTATTGGGCCACACTGTGTTTAGTTCATCTCAAGTCTTCATTCCTTTGTGATCTGAATCATCAAATGAAAACCTGGCATTCCCAATTTTCTCCATGTTTAGACTCAATGAACCGAGAGAGCCTTGATTTGTGAGGTTTCCCCAAGTTTTGTTCAACTCCCCCACTATGGTGCTGCCTGCCAAGTGCCAGGCTTATTTTTTGACAATACATGAATGACTGTTGATGACACGTTTCAAAAAATGATAGACCCTGGTGAGGGTCTTTATTCAAGTTTCTCTTGCTAATTGATCTTTCTTTCTCTTAGTCATTTTTCCACCTAAATATCAAGACTTCCGGAGCTGTGCCACCAATGGGAGTTCTCTGCTGACCGGGTTTCTGAGATACTTTGTCTTGGCAATGGCTTTAAATTATTTTGAAGTTAATGAATAAAGCAGTTTAGTGTATCCACAAACAGAATAAATGTAAGAGTTCACAAAATCATTTCAGAAAATTACTGACAAATGAAATGAACTCATCTCGACTGGCAAATTTTCCACATCTCTGGATGCCAATTTGTGTGTATATGTTTCTATGTGTGGTTTGTATTCAACATGTCCTTTAGGATTCTCTCTTTGTAATCTTCCATATTTTCTTTGAAAGATGAGGGTCTCTTTAATAGCCAGTATTTAACTCTATTGGAATCACTTTAATCTGATTACCTGCCTTTATCTCAAATGTGACATTATAATGCAGGCCTGGTTACCTAAGTGTTCAAATGGATAAAACAAACAAAAATCAAATACTCTGATAGTTTTAGCTGATGTGCTAGCTGTGCTAATAAAGGTGAATTTGCATTTACTAGGCTTAGTTGTGGACTGTTAACCTCTTTTCTCTCTCATTGCAGAATAAATGGGCAGGCAAGTTGGCATCTTATCCATGTACAACCATCTATCACACTTGGCTGTGTGTGTGTGTGTGCGTGTGTATGTGCTAAAATCTCCCTTGTTCTGTCCCATGCATTTCTTGAAGTCACACTGGTCATTACTGGTACCCAAGAGGGCTGACCTCACCTTTCTGCTGCAGAAAGTACACAGCTGTAGGTGGTTTCAACATGCTTCTTCCTGGTCCATTACTCCTAAGAGTGGCTGCCGAAGGCCAGCTCCGGCTGAGGCCAGGTTTCCACAGGAAGAGACGGCATTGGTGAATTGAGGGGGATTGAGGAGTCACTAACCACTTGATCAGAGTGTAGCAAACAGCCTACTGAGGGTCTCAGCAGGCCTTTATTTATACATTGCAAGCAAGCAGTGGGATTACACCATCATGTGCATAGAGCAGAAAGATAACAATCATTACATTTTTTCTTAAGAACAGTTTGGGGTCTTTATGACCTCCAGTCAAGATTCAGGGCATCATACTGTTTCAAGGTAAGGCCTACATGCTAGACAACATATTTTTATCAGCATACTAGTTTTTTAATACTAAGGCAGCCATGGCAACTTTGCGTAGTCACTACTAACCATTTTGTTATTACTCAGAGTATAAGACAGACTACTAGTTGCAAGGTCTAGAGTCAAACTAATGTCAATATTTTTTGTTATTAGGGAGACTTTTTATATATGATTATAATTTAAGTAAAACAGAGGCAGAGAAGAGGGGAGGAGGGTTGGTAGGTTTACGTGACTTATTTATCACCTGGGAGATACAGAGCCTTCCACAGTGGGCCAAGTTACAGAGGTCTTTCTTCAGTTCCCAAGGCCAGTTTCCCATAGCAAATGTTTAAGTCTGGGAAATTATCTAATAACTAACTTCTGAGTTTGTAAAACAATCACATTCCAATTGCATTTGATCCTGCCTGGTTTTGCAGTATTGGCTTTTTGAATTTGTGTTACAGTATTTGCCAATCAGTAGTTCATCATCAAAATGCATAGCATCCAATTATTTTGTTTAACAAAACAGCCAATTTTATAACACCCCCGTGAATGTTTTTTCAGTAAGCATATATCATGAAATCACAGAATTACAATTTTAGCCAAGAGAGAAGGAGTCTGGCAGGGACCAGCCTTTGGAGCACCCCGATCTTTCAAGAGTGTCCCTCATACCCGGACTTTTGTTAGGCGGCACAAGCAGCTGGTCCGCACCAAGTGGCTGAGACTCCAGCTCTCTTATTTGATAGGTAGACAGGCCTACCTGGGTTGATGGCCTCTGCTGAGTTAAAGAACTCTGCTGAGTTAAAGAGTAGGGAACTCTTGTTTTGGATAGAAAAGGGTAAAAGGTCAAGACCTTGTTAAGGTCATTGTGCCCAGGTAAGTGCTGAACTGATCATCCACCTTGTAATGTGCAGGATCTCTTAGCATTTTAAGCCCATCTCCTAGTGATTGGGAAGGTACAATTCTCAGGAACATGTCTTTACAGAGCTACTTTTTGGCATAACTAAGAAAAAAATAGGTCAATAGAAAAGGCAATCATTTATAGAAAATTATGGAAAAATGATTTAGTTGTACTACTGAGTTTTCAGTAAATAGTGTTTTCAGCTTCTTAGTCTGTATCATTTCTTTGCCTCTGTATATGATCTTACTTAAAGCTAATTCACGTTGAGAAAATTACCCTTAATAATGATCCAATCTAGCTAGTACAGCTGGTTAATTGAAGAGTCTGTGCGGTGTTTCTACACTTTATTTTCTGTTGTTTTACTTCTATGTCTTCATGTGAAACCCAAGAATCTAGTATCAAAATTCATGCAGTGAACCCTGGCAACTGGGGGCTCCTGAGTGGGGTCTCCCACTTGCCTAATATCTTACTGGAAGCTGGGTATTCCTCCCATGTTTCCTATTTTTTTTCATCATTTCATCAAAATCTCAGTCATCTTTGCAATCACTTATATTTATTTTTCTTAGATTTATTTATTTATTTATGCATACAAGCACTAGGATGCAGGCCAGAGGTGTGGGGGTGGTGAGAGGATTCACCACAGAGAGCAGGGCGCAGAACAGGCAGATCAACAGAAGTACACTGCTGAGGGGAGCAGTGGGCAAAGCAGGAGAGGTCTGCCATGCCATGCGGGTCCCCTCCCTGGCCAGCAGCAGGGATCGAACTCAGGCTGCAGTGGCTGCGGTTTGCTTCATAGTGCATTGCTTAACCCGCTGCGCCACCAGGGAGGCCCGCAATCCCTTATATTTGAATTGCAATCCAAATAACATACTCTGCATTTCTAGTTAGAAAATTTCCTGTTGGAACAATTTTTCAGCCTTTTCTTTGCTGAAATGATTGACAACTTCTCTCTTAAGTCTCACTCCTCCTTTGGCTTCAGTCTTATTATCCTCCCTAGTTTTTCTCTGAGCTCTGTCGTTACTTCATTGTCTATTTTTTTCTTCACTAATTCTCTAAATATTACAATGGACAACTTGTTCAGCCTTAGCTTTTTTCCCTCTTCTATTTTTGCATATTTATTCATGTACTCATCAAATGTCTGTTGAGCTCTTCTTTTTTTTTTTTTTTTAAAGATTTATTTATTTATGCATACAAGCACTGGGGTACAGGCCAGAGGTGTGTGTGGGGGTGAGAGGATTCACCACAGAGAGCGGGGAGCAGAACAGGCAGCTCAACTGAAGTACACTGCTGAGGGGAGCAGTGGGCACAGCAGGAGAGGTCTGCTGCGCCATATGGGTCCCCTCCCTGTCTGGAGGCAGGGATCGAACTCGGGCTGCAGTGACTGCAGTGGCTGCGATTTGCTTCATAGTGCGTTGCTTAACCCACTGCGCCACCAGGGAGGCCTCTGTTGAGCTCTTCTCATAGACAAGTTCCATTCTAAGTGGTTGGCATTCATCAGCGAGCAGGGGATGTCTTTCCATTTCTTTCTGTCCCTTCTATTTCTTTTAACAATGTCGTATAACTTTCTTTGTATAGGTCACTCACCTCCTTTGTTAGGTTTATTCCCAGGTATTTGATTTTTTTTTTTTTGTTTCAATTATAAATGGGATTGTTTTCTTAATTTTTTTCTTCTTCAGATTGATTGTTGCATGTAGGAAGGCCACTGATATTTATGTGTTGATTTTGTATCCTGCTCCTTTACTAAACTGGTTTATTATTTTAATTAGTTTTTCTGCAGAGCTTTTAGTGTTCTCTAATGCATATCATCATCTACAAATAGTTATAGTTTTACTTGACTCAACAAAAATGAAGTAAACGATCCAGTCAAAAAATGGGTAGAAGAGTTAAAAAGACACTTCTCCAAAGAGGAGATGCAAATGACCAACAGGTATATGAAAAAATGCTCAACATCCCTCATAATCAGGGAAATGCAAATCAAAATCGCAATGAGATACCACTCAGACCAGTGAGAATGACACATATTTTAAAAACTAGCAACAATAAATGGTGGTGAGGATGTGGAGAAGAAGGAACTCTACTGCACTGCTGGTGGGAATGCAAACTGGTTCAACTGCTATGTAAAGCTGTGTGGAGGCTCCTTAAACTACTGAAAATGGAGCTACCTATGACCCAGCAATTCTACTCCTAGGAATCTTCCCAATAAGCACAAAAACATTAATTCTAAAGGAAACCTGCACTCCTATATTTATTGCAGCACTATTTACAATAGGTAAGATAAGGAAACAACCCAAATGCCCACAAATAGATAGATGACTGGATCAAGAAGATGTGGAATATTCAATGGAATACTATTCAGCAATCAAAAAAGATAACCTCATGCCATTCACAGCAACATGGATGGAACTGGAAGGGATTATGCTCAGTGAAATAAGTCAGAAGGGAAAATACCATACAGTTTTACTTATAAGAAGAATATAGGGGAGACAAAAAAGGGTCAGGAAAAAAATAATAAATAAAAGACTAAAATTAACAGGCAACTATAAATCATAGATATTCTGCAGGGGAGGGGCAGAGAGAGGAATCAAAATAGGAGGGAAGAGCACAAGGGACTCTGGTGATGGTGCACAGGTGAACTGGTGGAGTGAATTTTATGGGGACTACACCTAGGAGGAGAAAGAAAATACAAAAACAAAGAATGATATCATATATATGATTAAAAATGAGTAGTGGGGCCTCCCTGGTGGTGCAGAGGGTTAAGCAACGCACTATGAAGCAAACCGCAGCCACTGCAGTTCGAGTTCGATCCCTGCTCCCGGGCAGGGAGGGGACCCACATAGCACAGCAGACCTCTCCTGCTGTGCCCGCTGCTCCCCTCAGCAGTGTGTTTCAGTCAGTCTGCCTGTTCTGTTCCCCACTCTCTGTGGTGAATCTTCTCACCCCCCCACACCTCTTAACTGTACCCCAGTGCTTGTATGCATAAATAAATAAATCTTTAAAAAAATGAGTAGTTGAAATAATCAATTGCTGGACATTACAAAAGCATTTATTTTTCTACTTCTTAATAACTTGGAATATTTTTTACTTTGAATATTTTTATGTAACTGTTAAAGTGTTGCCGACTTGATAGACTGGAATTTACAGTAACCATTTGTTCCAGACCTCTCTAATGCTATTATTAAATTCTTGGCTTAGGTTTTGCAGGCAACAGTATTTTCAAAAGGAAAAAAGAAAATTACCTAGCTTGACTCAGTTAAATACTTCAGGACACATCTGTTTGTACCTCAGTTTGACTGATTGAAGCTAGTTAATTTTCTTTAGTCCTTTTGTAAAACTATCCCATGGATCTGTGGTGAAAGGCAGTGAAGCATAGTTCTACTTTTCTTTTTTTCTTCTGCTATTCTTACCAATAAGATTATGTGAAGGGGGCCTCCCTGGTGGCACAGTGGGTTGAGCAGTGCACTATGAAGCAAACCGCAGCCACTGCAGCTCGATTTCCATCCCTGCCGCTGGCCAGGGAGGGGACCCACATGGTGCAGCAGACCTCTCCTGCCTCGCCCGCTGCTCTCCTCAGCACTGTGTTTCAGTCAGTCTGCCTGTTCTGCTCTCCACTCTGTCTCGTGAATCCTCTTGCCTTCCTGGACTCTGGTCTGTACCCAGCTCTTGTATGCAGAAATAAAGAAATCTTTAAAAAAAAAAAAGAAAGAAAGCTTTAAAAAAAAAAAGATTATGTGGGGCCTCCCTGGTGGCGCAGTGGGTTAAGCAACGCACTATGAAGCAAACTGTAGCCACTGCAGCACGAGTTCAATCCCTGCTGCCGGCCAGGGAGGGGACCCACATGGTGCAGCAGACCTCACCTGCCTCGCCCGCTGCTGCTCCCCTCAGCAGTGTGTTTCGAGTCGATCTGCCTGTTCTGCTCCCCACTCTGTCTCTGGTGAATCCTCTCACCACCCTGGACTCTGGCCTTGTACCCCAGCTCTTGTATGTATAAATAAATAAATCTTTAAAAAAAAAAGATTATGTGAAGGTAGACGGAATAGATCAAGTGCAATGGAATGTGGTCATGTTTTTATCCATTTGAAACAAACCAATGATCGATCCACTGAGCCAAACTAATGCGAATATCTGGGTTTTATTTTTCATTTATCTCCTTGCAGTCTGTCTCACAACTTACAAAATTTGAGTGAAAAGAAAAAAAAAAAAACTCCCCCAAAGAAATAATAGAACATGAAGTCAGCAAAGAGGCATGTATCGGGACTATATACCATCTATAGCAATATTGGTTTCTAGATTAGAAAGAGAAATATTAAATGACATAATAGCCTATTGGTTCAAAAAAAGCCTTTAAGAATAATATCCAGTTAATGGAATGGCAAAAACGATGAACGAAAAGATGACAGTCTCCTCCCTGCTCTATTATGTTTCCACTCCCTCTTTGATCAACAGGAAGAACACACTTCACTGATGGTTCTTGGGACACAAGCTTATTATTTGCACTGAGGTATAATCTTCAACTCTCTCTCCAAAGTCATTAAAGAAGACACGAGTCCAGGGAAAGGAGGTACCTGATTGCAGAGGACTGCAGTCCTTCTCTAACTCCAGCTCTGCTGTATCGTACCCCGGGCATGTGCAAGGTATCTGCTAATGGGACATTGTTATATGTAATCTTTTCTTTTCCCCATCAGGTTGAAGTGGAAAGTTGATCTAATGCTTGGAAAACACTCTCTCCCTTCTTTTTCTTCTCCCTTTCATATTTCTCTCACTTCTTCTCAACCTTCATGTTAAGGCACATTCATTCACTTGGCTTAAAGTTGGCAACATAAATACCATATGGTTTCACTCATATGTAGAATATAGAGAAACTGAACAAAAAGTTAAGAACAAGACAGAACTTTCTTTTTTTTTTTTATTAGTTATATTTGACATCATTTGTAGTCCCCAGGGGGTGCCCACCACCATTTCACCCGTGCACCATCACCTCAGTCCCTTGTGC
>JAGFMF010011492.1:2364653-2382960 GCA_019455555.1 Galemys pyrenaicus | reverse complement strand
GTACTCCTATGTTTATCGCAGCACTATTTGTAATTGGTAAGACCTGGAAACAACCCAAAAGCCCAAAAGTAGAGGACTGGATCAAGAAGATGTGGTACAAGACAGAACTTTCAAGCTGACCAGAGAGCTGAGGCATCCAGCAAGGGAGAGGGAGGGGGAGGGGTCAAAATAGGGGCAGGAAGAGCAAAAAGGATGGTGGTGATAGATCAGGGGCGCTGTGATGGTGGAAGAACTACAGGGACTACACATGAGGGGAGATATTAAATACTGTCCAAATATTAACAACAATCTAAGAAAACAAATTTTAAAAATACTAAGAACCCCAGTAAAGTTGGCAACATATAGATATGTGGAATTTGTTAGAAGGAGGGATACTTTGGGGTCTGGGCTTGGCCAGTGTTACAGCTCTGTCTTTTAGAAGGTGCTTCATTGGGGTGAGAAGAGAGTGGATCCCAGGTACAGAGAACACCCCCTTTTTTACTTGTTATAACCTGTGTGTGTTTATTCTCAACAGTCCCTTCAAGGGTGGAGAACAGCTCTTATTTGGGCAAGGTTTTGACACCAAATGGCGTTAGCCGCCCAGCTCTAACTAATGACACAAATGACTCACCCAAACAATGGTTGATCTGGTGAAAACTATTTATTAATTTCTTCTGTCTGCAGTGCAAATCATTCAGAGAAACAGATATTAACAATTTCATTCATAGTTCTGACCCCACATCTCTCTCTGCTTGGACATGGGATTTTAGAAGGCTGGTGAGAGGTCATCTTCGTTGTGTTTTATAGTAAGTCTGACCCACTGGTTTCTGACTCCGTTCCCCGCCCTAGAGTGGGCCACCCTGGCTTCTATTGTCCTCCGCTTCAAGTAGCCATGTCACCCTGAGGGCTCAGTGACGAGGCAGCCACTACAGGTCAAAGTTCAGCCCTTGTCCATGACCCCTGCCATCCCAGAAACACCTGCGGCATCCAGGGTACCTGGAGTGAGGCTGCCTGGGAACTGCTTTCAGAAACCAAGAATATTTATTGACCTTTTACTTTTCACAATTTTCTTTTTTTTTAGTCTTTCATATGTCAAACATACTAGACCCAAGGGGAGCAAAATATGAATATAAGACTTCCTTTTCTCAAAAGAGCTTAAACACAAGTAGGGGAGACAGATTGTATAAAATAAAACACTAAAAATGGAATATGGAGCTGGTCAGGGTCTAGGGCACCAAGTGGAATCTGAGGGATTCTCTAAGAGGATTCACCAAGTCGAATCTCTAAAATCTCATCCCAACAGCATGTTCCTGTTAGCAGTAGGGTAAGGGAGCAAAAACATATATAGCCCCTCTCCCGCATGGTGAGAGTTCTCACACAGTCCTGTGAAACCCAGTTCTTTGTTCTTAAAAAATCTTTCAAATCCCCTAATTGGAGGAGCCACCACCTCTACATCTGCTCTGGCAGTGACAGTCCACTCCAACTCTTCTTTTGTACTTTCAGATTTCTCCCCACAAACCTCCAGCCCCACTCTCTGTCTCCATTCTTTCACCCCAGTACTCCACAGACCTGCTTCAGCTCCCCTTTTCTCCCATGACATCATCCCCAGTCTTCCAGCAAAGGTCTAACAGGAGCCATGGGGCATCATATTCACTGGCTGCTGGATGGAGGGGAGAGGTGGTTGGATAAGACCTGTCCCTCTTGGAGAATCTTGGTTTGACTGGAGAAAAGGAAAGTAGTGTCATAGAGGAAAGTTTGGAGAACAGCAAAGAGAGTAAGATACATGACAGCACTTAGGAACCTGAAAGCCAATTTTATGTCCTGGGCATATAGGGGAGACTGGCAAGGCAGGGAGGGAGGCTCACCCTAATCCTGAAGACAGCTCCAGGAAGTGAATGTGAGGATGGGTGGGGGGGGGGCTGGATTTCCCTCCAGTAGGAGAAGTTGATGGGCTCCTAATGGGCCAAGCAGGGTTCCAGAAGGTGCTTGAAGGAGACACCCAAAACCAGCTGCTACAGATGTGGCTGTGCAGTCCCTGGGGTTTCCTCACAGTCACTATATGCAAGAATTGATGGGAACAGCATCACAGACAAGACACCTGTATGTCTTGCTACAGCTTTCACCCCTAAGTTTTACATTAAATACTATATTTAAGTTCTTACACATATTTTGGTGACAGAATAGAGAAATTGTAGTGACTTGAGTTTCAGTACTACCTTTTGCTTATTAAATGAACATCACCATGAAACTTTAATACAGTGTTTCTATAAGATTACTGAAGGGAGTTCATGGGACTTATTGTTCATATGGAAAAATTTAGATTTGAATTAAAAATATCGTCACATGTTATCTCTGCCCATGAGCATATGAAGACACTATCAAAGGATAGTTTACTGATAATCCTCAGCCTAACATATATCCTCTCTATTTAAAGAATATATAAATTGGGAAGTACACATTTTATGTCTTAGTGGCCAAGTCTGTGGTCTTTTAGAGTAAAACTAGTATGTACTGTTGAAAATGTAGCTGTGGAAAGTGGATTTATGTCTTGTCACTTTGGGAGATCAAAAGTGCCCTCCTTCTTGACCATAGGGTATGAACAACGAAAGTTCCCTATATTAGATATTTGCAAATATTGGCTGATAATATTTTTGCTATAGATTTGGCTTTTAAGGTTAAAATCCCTGATAGTGTGGATTTTGACCCCCATTTAAAAAACTAAGTAAAGACAAACAGTAAAAATCACCAAGAACGAAATAGTAATATAATCTTGGAGCCCAAACTCTCAAGGTAACACCACCTTTTCTGGACATTTCAGCAGATACCATGTTCTTATTCTTTGCTTTTATTAATGATGGTTGAAAAGAGGTTGGTATCAGAAAGTTTACCTTGCTATGGTAATTTCCACAACACCTTAATCCCCAAAGTTTCTGCCTTAGTCCCTTGAAGCCCAATTGCCTTTGTGGAGCATCAGTTGTTTGCTTGGGCAAATTAATCTCTCTGTCTTTGAAAAACACACAATACTTTCCGGCTTAGACAGATCACTTCCTTCAGTAGCTGTTTTGATCTTTTCTTACTTCTGCCTAGGGAGCATGAACAATTTTACCAAATTAGTTGAAATTTCAACTTTTTTTTTTTAAGAATTAAGCATCTGCTCTTGAATATTTCCCATGTCAGTACTAGAATCAAGTCTTGCATTGCAATGTTGTAGAGTGTACTATAAAAAAACTTTCCTAGACTGTACTTAACCAGGCTCTGATTTCTAGGTTACTAAAACAAAAAGTGTTAAATCCTAATGAATAATAAGAAGGAGACAGTAAAAAAAAGAGAAGCATTGTCAAACTTTTAATAAAGACATTTGTTTCCTTTCTTGTTTTTTGGTAAATTCATAGTGCCTACAATTTATAATGTGGCTAAGTTTTACAGTTTACAATTTTACAGCCCAAAAGTAACATAACATTAAAAATACACAGAGACTGGGCATTTTACCTATCAAAAGTCATAAATTTAAATGTCTACACCAGATATTCTTCACTAAGGCCTTACACAGATGAAAAAGCTGATGCTGAAACACAGTGGGGAGATTGTACGAGAATGAAAAAGTCTCTTCTGCATGTTTTCGTGTCCCATCCGTTCCCACTTAATACATGCTAGATAAATCACAGAGGCCCCCTAGAGGAAAGCAACAGATGATCTCTTTGAAGGTTTTCCTCAGTTCTTGGCTCCGGAGAGCATAGATCAGAGGGTCAATGATGGAATTACACATGATCAGTATGAGATACAAGTTAAAATGAGACATGAAGCACACACAGTATGGATTCTGGGGACAAGAGATGTAGAAGATCAAGTGGAGGAAGAATGGAGCCCAACAGACAACAAAGACCCCGATCAAGATGGTCAAGGTGATGGCTCCTTTCATGTTGGCACCTTGGCGGACGGTGCCCGTGCCCGGGAGGACAGCGATCCTCTTAATGTGGAGTCTGGCCAGCAAGAACATGTGGACATACAGAGACGCCATGAGAGCCAGCATGGTGAAGAACATGGTGATGAGGCAGATGATGACAGCGCTACTGTCTGAGTAAATGATGAACAGGATGCCCGAGACCGTGCAGGCGGCCCAGATACAAGTTATGGTGATACCCACCCGCTTCACCGTCATGATATTATGATACTGCAGGGCATAAAAGATCGTAAAGTACCTGTCCACTGCAATTGACAGCAGGCTGCAAATGGATGCAAGCAAGGAGCTACAGATCACCGAGTCAATGACATTATCAATATTCACGGTGAAACTCTGTGCATCGGTGTCTGTACTGTTTAACAGAGTGATGACAATGGTTTCTGATCCGTTCGACACGCTCACCAACATATCGGCCACAGCCAGGCTACAGATGAAAAAGTACATTGGGGAGTGCAGATTCTTGTTCTTGGCTATGGCCACAATCACCAGAATATTCTCCAACAAACTTATGACACCCAGAGTCACAAAGACCTCAGGAGAGACAAAAAGTTGCTCGTAGCAGCCTCCGTCGGGGTAGCCTTTTCCCAAGGACTCACTGGCATTGCTGTGCAGTCTGTAGGCGCTGTGGTTCCAGAAGTGGAGAGAAGTGTGCATCCCAGGCAGGTGGGTGGAGTTCATCCTGGCCAAGTGGAGTCAAATCCGCCCACAACTGATGGAACCTGCTGGGTCAGGTGGCCTCAGTGATTTTTCTCCTGGTCTTTATCTAAAGATGAAATTGGCATGCCTGTGGCGAGTGGCTGGTACTTGCCCCAAAGCTAGCCAAGGAGTTTTTAGTCTATTTCAGGTCCCCCCAATCGGCCTCACTTTAAAATCGTGGGCTTCAAAATGCTCATTCTCAATTGAAAAAGTCTGCCGTTTGCTTTGTTGTTCTCATTTTCGCTTGAACTTTTAGGATTCAGGTGTTTTCAAAATAGTTTTCCTAGGAGCTGCGGTGGTGCTGGCCGCGACGCTGTGCGCCCAGGCTCTCTCCGTCCGCCACCTCCCTGAGGTGTCAGTTTGCAACCAGAAGCCTTGCTTTGACTGTTCGGAGCTGCTGCTGCGTTTTGTGGTGTGTGGAGGGAAAAAAAAGGTTCACTGTGGCTCCTCCTTCGCTTCTTTCTGACCAATCCGGGCGCAGGGGGGTGGGGGGAGTTGGGAGACGCCTCTCTGTTCCGGAGATACAAATCTCAGAGTAACGGTGATTCAGAGGCAGAGGTTCTTGGGGTCAGGAAACCGGCGGTGCCTGAACACTAAATTCCGCTTTTCAAGTTTTCAAGGAAAACAATTTGGTGACTAGAGGACATTCTTGGATATCACAAGCCATCTTGAGGCAGACAGGCTGACTTCTGCTGAAAAAAGAGACGTGTGTACGCACGTAGCGCGCGTGTGTAAAATGAAGTGTGCAAAACATATAGACCTCTCTTCCTGAAATATGCACGCTTTTGGCCAGGAGACTGAATGCATTTACCCTTTCAATTTCTTTGAATTAAGAACCCAGGCAGGGCCTCCCTGGTGGCACAGTGGGTTAAGCAACGCACTATGAAGCAGCCACTGCAGCACGAGTTCGATCCCTGCTGCCGGCCAGGAAGGGGACCCACATGGCGCAGCAGACCTCACCTGCCTTGCCCGCTGCTCCCCTCAGCAGTGTGTTTCAGTCCATCTGCCTGTTCTGCTCCCCACTCTGTCTGGTGAATCCTCTCACCTCCCTGAACGAGAGAGTATCTGACAATGTGTGCTATGCTGTGGATATGATGTATGTA
The DNA here is from genome assembly GCA_019455555.1 of Galemys pyrenaicus. NCBI lineage: Eukaryota > Metazoa > Chordata > Mammalia > Eulipotyphla > Talpidae > Galemys > Galemys pyrenaicus. Next base: position 2,377,221 of record JAGFMF010011492.1, on the reverse strand, counting down.
AGTAACTACAATGCATTAAAGGGTTCAAGACAGAACTTATTTCTTGGGCACAAATGCCTACACTCCCTTCAATCCTAGTCCACTGGGATTCAATCCTAGTCCATTACATTGGACTGTGACCCCCAACAAGCAGTAAGTGCTACCACACTGAGCTGCCAGGATAATGGTGTTTATCTCTCTTAGCAACAGGCAATAATGATTTCAACTTTCCAAGTTTTTATGGGAGCTATTATCTATAAGGAGCAAACCCAATTACATGAAAGCCTTTCTTTCCTCTATTTTGGATGTGTATGAGTAATGAATTTCCTATTAAATAAGCAATAGAGATTAAATTGTTTAAATATCAGTAAGTCAACTCACTATAATCATCCTGAATCAATTTGTCTTTGTGCCCCTTATGATGGTATATTTGTTCCATTTGCTTAGATTAGAAATCAGTGTCAAATTTCTTCACTTTTCCCAAAAATCCATACAAGCAATCACTTATAAAATACCTTCTGGGTCTGATTGTTATTTTTTTTTCTCCTTACAAAACTCACTTCTCTATAGTCTTCATGGGACTTTATTGCAGACTCATACCATGGAAGTTAACTTGCATGCCAGTCTGAGATTTTCCTATGCCCACTCTATTTGTTCTGTTTGGAATGCTCTATCCCTGTATTTGTGAATACACCAGCACCCTTCCAAAATTTACCTGAGATTTCCTAGATATCATGAGCTGGAAACAATTACCTTTCTCTGTTGCCAATTGCTTTTTTCTTTTTTTAAATTTAGCTCTGAGTCATATACCAAAAAATTTACTACCTGAAAAATCAAAAGCATAAAGTGTAAAATTAAGTGGGATTATTTTTGTCTACTCACAGAATCTCACAGTCATCACCACTTTCATTTCCAGAACATTTTCATCAGCCTCTTAGTAGTCATTCCGCATCACACTCCCTTATCCTTGGAAATGCCTAATTTACTCTCAGTTTCAATGTATTTGCCTTTTCTAGGCATTTCACATATTTGTAATCACGCACTATGTGACTCTTGGTGAGTCACTTATTTTTACTTAGCATAAGACTATTTTTTAAAGATTTATTTATTTATACATACAAGAACTGGGTACAGGCCTAAGGTGTGGGGGTAGGAGGATTCACCAGAGAGAGTGGGGAGCAGAACAGGCAGACTGACTGAAACACACCGCCGAGGGCAGCAGCGGACGAGGCAGGAAAGTTCAGCTGTGCCATTTGGGTCACTTGCCTGCGGGGATTGAACTCATGCTGCAGTGACTACAGCCCTTCTGAAATTCACTTCTTCAGGCAAACTGCAAATCTTTTCCAGGTACAGTGCCATATTTGTTTTGGATGTCAGTGTTTTTAAATATTAAAACTGTTAAAGCTGCTTTACTATCAGGTTTCTGTCGTTCTTTCTTTTTTTTTTTTTTTTACAAAATCCCATGGCTGGTAAAGTTTTTGAATACTGTGAGCCTAACCTCAGTTTTTTTTTCTCCAAAGCCAAGTTACTCTTATTTTGCACAACACACCGATTTCTAGAATACATATGTCACATATAATAAATGTAAGAAGACTTGGAATATACAGTTTGGGAAACATCCATGTTGAGCAAATAATTCTGACAAGATGTTTGCTTACTTAAAGGTGTTTCAAAATTGCCATGTACCATGAAACTGGGTTGGTCTTTGTCTATAAAGTTTATCTCTTATATTAGTAGACTAATATTTACATGTTCTTCAGTGTGCATAATTTCTGTCTTTATATAGAATGTTCCAGTAAAATGTTTATATAATTGATATGCAATCTTGATATAGATCTATAAGTTATTATTTTAGGAACTAGATATAATGTACATAGCTATAACATACAGATATCTGAAGCTGTTTTAGTATTAGTAGCAATAGTAATTACATATGCAAACTATAAAATTTATTGAAATATGAAAAGATGTGTAAAATTTTACCAACAATTAATAGAAGATAATACTAGGTAATAGTTTACTAAACATGGACATTTTGTTGCCTGTTGTAAAAATAATTTCTTTAAGATATGATATTATCATACATTTTAAGAGTTATCTAAATACTAAGTGGACTGCAATATGTCTTGTTGATATGTGTTTATAATTATTTTCATCAAAAGCAAGTGCAGTTATTATGTAATTTAGATATGTCACTAGTTTATTTCAAGTCTTTTAACATTAGACAGCACTAATAGTATAACTTTCATTATGTACACCCTTTGCTCCAAATAAAATATTAAGATATTATTCTTTATAAAATTGATGCTACAAAACATAAATTTATTTCAAAATATTGAAAAATTTTCAGAAAAAAGTCATTCTCAATGGGTTGCATTGGGTCTGTATGGTTTTATTGCTTTTATTTTAAACCCCTTTCTAGTTTACTTACTCTTCCTCCTTTGATTCCTTCTATCAATTAATCTTTTATAAGCACCTACTATATTCCAGATGTGAAAAAAATAATAAAGCATGTGCGCTTCTATATAAGGACTGCAGTGAAGGTAGCATCTGAATGGGAAAACCAAATTGTAAGCTAATAATTCTTATATATATTATTACCATTGATATGATAATAGAAATTAATAGAAATAATCTCAGATTGTGTCACTCTTAACTTCTTGGAGGTGTTTTATTAAGATGAAAATTGGAAGTAGGATTTGATTGAGTGAAATCAGTGGGGAGAGAGGGAATTATATAGGCAGATGGAATATTTCTGCAAAACCAGTTTGTGTGAAATGATATTGCAAATTTGAGGAATGGCAATCACTTTGGCATGGCTAGAGTACACAGAGGAGAGGCACAGAAATCAGCCTGGAGATATTAGCAAGGAACAGCTCACCTAGGGCTTTCTTTGCATACCAGGGAACTTGGCTTCCTTAGCTCCTATGACAACACTTAAAATCTCAGTCTCATGTTACCTTCTGGACAAGTGCTTCAAGCTTGAGGAGAAACAAGATAAAATTTATATTTTGGAAAATCACAGTGTAAAATTATGGAGGGTAAAGAGTTAAGATACACACATATACAAGCAATAACTCTTACCATTGTGTACTCATTATAGACAATCATGTTAGAAAGTACCATTGGAGAATTGAGGCAACACCAATTTGGGGGTCGGGTGGGGCTGGTGTCATAAAGAAAGCATTCCATGCTTGAAAGAAGAAATATAAACTATATACTTAAATAAGTTACAGTCTCTATTTTCAATGAGGAAAAAACAAATGAGCTAATAATGTGGAAATACAAAGAGGCTTCCACAGAGAAAGAGGATATTGACAGTGTGTGGATATGTAATCCAGTGAGAAGGGATTGAAAAATCTCTGAGAAGACAGCATCTGCAACAAACCTTAACCCTTGGGCAGAAACTGATCATATGAAGAAAAATGAGAAAAGACTTTCAAGTCCAGGAAACATTAGCAATGGTATAGATGTGAAAAACAGCATGCTATATAAGGGACAGGAATGAGATAAAGATTACAGAAATATAAGTAAGAGTCAAGGAGTCTTTCCTATTTCCTGGCAGAAATATGATCATTGAAGACCTTCCAGCTTTAGTTTATGAAGACAGTTTCAGGTGAACTTGTTGGATGCTAGGTAGGTTAGCAGAAACTAGGCATTGGTAATAGGATTGAAGATAAATGGACACTTCATACTAATATGAAATTTGCAACATGATGATTTCTTGCCTGTGTGGAAGGAAGAGAGGAAGGAGTGAGGGAAGAACCCAGCTTTCATCCAAATGGGGAATTTGTATTTGGAATTCTTATGCAAAAGAATTTCATTGAATCAATTTCGATGGTGACATTATATAAGATCATAAGCGGTGGGCATTTGTAGTATTCAGTTAATAGAAAACAACTTTTCTTATCCTAAAATGAAAATGAGAGGAAAATGTACTGTTTTCTTTTCATTGCTTACTGCACTGCCTTTTATTAACAACCCTTATAATATTGAGTAAAAGGTATCCTAATTTATTTTAGATTACTGAGTCAGATTTTATTATTCAAGAGTGATAAATCCATATAATCTTCTAAAGCAAACACCTTAATCTGTAGATATATTTTCTGACTTGTTCAATCAGTGGGATATAGTCAAACTAAGATGATTATAGCACTGGATCCAAGTCCCTTTAACAAGATAATTAACAGATTTTAGGCCTTTGGAAATTAAATAATATTCACTGCCTTCAATTGCTCCTCATATATCTCCAGTAACGGCACCATTCAATGTTACTTTTAAAGATTTAGAACTCTGGAAATATGTTACTCTGTTACTGGGTTTGTGGTTATTCATAGCTTTTACCTTGGGGAAGTTTCCATAACAAAGATTACAATATTAAGCAATTTCACTTCTTTCAAGATGAGAGGTATATCGAATGGACATATAATCACTCAGATTTTAACTTCTGTATATTCCTAGTATATGACATCACCGAGTACTTTTAACAGCAACAACAAAATGTATGGATGCTAATAAGCCATTTTTCTATATTTTCTTAGTGCTAGCCTTCTATTCCTCCAATATCCGGTAACATTTTTTATTTATGTGTCATTGGGAGAAATGGATTTCATTTGAAAATCAAACTTGGGCATGGCACACTTAATTGCCTGTCTGAAGTCTCAGTAGCCCATTACCCCCACAATCCTGGGTTAAGATATTATTCTTCATATTATTGCCTTTACCTTTATTTGGGAACCTAGTAATTTTATTTTATTTTTTGAATACTTAACTTATTCATGCATACAAGAGCTGGGGTACAGGCCAGAGGCGTGGGAAGTGAGAGGATTCACCTAGCTCAGAACAGGCAGATGGACCGAAACGCTCTGCTGAGGGCAGCAGCGGGCGAGGCAGGAGAGGTCTGCTGCGCCATGTGTCCCCTCCCTGGCTGGGGTTAGAACTCCGGCTGCTGAGCGGTGGATGCTTTACAGTGCGGCACTCAACCCGCTGCGCCACCAGGGAGGCCCTCTAGTAAATACAATAACTGGTCCTGGATACTCCATTTTTGCAGTTTTTTGGTCCCCTTTGATGGATTCTATCAGGATGACAGGACACAGAGGTCTCACAAATACCATTTTAATACCCCAGGAGGGGAGAAGCCAGTGCTTCAGCTCCGCATGGGTGGGCACATGCCGTGTTCAGGAGCACTGCCTGGTCACTGCTGCAATGTCAAATTTAACATTTATCTGAAATTTCATTTTTCCTTAAATCCTGTGTATGTCTTCTACCAGTCAAAACGTTTGTTAAGTTCAATGTGTCTGTCTGCTAGGACTACCATAGCACTGGGAAGTGCACAACACGTGAATTTATTTTCTCATGACTGGAGACTGGATGTCTTCAATGGAGGTTGGCAGGACTGGCTTCTTTGGGGCCACTTCTTAATTTGCAGAAGGCTCTTTCCTTGTGCCCTCACATTTCCCCTCGTTACACATAGGCATCCAGATTTCTTTTTCTAAGGAGAGTAGTAATATTGGGTTAGGATTCACTCTAACGGCCTCCTTGAATGGAATCTCCTCTTTAAAAACCTAATCTTAATTACGGTGTCATTCAGAGGCACTAAGGTTAGGGTTTCAACCTATGAATTTGGTGTGTGTGTGTGTGCGCACGCACGATTCAGTTTATAGCAGCACCCTCTCTTTGACAGTGGACTCTCGTTTAATTGCATGGGTACTCATTAAACATTGAGTCAGGAACTATATCAGGAGGTGGAAATACAGTTGGAACAGAAATAGTACTCTAGGGCCTCCCTGGTGGCACAGCGGGTTGAGCGCTGCACTGTGCAGCATCCTGAGCATAGCAGCGTGAGTTCGATCCTTGGTCAGGGATGGGACCCACATGGCGCAGCAGACCTCTCCTGCCTCGCCCGCTGCTCCTCTCAGCAGTGGACTTCAGTCCGTCTGATTGTTCTGTTCCCCACTCTGTCTCTGGTGACTCCTCTCGCCGCGCCACCCCCACCCCACCCCCCCGCCCGCACCTCTAACCTGTATTCCAATTCTTGTATGCATAATAAATAAACCATTAAAAATACAGCACTCTAGTGGCTAGTGGATGGAGGCTAAATGAATCAGTGATACTCAGAACACATGGATTTATTTATATTAAACAGCTACCAATAAAGAAATATTTTGTGAGAATTTACAAGTAAGTCAAAGTTTGTTTCTAATAGGAAGTAGCCTCTCTGACCTGTTGGAAACTTCCAAATTTCTTGCTAATTTTGGTAGTATAAAATAAAGTTAGTTTTAATTCAAAAGAATACCTGCACCCCTATGTTTATAGCAGCACTCTTTACGATAGGTAAGACTTGGAAACAACCTAAATGCCCAAAAACAGATGAGTGGATCGGGAAGCTGTGGTACATAGACATGATGGAACACTACTCAGTTATCAAAAATGAAAAACTAGATGCATTCATAGGAACATGGATGGAACTGGAAGGGATGATGCTCAGTGAAATAAGTCAGAAGGCAAAAGAAAAATACCAGATGGTTCCTCCCCTAGCAGGAATATAGGGGAACCAAATAAGGATCAAGGAAAGGAATAAGAACAACAATAATAATAATAACAACAAGAAAGACACAAAAACCAAAAATGAAAAGACAAGGATATATGTAAATTTAAAAAATTATATATAAAAAATAATAATTAAAGAAATAAAGTTAGTTTTTCAGTGACTATAAAATGATATTCAAGATTAGGGACACACTGATTTTTCTATTTGTACAATTATACTTTGTTAGTTATTTGACAGAACTGGAGAATTTAAACTAGTTTTGTTAAAATTACATTTCATTTAAGTGTGTATTTTGTTAACTGGACGGGTTTGAGGCATCCACATGTAAATCTATTGCTATTGTCAGAGAGCCAGCATTGCTGCTGCAGCTTCTTTTTGATACGTGAATAAATATTTTATATATTTAATTTAAAATGCTAATTAATGCTTCAGGATGTATCCATATTTCTATAACATAACCTTAATGTCTTTAATCACAAAGTCTCATGTCTACTCATTATTGACAAATTGAGGCATTTTATTTATTTTTAAAGATTTTTAAATTATTTATACATACAAGAACTAGGGTACAGGCCAGACATGGGGGAGAGAGGATTCACCAGAGACAGAGGAGGAGCAGAACAGGCAGATCAACAGAAGCACACTGCTGAGACGGGCAGTGGGGAGACAAGAGGGGTCTGCGGCACCATGTTGTCCCCTCCCTGACCAGGGATCGAACTCTCACTGCAGTGGCTGAGGAAGCTCCACAGTGAGGTGGTCAACCCCTTGCGCCACCAGGGAGACCCAAATTGAGGCACTGAATGAGAACGAGGGATTTATTTCATTTAATTATTTCATTAAAAAACTTAGTTCTTTTCAAGGATGTCCTTCTCTTTTTCATAGTCCTCTACCTACTCATCTATCTAGCTTTGCTCTCAATTCCTTCCACATACATAGTAGTCATGCTGTGCCAGTGGGGCAAAAACAGCCCCCTTTAAGCCTCATCTGGACTAAAGCCTGTGCTGATACTTGCTGTCCTGGACCCATTTGTTGCTCAGTGGGAAAGACGCTTGAATTTCAGGCCAGCAGTGCCTTCGTAGCTAGAGGCATCCTATATGCTTCGGTGCAGCCCTCTGACTTTGTATTGCTTGGCTGGCAGATCAGAACAACCTTCTGATGTGGACCCCACCCCCATCCCCCCTCCTTTGGTTGGTCAATCTTCTGATAGTTAAGTCCAGTTCACAGTCATTTACAGCCGATCACTTTGCCTACTTAGAAATACTGATCATTTCTTATTCCAGTGTTTCTCTTTTTCTCATTGGTCTTTTGTCTGTATAACTTGGAAATATTAGGTGGTGGATGGGGGCAGAAAAGCAGTTGACACATTAGTAAATTCTGGAAAGGTTTTATGTCTCTTACTTATTTGAAGTTTGTTTTTTTTTTTTTTTAAAGAAATGACCCTTTTCCATCCCCACACTTGGTCCAAGTTTCAGAGAAGCAGGAAATGTTCCACTCAGTCTTTTATTTTCAGATTTGTCTCTCATGGTTGGATTTCCTTTCAATGGCATAGTTTGATATATAAATAATGTGGAGGGAGAACTATGTGGACTACAATGATGTCAGAAAAAATAATCAGTAAAAAGAAAATATTTATATAAACCATAAATCAAGAAAACAATGGAATCGAGTTTGTGGATTCATATCAGCTCTAGAATATTGACTGTCAGTAGAGACATAATGTTCTCTTGATCAGTGAGAGACTTAAGTCTCTCGAGCAGTAGTTTGAGTTCATATCCTTGATCATGTACCAGATGTGCAATGTCACTTATATGATTAAGTCAATATACTGCTTTGTGATCTTAAAAATTTATTCAAGTGTCAATTGAGAAAGGAAAAATTGGAATTGAGATTAGAAATGGTGGATTGTGGAGCCTCCCTGGTGGTGCAAGGGGGAGGAACATAAGGGAACCAAAGGAGGATCAAGGAAAGGAATAAGAACAATAATTATAACAATAACACCAATAAAGACACAAAAACCAAAAATGAGGAGACAAGGACAGACTGGGGACACTTGGTGGGGAGGGGAGGGGGAGGGTTGAGGGAAGATGGGAGCACGAGGGACTGAGGTGATGGTGCACTGGTGAGATGGTGATGGGGAATACATGGGGATTACAATTGATGGCAAGCATATGTAAATTTAAAAAAATTTTATATTAATAAAAAAAACACAGCATGAGGAAAGTATCCGCAGCCACTGCAGCACAAGTTCTATCCCTGGTCAGGGAAGTGACCCATATGGCATGGCTGACCTCTCCTGTCTTGCCTGCTGCTCCCCTTAGCAGTGCGCTTCAGTAGATCCGCCTGCTCTACTCTCCACTTTGTTTCTGGTGACTCCTCTCACCCCCTGCACCTCTGCCCTGTACCCCAGTTCTTGTATGCATAAATAAGTTTTTTTTTTAAAAAGGAAATGATAGATTGTATAATCATTAATAGAGAAGCATCTCTATATAATTCACATATAAGTCACACCATCCAATATTTGTCTTTCTCCTTCTGACTTATTTCATTTAGTATACTCCTTTCCAGTTCCATCTATGTTGTCACAAAAGGCAAGAGTTTATCTTTTTCATAGCTGAGTAGTATGTCATTGTTATTGTATATCATTCCAGGTCTTTGGGCACTTAGGCTGCTGCCATAACTTGGTTATTGTAAGTAGTGCTGCAGTGAGAAGAGGATGCATAAATCCCTACAAGTTAGATTACCTTTTATTTTGTAAGTAGATATCTAAGAATGGAATTGCTGAAACATTTGGTAGATCTATTTTTAATATTCTGAAATATCTCCATGATGATTTTCATAGGGGTTGGGGCAGTCTACATGCCTACCAACAGTGTATTAAGGTTCCTTTTTCTCCATTCCCATGCCAACATTTGTTATTTCAGGTCATTTTGATGTGGGCTATTCTTATATAGGTGAGGTGGTACCTCATTGAGGTTTTGATTTTCATTTTCCTGATGATAAGTAACGATGAACATTTTTTCATATGCCTGTCATTTATGTGTGAATTATTGAGAGACAAAACAAATGGTCAGAAACAAAACCAACAACAGACTCTAGAACAGACCCTGACTATAGAGTTGAGTCTACAAGAAGGGAAGGGAGCAATGGACTATGATGGAGGACCTTGGTGGTTGGTGTGATATGGTAACAACACTCAAAGCGAGAGATTCTATATAACTCTAAATCATATATAATATATAACTGGGGTTATCTCAATAAAGTAAGATAGAGACCTGTTTATGTTAAATTTCGAAGACCATTTTTTATTTGTTATTATTACCAAGTAGTTCTTTTTTTAAAGATTTATTTATTTATTCATACAAGAGCTGGGGTACAGGCCATAATCGTGGGAGGTGAGAGGATTCACCAGAGACAGAGTGGGGAGGAGAACAGGCAGTTCTCAATAGGCAGTTGACTGAAGTACACTGCTGAAGGGAGCAGCGGCTTGAGGCAGGAGAGGTCTGCTGCGCCATGTGGGTCCCCTCCCTGGCTCAGGATTGAACTTGTGCTGCTATGCAGTGGATGCTTCACAGTGAGGCGCTGAACCCCTGTTGCCATCAGGGAGACCCCATTACCAAGTAGTTCTCAAAGAAAAATTTCTTTAACTGGAGAGAATATGCTTTTACTTTAGTCTGGCCAGTATAGTAGGCTGTTCTGTAGTAAGAAAAATGACATAAAGCAAGTTCTCTAGGGTGTATTTTCCAAATACTGGTTTTAAGTCAATAAAATTACAGCCTAATGACATTTATCCAAAAAATCTCATTTATCTTCATTGCTCAAAGGAGTTCATATTCCCAGTGTATCATGAGGATGGCAAAACTGATTTAGTTGGGAACACACAGTCTAAGAACTTACTACAAATTGAAAGTAAATCTACTTTCTAACCACTACCAAGAGACTAAGGAATGTTACTTAGTTAACTAGCTGACAGAAGCATTGGTTATATGAGGGAAATGAAAATGTATTGCTGAAAAAATTCAACCCTTCTTTCCTTGTCTTTTGATCTTATTTTGTGGAGAGACCAAAATTAATGATTACTGTAGCCCCAATAAGTGCTATAAATATAAGTGATTCTGTCAAAGTTTTGTTCATAAAAATACACCAGAATTACTCACCACTTAATAAAGGTCAGAGTTAAATCCCATAGCTTATTTTTATCATTGCTTCCTGGGAAAGAATATATTGTGCTTAGAGTAATAGGACTAAATTGCTGTCAAAACTATGATAAAACAGATGGATTTTCTATTCTAGAACATGTCAATTGTATGGCATTTTGTGTGTTAATTGGTGTCGAGTCTGATTCTTTCCATACTTAGGGTATCTCTACACTTGTCTACAGTGGGGAGATGAAGTGGTTAATCTCAAGTGTATATTGAATTATACATTGAATCCCATCAATGTAAGTAGTAAATCTGAATGCTTATGTCCCAAAGCCTTAGGTTTCAAATATTTTTAGACCTCAATAGTTGTTTCATATTGCTATCTCCATCACTATATTTATTAATTGATGAATTAGTAAAAGAAGATAAGCCACATTTAAGCTCTATAAATGTTATGGAGTTTTATTTATGAAGTTTTATCCTTCTAATAAAGGAACATTATTTTATCTTTTGCTTGGAAAATTTATTTTTAAAAACTAGTAAATTACTATTGTTAGGGCTACCAAATGAAATATTAACCATGGGAAAAATTAAAAATAGTAAGAGAATAAACTTTCTGACAAAAAGTCAATGGAAAGATTCTCAATACATATCAAGGTTTTTAATATCAACTTTATGAAAATGTCTGAAATTGTAATAAAGTAGAATTCACATATTGTTTCAAGTTTCAAGAAATTAAAAAAATTCTTTTAAAAATAGATTATTTTTGGGGCCTCCCTGGTGGCGCAGTGGGTTAAGCAACGCACTATGAAGCAAACCGCAGCCACTGCGGCAGGAGTTCGATCCCTGCCGCCGGCCAGGGAGAGGACCCACATGGCACAGCAGACCTCTCCTGCTGTGCCCGCTGCTCCCCTCAGCAGTGTACTTCCGTTGATCTGCCTATTCTGCTCCCCGCTCTGTCTGTGGTGAATCTTCTCACCCCCCACACCTCTGGCCTGTACCCCAGTGCTTGTATGCATAAATAAATAAATCTTTTTAAAAAAAAGATTATTTTTTAGAGCATTAATTTCTTTCTACTGGAAATACCACACTTTTAAAATTTGCCATCCTCAAGGATGTGGAGAAAAAGGAACTCTCTTACACTGCTGGTGGGAATGCAAGCTGGTCCAACCATTATGGAAAGCAGTATGGTGGTTCCTCAGTCTACCTAGAATGGAACTTTCATAGGATCCAGCAATCCCACTCCTAGGAATATACCCAAAAGACACAAATACACTGATTCAAAAGAATACCTGCACCCCTATGTTTATAGCAGCACTCTTTACAATAGGGAAGACCTGGACACAACCTAAATGCCCAAAAACAGATGAGTGGATCGGGAAGCTGTGGTACATATACACGATGGAATACTATTCAGCAATAAAAAAAGAAAAACTAGATGCATTCATAGGACCATGGATGGATCTGGAAGGGATGATGCTCAGTGAAGTAAGCCAGAATGCAAAAGAAAAATACCAGATGGTTCCTCCCCTAGGAGGACTATAAGGAACCAAATAAGAATCAAGGAAAGGAATAAGAACAATAATAATAATAACAATAAAGACACAAAAACCAAAAACAAAAAGACAAGGACAAATTGGGGACACTTGGTGGGGAGGGAAGAGGGAAAGGGTTGAGGGTAGACGGGAGCACGGGGGGCTGAGGTGATGGTGCACTGGTGATATGGTGATGGGGACTACATGGAGATACAATTGATGTCAAATAAAATTTAAAAAAAATTTATATTATAAAAAAATAAAACATAAAGACACAGAAACCAAAAATGAGGAGACAAGGACAGACTGGGGACACTTGGTGGGGAGGGGAGAGGGAGGGTTGAGGGAAGATGGGAGCATGAGGG
>JAGFMF010011492.1:2346677-2361462 GCA_019455555.1 Galemys pyrenaicus | reverse complement strand
GAGAGAAAGAGAGGAGAGAGAGAGAGAAAGAGAGAGAGAGAGAGAGAGAGAGAGAGAGAGAGAGAGAGAGAAAGGAGAGAAGAGGAGGGAAAGGAGAGAAGAGGAGGGAAAGGTGAGGAGAGAGGAGCGCGATCTCTCTTCTTCCTCATATAAGGCCACTAGTCCTATTTCATTAGGACCCCAGCCATGTGACTTTTTCTGACCTTCATTACCTCTTAAAGTTCCAACTCCAAATATAGCCATGTTAGAGGTGAGAGCTCCAACACATGAATTTTGAGAAACAGAGATTGGTCTGTGCCATTTATGGTATCATAGAATGAGAGTATGCACACATTTATGATATGGTGCCTAGTTCATTATCTCAACAACTTAGCTTCTTTATTTCAGTATTGAAGTGACTCTTAGTCATTTTCCATAAAAAAATAAACATTTATCTTTTCTCATCATTTATATCAATTATCTATTGCTGCTGAGGATGATGAAGCAGAATAGTGTGAAATTAAGGGAACTCTACCAGAATCGTAGCTCTACCACTTGCAAGCTATGTGACCTCAGCTAAGAGAGAACATTAAATGAGTTTATATAAATTCAGGGTTTTGAGCAATGTATGGTACATCGTAAATGTTCTATAGGTGTTAGCTTTGATGATCACATATTACACTCATCAGTTTTGCTACACAAGCCCTCCCTGTTTTTCTGACATTTCTCATGTGACATGAATAAGAATATATTTGGTATTCTAGTCTCTCACTTTTGGAGGCTTTGTAGTTTGTTATACTACTTCCTGGAAACAATGGCCTATAACTGAACAAGCACTAGCACATTTCATAAGAAAGCAAAAATTTCAGAAGTGTTGAGCTACGAACTGGATTTAGTCATAACTCATGGAAAAAGTTATTCAGTGATATTTCCCAATTTCATTTAATTTTTCTCAAAGATTTATCATTGAAATAAATAGAAAGTCTTTTTTAAAAAATTGAATCTTGGAGCCAAATATTATCATTCACTTTGTATATTTCAAAATTTATGTTAATGATAAATGGAGTATCACTCAGGTATAAATTTTTTAAAAAATTTAATCAAGTCATCAAAATACTCATCAAATAATAACTGTATGCTCTGGCTTTAGTAACAATTCAATATATGAATATTGAGGTGTATAGTTTCTACAAAATCATCAGAATGCAAGCACCATCAGAACAACAATTTGCCTGCCTTTTAAACTGCTATAGTCCCATCAGTAGAGCAGTCCCTGAATCTATGGTTTCAATAGTTGTTGAATGAGTTAATGACCAGTGATTCACTATGACTTCTATGCACATGTCTGAGTCCATGGCATGTTCTAGAAGTGCAAAGAGAACATAATCCTTGTCCATAGGGATACAGGACAATGGGAAAGATGAGAGACGTCGACAAATGGAATTCAAAGTAACTTGTGGCATGGAGAGAAAGGACTAGGTGCAATAAGATCACAAGGGAAGACATCGTGTCTCTACATGAGAGTGACAGAGAAAGTCAGGGCACATTCATAGAAAAGGTGATGGCTCAGTAAAATGGTGAAATATATGTGAAATTTTTACTAGTGCGCAAACACACAGGCATTTTGAATGGAGAATAATTCGGTGTAAAAAAAATTATACCTTTGAAGTGGAAATCCAGTAGGTTCTAAAGTGTTTTGTGTACCATATTAAAGGATTTGAAATTTATCTTGCAGGTAAGATATTGAAAGATTAAAACAAAATGTTTTTTGGAAAGGTCACTGGAGCTGTTGAGTATTGATTGGCCTGGAATACTATGAATGCTGAAACTCTATGACTGCTTAGTGGACTATTCCAATGCCCCAATCATACTGATTTCAAGTAGAGCAATCAGGGTAGGCATAGAAGGACTTACATGCTAGAATGAATATGGATGAGCAAGGTAAATGCAGCATAGGTAGTAATTTTGGATGATTCCAAGATTTCTGATTCAGTTAACTAAGTAGACGGTGATCTCAACAACTACAAATGAAATCCAAACTGAGGAGGGCAAATCTGACTAGGAAGTTGGATGGTAACAAGCATGGTTTTGCTGAATTGAAATAAAAGAGGAAAATGCTAGATAGAAGGTTGAGGTTCAAAAGAGAAATTGAGCTTGAATATTCAAAAGAAATATGAAGGTAGTAGCGAAAGAATGTACTTAGAAAAGATTGTGGGAAATTGTGGGACCTTAGAGTCAAAGATGAGAGTGTAGAAAACCAACATTTGTTTTTTCTAAATGTGGGTCATGAGTAGAAGATTCTGCAGTGAGGCTAGAGAGACAGAAAAACAACAAACATCCTGAAATATAAATTGTAAGAGTTGGCCAATAGTACAAATGCATTGGAGAAATCAATTTAAATGTGGATAGCGAAAATGTCTGCAGAGTGAGGCATTGTCCTGTGAGAGTGAACCCCCAACAGCAGGGATTGAGAGCAGGACCCACCCCCACTCAGGCTAAAAGAGCTTTTTTTTAAAAGAAGTCTGGTGTGTCTGCACAAAGAGAAACAGAGTTCTTCATAATAATCTCAGGAGCACTAACCCTAGTCTTTCAGAAATATGAGTGTGGGTTTTGGATAACTTAGTAACGTAAGTGAATAAATTCTGTCTTTTGAGTTTAGTCTTTCTGAGTTGAGTGGGGATTTGGAGAGATGAAAGGGAACAACAGCAGAGGCAAGAATAAGGATGGCATGTTTATGGGGCAAGCAGAAGTAGCAGAGCCATGTAGAATCCATCTGGACACCCAGATGAGTCTGATTGCAGAAGAACTTGAAGAAGTAAAAATTCGCAATGACAGGACATTTGTGCATTTTGTTCATCGACAATTGTTATGCAACAAATACTTGTGGAATGAAAGTCAGTGGGACCTTGGAAGTTTGGGTGTGTTGGGTAGGGCAATGATTTCACTTCATTAGAAGCGTAGTGATAAAAATTTTGTCTTTAGAAGTGATGAACTTGAATCCAGTGAAAACATCCAGTGAGCAGATGGAAAATTCTGACTGCATCTTAGGTGAGCAGATACTGTTACAGGGCTGGGAGAAGGGCACCACAGGGCAGGGAGAGGGGTACCCCAGAACCCCCAAACCTACCTGCTCTAAATGGGTTCTGCCATCCACCGCATCAAGACAAACATATAAGGCCTTTAATGGAAAGAAACTTTAATACAATTAGGAAGCAATACAGAAAGGACAAAGAACATAGTTACTAAGTTAAGCATCTTTTTTTTTTTTAAAGATTTATTTTATTTATGCATACAAGCACTGGGGTACAGGCCAGAGGTGTGGGGGTGGTGAGAGGATTCACCACAGAGAACAGGGAGCAGAACAGGCAGATCAACAAAGGTACACTGCTGAGGGGAGCAGCGGGCACAGCAGGAGAGGTCTGCTGCGCCATGTGGGTCCCCCCCTGGCCAGCAGCAGGGATCGAACTCGTGCTGCAGTGGCTGCGTTAAAGTTACCCATCTCCTTGAGGATAAAAGTCCAGCCAAATAGGACTGGCCCAAAGCAAAGCCCAAACGTCTGCCACAAGTCTAAGGGACCTTTCAGTGGAGACCCATAGAAAAGGGTCAGAAAGAGACAGACAAATCTGGGAGGAAAAGAGCAAAATCAAGATAAAAGCTGCCATTATTAAGCTCCCCTCGGGTCTCTCACCCACATCTGTTCCAACCAGTCCAGGACCAAGAAGCAAGTACAGTTTCTTCACACATCCCTCTGCTCCATGTGCCTCCTCCATGTCTTCTTGCAGCTCTCCATCCTGCTTCCTTCTTCCTCTCTTCCTTCTGTTCTCTCCTCTCTCTAACATCTTTTTATCCCTGCTCAGCTCCACCTGCTTAGGGTGGAACTGGGATTCTGGAACTTCTCCCTTTCCTGGGGACTAGCCTGTTACAATATGAATGGAGAAGAAAAATAGATCCACATGCAATGGAGAATTTGCTGACATGGAAATTGGATTACCAGATTCATCAAATAAAAATATAGGTTGCTCTGTTCAATTTGGATTTCAGATAAACAATAAATGATTTTTGAGCCTAAGTCCCATGTGGTATTCTGCAACCCCAGAGAGAAAATGAAGAGAGGAGGAAAAGATCATTTACATTTATAAACTTATTCTGAAATTTATTCAATATTGAATTTCAATACTCATACAAATTCTTTAGAGTTCATTATGCAGAGATAAGGAATGGAGGTTATAGGATTGTTAGTACAATTATTCTCCTGAAGACTTTTTTGAAATAATGGAGAAAGTACAATTGTTCTTTGTTTTTCATGTTCAGAGGAAATGGATTGTTTCAAGGTTTTTTTAGACAGCAAAAATGCTTCAACAGCTTTTTCTACTTTAGCAGGAGATTATTCCAGAAAATATTTGGCAAAGACAGGTCAATAATTTAATTTTAAGAACATTGCCTTTTTCTAAAACCCTTTCTCCTCTGTCTTGATCAAATATCACTATTTTGTTCAAGCCATAAATCAGACACCATGCATGAATAAAACAAATCGTATAAGGTTGTCTGGTTTCCTGAAATATTTATACTGACTAGCTAATATAAGAGACTGTAACTGGACAACTTCAAAATTCACTGTGAATGGGCCTCCCTGGTGGCAGAGAGGTTGAGCGCTGCACTGTGAAGCATCCGCAGCACAAGCAATGCAAATTCAAATTCAATCCCCCTCCAGGGAGGGGACCCACATGGCACAGCAGACCTCTCCTGTCTTGCCCGCTGCTCCCCTCAGCAGTATATTTTAGTGGGTCTGTCTGTTCTGCTCGCTACTCTGTCTCTGGTGAATCCTCTCACTTCCCAGTACATCTGGCCTCTACTCCAGCTCTTGTATGTATAAATAAATAAATATTTAAAAAAATTCACTGTGAAGACCTAATTTCGACTGCCTGCTATAAATATATGATATATATGACAATTTATTTTGTGAGATCCTTGTGATATCTGTTACTGAATAGGCTACAACTTGAATCAGGGAGTAGATAGACTATTTTTTTTTCTTCAGTTCACCAGTTCACAACCTCAAATTTCTTTGTTTTTTCCAACTTTATTGATTTTGCAGTATTTACATAACTTTAATTTGGGGGAGTACAATTGTACTCCTTCATGTATGTGCGTGTTTCCCTCATCCTGCACCAGAGTTCCGGAATATTCTTGTTTTCTGGTATGCATATTCCAATAAGTGTATCATAACACACCTAGTTTCTGGCTGTGTAAATAGTACTTCTATCAGCATTTTATCCAATTTTTTGGTGTGCATTTCTTTTGGTTATTTACCCACCGTTGGAATTACTAGATACATATGGGTAGTAATAGATATAGACAAATAGTTTTTGAAATAGGTTAAACCAGTTTATACTTAGTGTGACATGCTTTTATTCAACATTTATGCTCCTAAACAGAATTGATGTTTCTTTTACACTTATGGTCACTAATGAGTATTTTGTATATATGTCAGTATCCTGTATTATCTCCGTGTTAATAATGTCCAAAGGCTATATTTCTTTGTTATGCAAATGAAAGGTACTAATTGATGGAAGTCTTTCATGACAGTTCCTCAATTGCATTCTAATTATTTCTTTTTAGCATAGTTTTTATAGAAGATTTTTGATCTTGTCTTAGATAAATAAATTGGAGCAATTCCCAGTAAGAAGGAATTGATGTTCTAACTAATCTTTATATCTTTCAGAAAAGGAATTTCTTATGCTATATTGGTTGTTTAGCCAGATTTCTTGGCTTACATATACAGGATATTACTTATTTTAGAAAATATTCTTTTAATAAAGGCATGGAAATTTTCTTCTCTTCTGTAGTTAGTATCCATTTTAGTCAAGGCATTTTATTTTCACCTTCTGTTTGGGAATTTCACAAAGTTTTGGCAACAAATATAGCTTCTCATTGGACTTTTCTACCTGTGATTTTAATAATTGCTTTACTAATAGTGATAAAGTGATGATGTTGGCAAACAAACTTACCCTTAATTATCAGAGGGGTTTTTCAAATAACCCTAACCTATTAAAAATATAAACAAAATTATGATTTAATGATTATTCAATGATTCCATGGATGGTTCGATGATTATTAAATATGTGAAAGCAATTGACATCTAGCTATGAGAGAGGTGTTTGAGTTTTCTTTTACTGTCTTTTGTTCACACTCTAGTTCAAAGTCAATTCAAGGCAGATTCAATAGTTAAATATTTTAAAAAAGGGAAGAAGAAAGAAAAAGTAAAAATACTTGAAAGATGAATCTTTTTCTTTTTTGATATAGTCTTCAGTTTCTTAAATAATTTTCTTTATAATTTTTCCATTTCATTTATATATATATGTGTGTGATTTAAAAAAAAGATTTATTTATTTATGCATACAAGAGCTAGGATACAGAGTCACTGGAGGTGAGAGGATTCACTAGAGACAGAGTGGGGAGAAGAACAGGCAGGTCTACTGAAATACACTGCTGAGGGGAGCAACGGACAAGGCAGGAGAGGTCTGCTGCACCATGTGGGTCACTTCCCTGGCGGGACTGAACTCATGCTGCCGTGGCTGCGGATAGCTCCATAGTGCTGTGACCTACCCCCTACGCCATCAGGGAGCCCTATATGTGTGATTGTTGACTGCATTAATTTGGGTTCTCCCCATAAGTAGAACAAATAGGATGCACATAAAATTATTTACTATATACCCCAAAACTTGTCAGGGGTACAGATTGGGAGGTAATATGAGTAACAACACAATTTTCATGGTTTCCTTCCATATTTACTCATGGAAAGTAGCTCATATGCTTTTTTTTTTAAGTCCCAGGAGTTGTCTGCTCCCACCTCGTATTTTAGCTGCTGCCTTCTCTCTGTGTAGGAGTGCATAGCCCTGCCTTCAAGGCACCCTCTTTGGCACAAAGTTAGAGTTAGTAATACATGGATGGATGAGAACATCAAGCATTAAGCTGTGGTTGAAGGAATCAGACAAAGAAGCCCTTCCAGATCAACAGCACAGGCAGTGAAGTGGGAGATTTCACTGCAGAAACTTAATTTGCCAGGGTGAAAAATAGGGGTGCCACAGAGTGTGGAGAACACAGGAGGCTCACTTCTGGATTCATGATGCACTTATTTATTCAGTCAACATTTATTAAATAATCACAGGACTAGGTGCAAGGTGTACGTGATAAACCAGCAGGTGTGGTTTCTACCTCCTCACTCTGCTCCCACACCAGCCACAGTCCTGCTAAATGCCTGAGTAACATGTTCACCAGTGTAGGGTCAGAGAAAAGATATCAGGCTTTTCTGCCCTCCCGCCATTGGTGTAATGATGGACACCTGCGGTTCGCACGCGTGCCTGGGTGGGCATGTGCAAGTGGGCACGCCTGGGTTTGGACATGGGCATATAATGGCGGCGTCACAAGGACGCCAGCGCAAGGAACAACGAGAGCAGAATGAGAACAACAGAGCAGCAAAGAACAAGAGAAGAGGAAGCAGCAGCTGTAGAAGCAGAGATGAGAGACTAGAGAGCCCAGAGAGTGGAGATGTGCCAGGGGCTAGGAGCCTGCCAGCCTCCTGACCCCTGCCCCCACTGCCTGCCGTGTATCTGGTCACCTCTGAGATAATGATGCAATGAAAACCAAAAAAGCCACCAAGGTGTCCAGGACTCTTCCTTACCCCGTCTGCCGAAATCATCAAGAACTTGCTCTGTGCCCTTCCTTCCTGACACCATAACCAGGTTGTTTGTGCAGGTTGATGGTTGAATGACTAGACTTTCTGAAATTCAGGGATGAGGCTGAGCCAGAGGAGAATGACCTGTTACTGATAATGAGGTCCTGGTATACTTTTCAGTTCAGTGTGACCCAGGGGAAATTGATTATAGCTTGATTGCAGTACTTACATCATGCTGTAATTTGTTATAATGTAAGCATCTTTAGCCCACTAGTGCAAAATGTAAAGGCAGAGTGTTTTCAACAGCAAAGCAGTCCTGAAAAACTTAGTACAAAGATATTTTGTTATATTAAACTGAGCAAGGGGGTGCTGTGAGTTGTAAAGTTTGGTTTCAAGAATCAGTGCATTTGAAACATACTTTGAAGCTCTGTCTTGGTTATTACAGTTATTATATACCAAAAAAAAAAAAAAGCCCACAAAAACAAAACAAAACAAAGCAGATTGTCACAGAGGGGAAGAAAAGAGTCCTTTTCACAAGTCAGTGTGGAGGGCAAGTTTATTTGTTACTTAGCTTTGAGCACATTTGTTTTTACCATTTTTCATTTATTTGCTTATACCAGGAAAGGAATTAATGGTATTCTTAAAAGTATCCTTATATTTTAAATATTCTCAAAGATTTGCACATTTCCTCCTAAAGTTCTAAATAAAATTCTCAGTTTCATTAATATATCCTTAGCTTATATATCTTAGCTCAGCTCCCATAACAGAATAGTGTTTTTTGCCGTCATTGTTTAAGGAAAGACCTGCTTTAACTGAAGAAAACAACAAAATACATGTAACTAACAGAGTCTAAGCTGAAGTTGTCTGAGCATTATGTGTCAGGAATTAACACTCTCCCTGGGAAATGAGACTTTACAAAATCTCTTACAACATTTGCATTCAACATTTTTTGGTTGGGCCTCCCTGGTGGCGCAGTGGGTTGAGCGCTGCACTGTGAATCATCCCCAGCACAGCAGCGCACAAGTTAAATCCCCGCCAGGGAGGGGACCCACATGGCGCAGCAGACCTCTCCTGCCTCGCCTGCTGCTCCCCTCAGCAGTGTGTTTCAGTTGACCTGCCTGTTTTGCTCCCCACTCTGTCTCTGCTGAATCCTCTCACTTCCCAACCTCTGGCCTGTACCCCAGTTCTTGTATGCATAAATAAATACATCTTAAAAAATTTTTTTTGTATAACCTACATATTTAACTAAAAAATGTGCTTTTCTTTTAAAAATTGTGATCTGAAAAGATTTGAACATACTTTGAATGAAGTCACTGAAGTAAATATTACACCTCAGTTAATTATATCATAATTTACCTTCTTTTCCTATAGATTTATTTCTACTTCGTCACTTTTCCCTTGGGAGAACAAATCTTTTTCATTGAACAAAATAATCACATCCCATTTCCACCTGAAGCAATTATTTTCTGAAAATTTGACTACTTGTACCAGCAGAGCACATTGCCCAGAAAGTCTTTTTTACTTGAATTGCTGTATTTTACATTAAGAATTGCTTTAATTTTTCTTTTATTATAGACATTTTTAATAATATCTTACTGGACTTTGATTTCTAAGCCTGAGAAATTCAGTTCAATGCATTACTCTTCATAAAATGTTCTTTGCTTTTAGTGACTAAATCAGCTTATTAAAATTTTATTTTTAAAATTAGGCAAAGATTTCATATGAAATCTTTCATCAAAAAATGTAACTACCCTATATTGAGAGAATGCCTTTCTCAGAGCACCTCATTTTTTCCCCTGATGTTGAATTACTTTAGTTGTTAACGTACAGCTTTATATAGATAGTTATCTTTGCTTCATAATTTTGATGTATAGACATTTAGTTGTACTGTACATCTCCTAGCTACAAAATATTTGGGTTTTCCTGTAGATAACTAGGATTTAACTGAACACAGTCTATCCTTGTTTTAGAAAGTTCCACAGGAGGACAGAAAAAAAAATGTAACTGGAGTTCAAGGAGTAACTATTTCAAGGAAAATTTTAGGAAATAAGTGTTTGATCTGTACTTTATGAAAGTGTCAGGTTATAAATGGGCAGAGTGGGCCTCCCTGGTGGCGCAGTGGGTTAAGCAACGCACTATGAAGCAAACCGCAGCCACTGCAGCACGAGTTCGATCCCTGCTGTCGGCCAGGGAGGGGACCCACATGGCACAGCAGACCTCTCCTGCCTCGCCCGCTGCTCCTCTCAGCAGTGTACTTCCGTTGATCTGCCTGTTCTGCTCCCCACTCTCTGTGGTGAATCCTCTCACCCCCCACACCTCTGGCCTGTACCCCAGTGCTTGTATGCATAAATAAACCTTTAAAAAAAATGGGCAGAGTGCAGGGAAGGATTGACCAGTCTAGGAGAGAATAATATTAACCCTTCTCACTGAATCAATGGCTATTCCTCATTGTGTAACCAATATTTCAGCCAGTCTCTTTTGGGACCTTAGCTTTTTCCCAAGTGTATTTTCAACTCTAAGGTTTCTGTGCTTCTGTTTACTTTATCCCTTTCCTATAGGTTTTTTTTTTTTTTTTGCCTTTGATATATTTTCTTCTATTTTTTCTCTACCACCTATTGTTGCTTCCACGATCTTCCTACCAAACTGGAATCTCCTAGTATTCCCTGTTTGTCCCTCCATTATGGTATTTTCTTCCAACATATAGTTTAATTAGCTAATGTGACTAAGCTGTCACCACAGGTTGTGAATATTGTAATCTTATCACTATATTCCCCATTATGTTGTTATAGTATCTTGTATGTAGTGCATATTTAATAAATTGAATTTATTTTCAATTGTTTAACGTGAAACTACCAGAATGCTAGAATAGTTGTCATTTCTTACACAATGCCTCCTTTAATGGAGTCTTTAAAAAACAAAACAAAAAACTCTAGTACAATTATTCCTTACTAACCTGCTAATGTACAGATTAGTTAAAATAACTATTAGAATTTATTCCACAAATCTAAAACCAATGGATTAAGTTTATTATGCACTCAACCAATAATTGATAAGTAACCTGTAATTGAGATAATACATCTATAGTGGAATCATATTTTTGTGTGGGACTATGTCAAAAGAGCTGAAAGGAATTCTGGAGATAATAGTTTTGCATTCATAATATATAGGGATGTTTACTACTCAATAAAAAAAACATAAGTAGCTCAATTTAAAGATAGTAGAGATGTTGAATGGATATTTCTCCACGGAATGGATATTTATCCTCTTGCTACCCTGTAGCAAGAGGGTTACAGGGTGAAGACACCAAGCTCACCTCTTCCATCCACTCACACATTGACTGCACCAGAACAAGACTGATGACCCTGAAGGAGAGATGGATGGCTGCAGTGCATACCAGGAGAAATGATCTGGCACAAAGTGGAAGGAAAAACTTAAACTGAACTATGTGCACAGTAACACTGGTGCAAAACAACCATGAGAGGGAGGGAAGACTACTGGGGGGGACTTCAAACAGTTGTTGACTCAGAGCACATGCCAAAAGTGGGGACTTTGGAGACCCCGGACTGCACTGGATGAGTGGGCACACAGAGGTGGCATCTAGGGCAGAAAGTGCATTATTGGAGAACTACAGTCACAGTGAGGATTACTAGCTTGAACTTGAGTCTCAAAATACAGTACATTTGTAGTCCAACCTGGTTGGGGGGGGGGGGGCAGGTCAGATCGCCTGTGACTCATCATAGAAGAATCTAGTACCTTAAATCTAAGACGGGGATATTCAAAGTACCTGCCTCCCCTCCTCCACCTAGGACTAAGACAATGATAACAAGTGAATACTTCCATTAACCAGAGTTTAAATACCTATTGACAACAGGAGAAAATTGCTGGAGACTCTTAGGGCATGGAAAGCTGAGATAAGGAAAATATCTGGGTCATGGGTGGAAGACTGGTCATGGCTAAAAAAAAACTGATCTGCATGAGCTGGAAGACTGGCCCATGCACACATCAGGATATTCTCTTTAGTGCCAGTGAAACCATTGCCTGGGGAGTCAACTAGATTAGAAGGGAGAGCAGCACAGCCTGATAGCGCAGAACCTTGATGGTGAATGTGTGCAGGAATAATGCTGAGTATTAAGAAATAAAAAACCAAACCATTGTCTTGTGACTAATCTAAGGGGAGTAGTTTTTCTCAATCAATATGATCTATGCTCGACACTCGGGACATTTGAGCTCACAGTCTTGCATGCCCTAGGGCCTGCTTTTCTTAAACTATTTTGTGTCTGTCATTTCATATTCCCTGGTTCACTGGGCACCTCTCCTTAACCCTGGTCACTGGCGCTGGACTCTGGCAGCAAATAACTCAGGATAAGTCTCTATGATGGAGAAGAGAGCAACTTGTGGCTTGAAACTCCTTGTCAACTACAGTCAAGGCCGGAACTGCATCTAGTGTTCAAACATGGCCTAGAGTGGAAGCTGACACAAGACAATATGTGATGCTTAGACTGAGGAGCTGCCTGGAAGAGAGAGTCACTGAGATTTCCACCACGCAACCCTGGTACCCACAGCACAGTAGAAAACTTGAATTCCTGATGTTCACTGGAGGTGATAATTTAGTACCCACGTGTCTTGGTTCCTTTTTGCCTATCACCCCTTTCTGGTACCAGTTCTCTCATCACTTAAGCAGGTTCAAAGGCAACAGTCTGAAAGTCTATCCCTGTTACAACACATAAAAACTAGAACATACTAAAAATGCTGGAGTAAAAAACCCTGAGAGGCATCTCAGTCCAGCAGAACTGTGGAGCAGGAGTTCAAGGAAATAGTTATTACAATGTTGAATAGTTATGACAATGCTCATTGAACTAAAGAAAAGGTAAAGGATGACCTAAAATAGGAACAGAATAAAGATAAAGAAAAGATGAGCCTGTTATAATTAGAAGTAATTGATCTGAAAAATACTAAATACTAAAAAATACACTCGAGGGCCTCGGCAGCAGAAAAATGCAAGCAATAGAGAAAATGAAGATGTCTTAAAGCACAATGTTGGAGAACACATACATAGAGAAAAAGAATAAAACATAGGAAAATAGTGTACAAACCATTTTGGATGACCTAACAAGGAATAACATTCACATCATGGGGATCCCAGAAGGAAAGAGAAAAATAATGTTATATAAAATTTATTTAAAGAAATAATTACTAAGAATCATCTCTGTCTAGGAAATGAACCAGATATCATGACCCAAAAGACCCAGTGTTCCAACCAAAATAATGCCAGAGAGATGAATAATAAGATTACTGAAAGCCAGTGGCAAAGACAGAATATTAAACACATCAAGGGAAATAAGGCTAACCTACATGGGCACATGGATCAGACCGTTCAGGGACTCTTCAGCAGAAACATTACAAGTGAAGGAGTGACTAAGACATACATGCCACACAGGTCACTGATGCCTGCCTCTCCCCTCCCCTCAACCCAAAGGACTGGCTTCCCAATCCTTCCCTCATTCATTCAGAATGGGTGATCTGAATGTATAGATTCAGTCATAAAAGGAATAACGTTCATTTTCTTTATAAAATGACCTTTTCTACAAAAAATCATGTATTGGTTCCTTATCTATTCAGTAAAATAGATTGTTGTCTGAAAGTCTTACTGTCTTTTCTTTTTTACTTTTTCTTCTTTTCCCTTTTATTTTGTAAAAGAAGAAAACAAACAGACTGTGGACATTTTTCTTGGTGTTAGTTTGGCAATAAAAGGATTTCTACATGTGTAAAATGAATGACGGAGAGAGACCTTTTTTCCATACTTTTGAGATACTATTGGGGGTGTTAGTTGTGATAGCAGTTTACTTTCTGGTGCGCCTTGGTTTGTAATAGCACTTTCAGATCGCTAGGGTGTGAAGATGGCTACAGAAGTCAAAACTATATTATATCAATTGCACATTTCTCCAAAGTCCATTTAAATTCTGGTTTTTATGTCCTGAGACATTTTCTCTAAGTATTTGCATATTGGAGGGCAAAAAAAAAAAGTGGTTTAATCTTCTTTATAATACCAGACTCTAATATTCATACTTATCTTCTATCTTGAAACTCAAATAGACTTTCTAAAATGTCTATCTTTATATTCCTATATCCTTGATATCATATGCCAACTATGATGCATTTTGATATTTAGACATAATGTTCTCTGTAAGTAGCATAGAGAGATGCCATCTATGGTTTAAAGCTACTTTAAAGATTTTTAAGTATTATATTAGTGTAATTTTATTATGGAAATTTTTCATGTTTCAAACTCTGAAGGAAAAATCTGCTCAAAGAAATTAAAATCACTATAAAAAGGAAAAGTACAGAGCATATAACAGCATTTCACTTTTCTAAGTATTTTTGTTCATTGCCCTGGGCTTATTACCATGCCGTTATTCTTTGGAGTAGGGAAAAGCACACACTGATTTTCTTCTGCAGATACGTTTTTAGAGCATCGGCATGACACTGCTATAATTGGAAGATGACTAGTATTTTCACTGTAAATGCATCTAATTTCATAGCCTGCAGAACACCAGATGTGCATGATTCAGAAAAAGGGAGGTCTCTTCACAGAAGCTCCCTATGCAGTTGAAAGGACTTCCACATTCTGCTTCTCCAAGAATATCTTTGTAAGAAATTTCATTGAAAAAGAGATGAACACTAAATCTTTTCATTTCCTATTCATTTAGTATATCCGTAAAAGGATTGTTTTTAGTTATATTCTATAACTGTAAAAGATAATAAAACTTTAATTTTTCTAAAATACACAATTTGGCATGTTGCCAAACCTAGCTTTAAGGAAGCTGGAGAATTCTCCAAAAGGATTTTGTTGTTCATATGGTATTGCAAACAATAATTATGTATCATATACAGTATATATGAAAATAGTCTAACTATCATATAATCTATGCTAAATATCTTGACTGTAATAAAGACTACTGTTTTTAATGATATCAAAGAAAACTACATTAACTAATGTATCGCTTAACTGGGGTTTCTTTTTTTTTTTTTACTTTTATTTATTTATTTTTATTAAAATATTTTAAAATTTACATATACTTGCCATCAATTGTAATCCCCATGTATTCCCCATCACCATCTCACCAGTGCACC
>JAGFMF010011492.1:2334093-2346340 GCA_019455555.1 Galemys pyrenaicus | reverse complement strand
CTGATTGCTGAGTAGTATTCCATCGTGTATATGTACCACAGCTTCCCGATCCACTCATCTGTTTTTGGGCATTTAGGTTGTTTCCAGGTCTTCCCTTTTATGTAGGGGAGAATGCTTGGCTTAACCTATATGATAGTATAAATGCATTCTTTCTGCTTGTCTCAGTATGGGTTTCCACTGTTTTTCACCACTAGGATTTAGGACTTGTATTCACCCTGAAAACTATTAAATTAATTATAAAGTTATATTTATAATTAGAATAATTAAGGTATTATGGGAGTTTCTTTACAACAAACTTAAAGTATATTTTTTTTGAACTGGGTTTTATGTACAATAGAATGTAGAATAGAAGAGCATAATCATACTTTTATCGATATCCTCCTGAGTGACACAAATTATTCCTCTTCTCTCCTCTAATTTTGGTAAATTTCACAGTCTCTGGCAAAGATTTGTTAAGCTGCTACTGAAGAAAATGGAAGAAGCTAATGGGGTACAGAAAAGTGCATAATCAGTGATCTCCATGGTGAGATTCTAAACATTCAGATAAGGGACTTTTGAACTACAGATAAATAATAACTGTGTGCCACAAAAATAAATACACATATAAATTACATTTAAATTTTAAATTTAGAAAATAATGCTGTTATTACAAAGAAAATTGGTCTAAAAATATGTCTGTTAGATTCTACTCCTGACCTGTTAATATGCTTTCTTGCTGTTTCTATGAGTATAGAGGTGAAGTTTTTTTTTTCTTTTCTTATTTTTTTTAAAGATTTATTTATTTATGCATACAAGAACTAGGGTACAGGTCAGAGGTGTGGGAAGTAGTCACCAGAAACAGAGTGGGGAACGGAACAGGCAGATCAACTGAAACACACTGCTGAGGGGAGCAGTGGGCACAGCAGGACAGGTCTGCTGCACCATGTGGGTCCCCTCCCTGGCCAGCAGTGGGGATCGAACTCATGCTACAGTGGCTGCAGTTTGCTTCACAGTGCTGTGCATATCTATTGTGCCACCAGGGAGGCCCCAGAGGTGAAGTTTTTCTAATTTCTTTATCATACAGGAGGCAGCTCTTCTGGTACAGACTTTATTCTATAGACTCAGTTGAATTTTTTTCTAACTAGAGCTAACATAAAAACTCTAATCGCCTTAGAAACTTCCTAATTTGTCCCTGACTGTGATATACTATTGTGGTCTCACTTCTAACTTTTATTTTCTCTTTTTATTTCCAACCTAGGGGAATTTCTTTATTCCTCACACTGACTTTTTCTAAGCCCTTGATCAATATTTTAAGTATATAAGTTACTGTTATATTTTATCCAGGTTTTCCATATATGCATACATCCATCTGGAAGAAATGTCCAACAATTAGCTATGGAACTATACATGTATTAAATAGTACTTTACTTTCTTCTTTTGGTAGTATGATGAGATTATTATAGATGGGACCAGAAGTCATTCCGGTTTTCATATTTTGTCTTTCTATATAGTTTTTTTAGTCTTCCTGCTTATTTATTACAACAATAATTTAAAATGAATATAAATATTATCATATAAATGTTTTTATATGAATATAAAAATATAATATCATGAATATAAATATATCAATGATTATAAATGTATATAATTTGTATATAATGTTTTTATTGTGGGGCCTCAATCATGAAGCCAGACATAGTAGGATATTTGTTAGATAATAATTACGTAGTTATAGGCCATGGAAATTGAATATAATGAATTATTTCAAGGAAATGAAACTCAAAATGTTGGGACTCAAATTTTCACTTTTAAAAAACATGAATGTCCATTGTAATCAACCCTCCAAGCACCCAGCAACAACCAACCAAGCAACAACAATAACAATGATCCAGATGTAAGAATAAATTATTTCTAATGTTAAGATATACCCAAACATAGAAAAAGTCATTTCTGTAATGTTGCCAGGAACAGGTACCGCACAATTTAAGTTTCTGTGATAGAAATGCATTTTTTTATCAAGTCACAGTAAAATGGTCTTAAGTTAGTTGTACATGTTTAGTGAAACAGAACCATGAAATAGCCACACTTTCCTAATTTCAGTGAATGAAAGGATCATTGAAGTATAGAATTAGAGTACAGGAAGCCATGAGGCACTGGACGGTGATGCCGAAATGTGATACAAACATCAGGGAGAATTGAAATAAGGTAAACAGGTAAGTATTTATGCCCAATCTCCTTGCCTTTCAGGCCTGTAAGAAGTCAGCCATCCCTATATAAGGGTAGACCAACCTTAAGGACTTAACAAGAGACACCACACTAACATATATTATGCTTATCTATTCTCAGAGGGATTCAAAGATATTTCCAAGTAATAGTTTGAAAGGCAAAAATAACCAAAGAAAAACCAAAAAAACCCAAAAAATCAAACACAAAAACAAATGAAGTTGATTCAATCAAGCTTGCAAAGGATGACACAGCACAGATAAATTAATGTCCAAAATTCTTCCCCAATGTATTTTCTGTTGTTTATTTAAGAAGAACCACTTTGCTGCCTTGAGAATTTTGTTTTCAGGAATCAGTGGAAATGACAAGCAGGTCTCTATGATCAATCCATTTTATGAAATCATTTTAAAAGTTACATGAAAGGTTATTTGTCATGAAGGATGACAGCTAAGTGTCCCTTGAAAGCCTCTTTCTTCTTTTGCTTTGTAATATGGAAATATGAGCATTTTCCTTGTCCCTGAGCTAGCACTTCACACCCTCCACCCCCAAGTCCTGATCTGCTCACACATATGTCAGAAGAGGTGTGTGTTGCAGAATTCCTGATGACCTAATGCCAACATCCAAGCCTGTGTTTTATTTTATAAATAAACTAGGGACAAATCAAGTCCCTTGAGAATTCAAGGGAATGCAAGGAGACTGACAGAATCATTCTGTAGGTTAAAGAGATTTAGAGATTACAATGTTTGGGGAAAGTACCACACAACGTTACAGCATTATATAGGTTTAAATGGAGGCATATATAATAATATCATAAATATTAGACCATTGCCTCTTCCCTAAAGCCAGAATGGGAGAATGAAAGAGCTGTTTAAGTTTTAATGACAGTAGCAGTGGTTTATCGCATTTTTGAAAGTGTTTGGTATAAAAGATATAACTAAAAAATAAATTACAAAAAATTTTTAAAAATAAAATAACTATAAAAAATTGGTATATTAGTATCTTAAATTTGACTAGATTTTAGAAGTATAATAATCTAGCAAATCACAAAAACAAAATCCTTGTCAGATGACAATGAATCATAAGTAATTGAATTCTTGTACTAGGAAATACTTTATCTCACTAAGCTCCTGATTAAGTAATCTTTGTATTAGAGTTGGAAGTAATTTTTGCATCACCATTACAGTCATAGAGTATTATTATATTTTCAAGTTATTATTTACAATTATTTCCTTTAGAGTTTATTTTAAAATGGGTTTAGTGGTGATGAACTCCCTTAGATTCCTTAGATTAGTTGACAAACTATAAAGGAATATTCAGAAACTTACTGTTCTATGTTTTAATATATAAAAGATAAGAATTAATTTAATCACTAGACATATTTTCACACACCAAAAGTAAGTTCTTAAGGATAATACCTATCTCCACAGAAAATCTTCTCTTTTTTTATAAGAAAGTTTGGTGCAAATATCCCATACAACTCACAAGGGGCTGATCACAAAGATATACAAAGAACTCACAAGACTCAAGAAAAACAAAGTAAACAATCCAATCAAAAAATGGGCAAAAGTGCTAAAAAGACACTTCTCCAAAGAGGACATGCAAATGGTCAACAGGCACATGAGAAAATGCTCAACATCCCTTATTGTCAGGGAAATGCAAATTAAAACCACAATAAGATACCACCTTACACCAGTGAGAATGGCATACATCAAAAAAACCAACAACAACAAATGTTGGCGAAGATGTAGAGAAAAAGGAACTCTACTACACTGCTGGTGGGAGTGCAAGTTAATCCAACCACTATGGAAAGTCGTGTGGAGGTGTCTCAGTCTACTAAAAATGGAGGCACTATATGACCCAGCAATCCCACTCCTAGGGATCTACCCACAGGGCACAAAAACACCGATCCAAAAGAATACCTGTACCCCCATGTTTATTGCAGCACTATTTATAATCGGTAGGACCTGGAAACAACCCAAATGCCCAAAAATAGATGACTGGATCAAAAATATATGGTACATATATATACAATGGAATACTATTCAGCAATCAAAAATGATAAACTAGAGCCATTTATAGAAACATGGATGGAGCTAGAAGGAATTATACTCAGTGAAACAAGTCAGAAGGCAAGAGAAAAATATTGGATGACTTTACTCTTAGGAGGAATGTAAAGGAATAACAACTACAAAAAATAATAAGAGAGAGCTCAAGGAAATGAACAATTATAGCCAAAAACAAACAAACAATCAAACAAACAAACAAAAAACATAACAAAAACAAAAGGACAAAGACAAACCAAAGGGATCATTGCAGGGAGGTGGGGGAGGGGGGTAGAGACCGGGATGAAGGCAGAAAGAGCACAAGGGACTGAGGTGACGGTGCACGGGTGAAATGGTGGTGGGAACTCCCTGGGGACTACAAATGATGTCAAATATAATTAAATAAATCTATAAAAAAAGGAAAGTTTGGTGAAAATAAAAGGAAATACAAGTTTGCACAGTTAGGAGAGATACTAATACTCAAAGATATTCCAAAACTGAATATATCATTATGTTTAAAAGGATTTTAATAAATTAATGGATAGTAGTTTCTAACTGACAATTTCAGGAAAATATTTGAATATATCCTTTTTAAGATTTTAACTTTAAAAGGGTCATCTTTGTTATATTTTATCTAAAAGTCCTGATTTTTATATTTTAACTAAAATATGTCTCTAAATCTGAGATGAAAAATATGGTTTAAAAATGAAAGAACTACAAACCATGCCTCTTAGAATAATTTCCTTCTCAGTAGATATTTTCAGTTTCTGGGAAAAAAAAAAGCCATTTGAAAATATGTAGAAAAGATACTTTAAATAGTTTTTATATTTTATAGATCATTATGTAAATCTGAGTCCAGTTTTAGTGAGTAAAGAGCATATGAAGAAATAAACATTTCTGATATTTTTATTAATGATTAAGTTACGGAGGTAATATAAAAACATTTAAAAATAAGTATATTGTAATATACAAACAATACTAGTTAAAACTAGAAGAATATTTTGCCTGTATATATTGTGTATACTTTACATAAATGATTTATTTTAGAATTATTCAGCAACTGCTTTTGGGTTTTTATTAAAAAATATTGAGAGCTCTCTCTAACTTACTGTCAATAGAGCTAATTCATTTTAAAAAATATAGCACAGTATTCTCTGATATGGAAATGCTAAAATTGGAATCTTTATTCTTTCTAGATCCATCAATGCTACTGCTGGTAATTTAAAACAGAAGCATCTTAAAAAAATACTTAACTATGCAATGAATGTTGATTTTTCTCTTTTCTAATGCAGTATTTGATAAGTCAATAACAAATGATTCTTGACCTTTAAAGGCATTGCTTGATATCTGGCAAAACAAAATCAAGATGTCATCAATAATTAATGAGATAAGGTGGGAGTAACTTCTCTGGGGCTAAAGCATGGGAACTTAGAGGATTTCAACCTGCTATCTCCAGTTCAAAAAGGCAAAAATAGTTTTTATACAACCACTGGGCTTTTATCTTACTCTGTCAAAGTCCAATCTCCATAGAGTACACATAAAGTAGTGCTTTGTAAGGCAACCAGCTAAAATTGCAACAGGTCTGCCTGTTATTTTGTGTAATTTCATCTGAACAGCAGAACAGAATGGCCTCCAAAGTGAGCTCAGTCCTGGTCATCTATAAAAAGTACTATCAAGGGTGCCCTTTTCCTTACTTTTATCTCTCACCACTCGTTCTCTATAACCCTTCCCAGCTGCTATTATAATAAGCACATTAAAAAATGAGATGGTGGCACATTACTTTACTAAATATCCTCTCCGCTTAATCGTTAAAGGAGATGGTTATTTAGAAACGTGATGGAAATTCTTTAGAATTAAATCTAGAATTAAAGTTAAATCATTGTGTTTAGTTTAGAAATAACTCTGTATTTTAAGATAATAAAGACTCCACTTATCCTTCATCTCTTAAGTTTTTCATCCCAAGATCTAACTATAATTAATTTTGCATTAGTGAAAAGCAGTTTATCTTATTCAAATATTATAATCATGCCCATGATCAGACAGATCAAGCCCTTTCATTAAATTTTATTTCTAAATACTCAGACAAGTAAGTATAGGCAAGAAGAAGCTACTATTTATATAATCAGCAGAGATTGATGATGAAAATCAGAGATTTTACTTTTCTATTAAGTGCTAAATAACTGAGAATGACATATTTTAAAAATCAAAATAAATTTCCTAATGACTCATTGTTATTCCACTATAAAAATAAAGATGTTTTCTTTTCCTAAACCAATATTTAAAATTTAAAAAATGACAGATGTTATAAAGGCTCTATTTCACAGAAAAGTAAAAAAAGGATGGATGGAATCGCTTGCATTTGACAAAATAATAGATAAATATTAAGACTCCTGCAAGAAAAATTACACCTGCGAAAAAACTGGAGTTTCTTTAGTTTGACCCAGTAAGATTACTTAGCACTGGTTCCTGTTTATTTCAACCTGCACTTTTAAATTTGGCCAGTGTGCGGGGCACCCTGGGGTCCCCAATCCTGCTTGCTCTAAATAAGTTCTTGCTATCTACTACATCAAGACAAAACATACTTTAGTTCATAAAGTGGAAAAGAACTTAATTAGTGTGCAACAGAGAGAAGAGACAGAATATAGTTTAAAAGTTTCCCTGTAAAATACCCAGTTACCCATCTCTTCAGTAAATGCTCAGTCAAATGTGGTAGACCCGAACAGAGCCACTGAGGTCCAAAGGCTTGCCACAGTCTCAGGCATTTTCTGGTGGGGAACCATAGGAAAGGGGCAGAAGGGGGTTGGTAAGCTTGGAAGGAAAGGAGCAAAATCGAAACCTAGGTCAAGATAAAGGCTGCCATTGTCAGCCTCCCCACCTGTCTCTCACCCACATCTCTCTCTTTCAAGTGTCTCCTTTCAAATCCCCCGCTTCCCTGGTACCAGTCCAAGGCCAAGAAGCACAACTTCTCCACATGTTTCTCTGCTCCATGTACCTCCTCTAGTCTTCTTTCTCTATATCTCTCTGCTTCCTTACTCTTCAGCTTGAATCTTCCTTGGATGGGCTAGGGAACCTAGAACATCCCCTTTTGATGGCTATACCACTGCCACAGTACTTCTTTTATATATATATATAATATATATTTATTACATCATCTTTCATATTTGTACAATGTATGATTTCCCGTGAAACTCCCCAATTCACCTGTGCACCACCATCACAGTCCCTGGTGCTTTTCCCATCCTTGTCTTGATCCTTCTCCCTCCTCCTCCCCTATAGAATGATCTATATTTGCCTGATTTTTTAAAAGATTTATTTATTTATGCATACAAGAGCTGGGGTACAGGCAAAGTCCAGGGAGGTGAGAAGATTCACCAGAGACAGAGCGGAGAGCAGAAGAGGCGGATCAACTGAAATACACTGCTGAAGGGAGCCTCGGGCGAGGCAGGAGAGGTCTGCTGCGCCATGTGGGTCCCCTTCCTGGCCGTGGGCAGGGATAGAACTCGTGCTGCATTGGCTGCGGTTTGCTTCATAGTGTGTTGCTTAACCCACTGCGCCACCAGGGAGCAGGGAGGCCCTATTTGCTTTATGGTTTTTATTTTTCCTTTATTATAGTTACTTCCTCCCCATGCCTTTTTTGACTCCTCTACATTCCTCCTGTGATTGAAAACATTTGACAATTTTCTTTTTCTTTCTGGCTTATTTCACTGAGCATAATCCCTTTCAGTTCCATCTGTGTTGCTGCGAATGGCATTATTTTATCCTTCTTGATTGCCTAGTAATATTCCATTGTGTAAATATACCACATCTTCTTGATCCAGTCATCTATTTTTGGGTATTTGGGTTGTTTCCACAGCTTACCAATTGTAAATTGTGCTAGCTTCCAGGTGGCTCTTTAAAAATGAAACAACATCAGTAATAAAGAGCATTGAGCTTTCCTCTTCATTACTTCAGTAGATTTACTCCTCAGAGAAATAGGTCATGGGTGAATTCTCTTATCACTCCATCACTAAACTGGTGATATAAATTCTACATAATGCCTCACATTTCTTTACAACTTCATTTTTATGTCTTCAACAATCTTCTATTTAGAAAAAAAAAGTGTTATTGGGATATAATATCGTGACGAGATACTCATGCCTTTGTTTTGTTATCCTGTCATTTGAAAAAGAAATTTTAAAATGCAATACCCAATAAGCATACAACCCAAAGCTATTGAAAATGAGAATGTCAACCAATAATTATTGACATAGAAAGATGTTTATGGAAAGTTGCTAGATAAAATGAGTATGTCTTCAGTGTGAACTCATTTGGAAAAACGCATCATCCTACTACTCTGTCTATTTCCTACACACATACGTAGACAGAGAGAGAGAGAGAGATCTACAAACAGGTCTGGAATATGCTAAATGATCGATAAATTTATCTGCTCTCAAAATTATGAGAAAACTTTAAAAAAAAGAATTTGTATACATTGTGTATTTTTAAATGTCATCCTTTAGCTTTGTTTCTTATTTAATGCAAGAAGATATATAATATAATGAATGAAGATATATTGACCAGATGAATTATGAGGGGAGGGGAGAGAGCCGCAGCCAGTGTGCCTCTGCAGAATGTTAATGTTGCTGCTGTAGCTAGCTAGCTCTTATCTCCAGTAGCTAGGGCAAAAATTGGAAATGTAATTACTTTTAGAACTTAACTCTTTGTTTCCCTCACAACTTATATATATCTCTAGCTTTCAACTTATTGCATTGCTTCAAAAATTTACTTTCTTAGAGTCAGCCTCTCTCTAGACCAAGTTCTTTGTGGAGTGACTCCATGCATACAAGATAATTTCTCCAAAAACACCCCACATTCTCCCTCCTCCCTGCCTCAAACTAGGACTTTTTGTCTTGAGAGAAATAATGTAAGTTTTCACAGCAGTACACAATTTTCATTTACTAACTCTGAAGGGAGAGTTCTTGGTTGGGTCTTTTGGGTGATACATCACAGTGTCCTTAGTGAGTTTTATAGCAAGAGCATAAGTGAAATCCAGCGTCTGTGTCCTGCACTGAGATGCGGTGTCTCTCCAGGTCTGTGCTGTGGGGACCTTCCAAAGCTGACACCTGGCCACGGGGTGCAGGCAGCCTCTGTGGCCTGCTGACAGCCCTTTTCAGCTTTTTCCTTGTTTTCTTGCTGAGTATTTCTGGTTCTTTTTGGCACCCCCAAAGAACGAACATCATCAAATGACTGTCCGGAATGGGCCCATGCTTTGCGCTGATGAGAGCTTGCAAACTCTCAGGCGCGGTATCTTCCATGTTTGCTGTTGTGAAAGGAAAGTCCGATTCTGAGCAAAGACATCTGGACCCTCAGACCAGGTGTGCTATTAGCTGTGTGAATTTAACAATGTCCCTCAGTTCTCGGCCCATGAGTACTTTCATTTGTCAAAATAATTAATCTGATTATGATCTCTAGGATTCCTTGATGAAGATCTAAAAGTTCTCTCATCACTTGCCTCTGAATCTGAGTGTTGGAAGCCTGGGAGGCAGAACTGGGTTAAAGAAAATAAAAGAACATCATTTAAACTTTGATAAGGAGTGCATTGAATCTGTGTATTGCTTTGGGCAAGGTGGCCATTTTTACCACACCAATAACAAACCATAGAAATGTTGCCATAGCGCCTCCCTGGTGGCGCAGTGGGGTAAGCAACGCACTATGAGGCTAACCGCATCCACTGCAGCACAAGTTCGATCCCTGCTCCGGGCCAGGGAGGGGACCCACAAGGCACCGCAGACCTCTCCTGCCTGCCCGCTGCCCCCCTCAGCAGTGTTTTTCAGTCCATCTGCCTGTTCTGTTCCCTGCTGTTTCTGGTGAATCTTCTCACCTCCCTGGACTCTGGCCTGTACCCCAGCTCTTATATGCATAAATAAATAAAATCTTAAAAAAAATAAATTAAAAAAAATTCGGGAAAAAATAAAAGAAATATCGCTATAAAACTAAGGCTACCTGCAGGGGTGAGGTAGAGTGGGGCGAAGAGGTGGGGGGGAGGGGCGCAGTGGACAATGATGGAGGTCTATGGGTGTCTTGTGGTAGGTCACACACACCTTAAAGGGATGGAAGCCAATATTTCTGAATCATATCCAGTGTTGTAAAATAATGTTACTTTAGTAAAAAAAAAAAAAATATATATATATATATAAATTTAAAAAAATGGTTTCTGTTCTGTATGAGGAAGAGGTCACTTCCTGGAGTGGCGCTTCTTTAGCTTTGAAATCCCTGTGCTTGCGGGCATTGGCTGACAACATGGCCTTCATTTTGAGCTTCATCTGGTTTTTCTACTGAGCCTTTTGCAGAACACCTGGCTTTGGTTTTTCTTCTGGAATTGTTCTCTTCTCCCCTGCTGCTATCCATTAAAAAATTCATCCTGCCTCCTGCTTGGTTTCCAATCCAGGACTTAATTGGAACCCAAGTTAGGAAGGGGAGCTGTATTAACTAAAGAGTTAGGAGGAAAGGCTCTAATTAAATCTTACAGGGTTTAATAGATCTCCAATGAGATAGGACTTGGCAAGCTTTCATTGCTCAATAATAAATTCTTTTGTGTGGACAGTCATTGTAGGACACATTTTTTTTTTTCTTTTCTGCACAATTACTTTCCCTGAAACAGTTCACTAAATTGTCCTGCTTGGATGTAGTTAAAATCAACCTTGTACCTCCTATCACTGACGGCTGAGTTTTACTGTTGTGTTTCAAAATAGATGGTTTTAAAGAGGCTTGTTACTAAAGGACTAGTTTTGCCTAATACTCTTTTTTTTTTAAAAAAAAGATTGATTTATTTATTTATGCATACAAGCACTGGGGTACAGTCCAGAGGTGTAGGGAGTGAGAGAGTCCACCAGAGAGAGTGGGGAGGAGAACAGGCAGATAGACTGAAATAAACTGCTGAGGGGAGCAGCAGGTGAGGCAGGAGAGGTCTGCTGTGCCATGTGGGTCCCCTCCCTGACGGGGATCGAACTTGCACTGCTGTGCTGCCGCTGCTTCACAGTGCGGTGCTCAACATGCTGAGCCACCAGAGAGCCCCACCTAATACTCTTTTTAAAATCTTTCACTGAACTGGAGAGGAAGGCCAGAAAAGGAAAAAATGAGATGAAAGCAAATAAAATCATAGAGCAATTTTTTTAAGACCGACAATTCTTGATAAACTATTGAGTTTTTTTATTTATATATATTTGACATCAATTGTAACCCCCATGTATTCCCCATCACCATATCACCAGTGCACCATCATCTCAGTCACCCATGCTCCCATTTGCCCTCAACCCTCCCCCTCTCCTCTCCCCACCAAGTGTCCCCAGTTTGTCCTTGTCTTTTCATTTTTGGTTTCTGTGTCTTTATTGTTATTATTATTGTTGTTCTTATTCTTTTCCTTGATCTTTATTTGGTTCCCTTATATTCCTGCTAGGGGAGGAACCATCTGGTATTTTTCTTTTGCCTTCTGACTTACTTCGCTGAGCATCATCCCTTCCAGATCCATCCATGGTCCTATGAATGCATCTAGTTTTTCTTTTTTTATTGCTGAATAGTATTCCATCGTGTCTATGTACCACAGCTTCCCGATCCACTCATCTGTTTTTGGGCATTTAGGTTGTTTCCAAGTCTTACCTATCGTAAAGAGTGCTACTATAAACATAGGGGTGCAGGTATTCTTTTGAATCAGTGTCTTTGTGTCTTTTGGGTATATTCCTAGGAGTGGGATTGCTGGGTCATATGGAAGTTCCATTCTTAGTAGACTGAGGAACTGCCATACTGCTTTCCATAATGGTTGGACCAGCTTGCATTCCCACCAGCAGGGTAAGAGAGTTCCTTTTTCTCCACATCCTCACCAACATTTGTTGTTGCTACTTTTTTTGATATGTGCCATTCTCACTGGTGAGAGGTGGCATCTCATAGTGGTTTTGATTTGCATTTCTCTGATGACAAGAGAAGTTGAGCATTTTTTCATATGCCTGTTGGCCATTTGCATTTCCTCT
>JAGFMF010011492.1:2320565-2334043 GCA_019455555.1 Galemys pyrenaicus | reverse complement strand
TTTGGAGAATTGCCTTTTTAGCTCTTTTGCCCATTTTTGGACTGGGTTGTTCACTTTGTTTTTGTTTAGTCTGGTTAGTTCTTTGTGGATCTGTGTGATGAGTCCCTTGTTGGTAATGTTGTGTGCAAAGATTTTCTCCCAGTTGGTGGGTTGTCGCTTGTTTTGGTTAGCGTGTCCTTTGCTGTACAGAAGCTTTTAAGTTTGATATAGTCCCACCTGTTTATCCTCTCCTTCACTATCTTTGCTTTAGGTGTTGTATCTCTAAAGATGTTATGATGTGTATGTCATGTAGGGTTTTGCCTACTTTTTCTTCTAGATATTTTATGGTTTCAGGTCTTATGTCTAAGTCCTTAATCCATTTTGAGTTGATTTTTGTGCATGGTGAAAGGCAGTATTCTAGTTTCATTCTTTTGCATGTGGCAGTCTAGTTTGCCCAGCACCACTTATTGAACAAGCTGTCTTTATTCCATTGCATATTCTTTGCTCCTTTGTCAAAGATTAGTTGTTCATAAGCTTGTGGGTTTATTTCTGGGCTTTCTATTGTATTCCATTGGTCTATCTGTCTATTTTTGGATGAACTATTGAGTCTTAATTGTATGCTTATTTAATATTAATTCATAATTATAGTACATTGGGATTGTTAATTGTATGGAACTGAATCAGTTTAAGTTATTGCCATTATTTTTCATCATTATTTAATAATAGTAAACTGATGAAATAATAGAATGTTTCAGTAATCCTTGTCATCATTATTTAGTCCTCAATAGAAAAATTACCCCTGACTTCAAATTTTCAGTAAGGTATAATCTAGAATATTTAGTGGAAACTAAGAAGTGAGCTTTGATTTTTAAGGACAATGAAAAATTTTTGGAAATGCAGATTATTCTTGTACCATTCACCACTTCCTGCTCTGGGAGGAACACAGAAGCAGCCTTGCCAGACTTTCCAGAGGAAAAACAGTCAGGTGTTAAGACTTTATGGGAAAGGGCCTCCTTGGTGGCAGCATGTTGAGCACCGCACTGTGAAGCATCCGCAGCACAGCAGCGCGAGTTTGATCCCCGACCATGGAGGGGACCCACATGGCACAGCAGACCCCTCCTGCCTCCCCCCAGCAGTGTATTTCAGACCACCTGCCTGTTCTGCTCCCCACTCTGTCTCTGGCAAATCCTCTCACACACATCCTGCGACTCTGGCCTGTACGCCAGCTCTTGGATGCATAAATAATCTTTTAAAAAAAATTCCTATTTAAAAAAAAAAAAGACTTTATGGGAGAACCGAACCAAAGACTTTAATGCAACTATTAAAGCCATTCTGAGTATTTACCATTTAATTGGGAAGTGGCCTATGTGACATTGGATCGATTGGTGGAAAATTGACACACTTTGATTTCAAAAGGATTCAGAATAATAAAATGCATCCTATTGAAGGGAAGGGTTTGCCTCTCCAAGTATTTTAGGATTCCATGGCTGGTCTGCATTCCTGTTGAATTTGCCTCTCAAATTATGGCAGCTTCATGTGCTGGGCTCCCCCAGACCCCTGACTATGAATATAAAACAGCGCTCTTCACAGGGGCCAGCTCAGGATGGAGGTATGAGCTGTGCCACTGAACAGACAGATACAAATTTTGCCTTTCCTACTCGCTATGTGCCTTTGCAATGCTGCCTGACCTCTCTAAGTTCTGATATCTCATGAGAAAAACAGGGATAATAATATAAATGTTGCTATGTGTGATCGAAAACAAAACAAAACAGTGTCTAGCATTTATTACGTTCTCTACAAAAGATGTTACTTCATTCTCAGCGATTCTGACTCAGGTACTCCTCTAACATGAAAGACCCAGCCTGATTACTGTGTTATGAGAACGAGCCTTGCCTGCTGTGAAGCAATAATCTAAATAAACCCAGCAGAGTTCATCATCAATGCCAGCCTCTCCCCTATTGGAAACCCTACCCCCAGGACCACCTGAAAGGCATTTGAACAAAGTCAGAGGTTAGAAACTCATAGGTTAGTTGGATTTTGAAAATGGCCAAGTCATAAATTATAACCCTATTTATTTATAAAGACAGGAAGTAAACAAAATTTAAAATACAACTATGATTACTTGCTTGGCCTTTTAATAATTTTCCTTATAGTTTTTAAAAGTACGTGGTCAGCAACAAAACAATACTTTGTATAGAGTGCTCATTAAGTTACTATTTTCTTAAGTAGTATCATAGTTAATGCAATATTAGGAAATGAAGAAATTCACAATAAAAATAAACATTCTTATCTATTCACGTGTACTGTGATAAGACATAATCTTGTCAGACTACTTTTTAAATAACTATTTTATGGGATAAACTCATTTCAAAAGTTGACTGTTGATCTCTTGAAATTTAAATGATACCCCATGGATAAAATCATCTACCATAAACTATTTCTCCATTAATTATTAAGATAACCACATGCAATGAAACTCATTAGTAACTAGCTTATGCAAAATCTGTTTTCCTTCTTTGACCTTTTCCTCAGACAAAGGATTATGTTTAAACAAAAAATTAGAGTACATGAATGAATAGTGAATTTTTGTGCATATTTCCATGTGAGAGGGATACATTAAAAGACATAATTTAGATGTTGAAATAACAGCACTTCTAGGATATTTCTGGTGGCAATCCTCTATCTAGTCCTTTACATTAAGAGTATCCCATAAAATCCAGGACGTATTATTCCCATCCCTATTGTAAGTCATACAAATTTCATGTTCATGTAGTTTACCTTGTGTCTATATGTCCTTTTTTGCTCTTTTAAATTTAGGTTCCTGTCTTTTTTTTGAATCAAAATAATCAGTGGCGAAGAATAGTGCTAACGATAATTTTTTACTTGGTGTCAATGTCCACATATACTGTATGCCAGCAAAATATCTTTACTTTTAACTTTAAGGTATATAAATATATGTGTATATATACACACACACACAAACACATATATGTCCTCATATACAAATATAACTAATCTGTATATATGATGAAATTATGCATGCATATAGTTGCTATATATGCACATTACATATATAATTAATTTGTACATTTAATATATATATAATTTAGTTTTCAAAGTAAAACAAAGGATACCTGAGCATTAGAAAGCTTTACATAGTTAATACATCTTATACTTGATTATAATTTTCCTTCACAAAATGCTCGCTCAATATCTTAAAATATTAACTAGTTTTGTGCTCAAGAATCATTAAAACTGAATCACTGACAAAAATGTTTGAGAATTATATCACTCAATCATGGTCAGCAGGTAGGAAAATTATTGTTGTCAGCTATTGGTCAAAGTATAGGTTAGTAAAACTTTTTTAAAAAGCAATTTAACAGCGTGTCAAGATTTCTAAATGGTTCTCCTGACTGTGATTGTTTCTAAACACCTATTCCAAAAAGGGCAATGTTGGGTCAGACAGTGGTATGTGGAAGATTGTTTACCTTGTGATCACAGTAAAAAAAAATTTAGAAAAGATTCAAAAATATCAGAATGCCTAAAAAATAGATTAATTGAAGGAAATACTGTTGACCATCTAAAATATGAAGTAGATGTCCTTTATTAACATAAAAAGGCTCACTGCATATTTTCCTTTAAAAATCCGGTTGCAAGAAAGTGCATGTCATAATCTCATTTTTAAAATGATGGTTACTGTACATGGAGAGACAAGTTGTCTCTTTGTGATGGGCTTGAATGTAAAGGAGGTAAGAGTTTAGTATAATGAAAAATCTTCTGATTTCTATAATCGGCAATAAACGTCTCTGTCAACAATGATTGCTTTCACTTTAAATTCATAATCTCGTCTTCAGCTACATCTTGCAAACTTACTTGAGTTTTCCAATTTACTCTCCCACTCTTCTATAAACTATTCATGCAGGGCTGTGTTGGTTCGTGTATTATTGATAGTAGTACTTATGGCTGGTGTTTCAGAGGTGCTCGCTTGGATGCAGTAAGTTTCCATAAACACTTCCCCAGTATTATGACTTAAGCCAGTATTAAGACTGGACTGGTACATAGAATTCTTATTTTTTTTTTAAAAAAAGATTTACTTATTTTTTTATTTGTGCATACAAGAATTGGGGGACAGGTCAGAGGTGCAGGGGCGGGAGGAGTCATCAGAGACAGTGTGGGGAGCAGAACAGGTAGATGGACTGAAATACACTGCTGAGGGGAGCAGGGGGTAGTCAGGAGAGGTCTGCTGAGCCATGTAGGTCAGCTCCCTGGCTGGGGATCGAACCTGTGCTGCAATGGCTGCAGATAGCTTCATAGTGCTGAGACTTAACCCCTTGCTCCACTAAGGAGGCCTAGGTTTCTTATTATCATTGCAAGATGCCCTTTGGCAATAACCAACATGAAATTCTGAAAAAAAAAAATAGAGATTTATAACTTGCAAGACTTGGAAATGACACCGTACACCTGGGCTACGATGAGATCAAGTGTGAAGAGGGAGAACACACAGGGGACCTGGGCCTACCTTTATTGGGACTGACAGTAGAAATTTTAGGGTTTCATGGACTTACTCTTTATAGGTGCATCTAAGTCTTAAGAGCAGGTATTGGGAAGAGAGACAAAAGAAAGGAAAAAGAAAGAAAGGGAAAAAACCAAATCAATCTCAATTGACCAGTGGTCTAAATCAGCGGACACCTATAAAACAACAGTAGTCTTGGGGGAGGAGGCAGCCTGGTTCTCTGTGGTCATATTTGAGTCAGTTTTCTTGAAGTGGGTGCCCTTGGATATGGGTGTCTTAGCCATGTAAGGAAATCAACTCTGGGAGTTTACAGTACATACCATCTCACTCTCATCAAACTGTCAACAGTGTCTCTTCTCTGCTACCGTCTGCTGATAACTCTTTTTTTAAAACTTTAATTA
Source organism: Galemys pyrenaicus (assembly GCA_019455555.1). Classification (NCBI taxonomy): domain Eukaryota; kingdom Metazoa; phylum Chordata; class Mammalia; order Eulipotyphla; family Talpidae; genus Galemys; species Galemys pyrenaicus. Next base: position 2,329,150 of record JAGFMF010011492.1, on the reverse strand, counting down.
ATTTATTTTTCTTACAATGTTTGCTTTCTTTTCTAGGTGTAGTCCCCTCAGAATTTCCACCACCAATTCACCTGTGCACCATCACCATAGTTCTTTATGTGCTTCCTGTCCCTGTCTTGATCCCAGTGCCTCTTCCCTCCCTCTTCCCTACAGAATGTCTCTGATTTGTAGTTGTCTATTTATTTTTGTTTTGTTGTTTGTGGGTTTTTTTGGTTGTTGTTGATGTTATTATTTTTTTCCCTTGATCCCCTATATTCCTCCTATAAGTGAAACCCCACTTTACACCGGTAAGGATGGTACACTTTGAAAAAAACTAGCAACTATAAATGTTGGTGAGGATGTGGTTGAAAGGAACTCTCCTACACTGCTGGTGGGAGTGCTGAAAACTTTTTTAGTTCGCTGAAATGTGAGCACTCAGGTACCTGCCCTCTCCTCAAATCCACCACCCACCATCTGTACCTGTCTGCAATTTTCCTCCGCCTTGCCTGGAGTTCACTGGATGAAAGGTGCACATGCTGTTTTCCAAGGGCAGCTCCCCTCAGGTCTATTTTGTAGCTCTCTTCTCTCATTCTCTCCAACATCTATTTTTCCATGAGACTTTCAGCAGATTGTGATAGTCTACTGATTACACATCACCTTATGCACAGTCCATTCCACTTCTCTGTAATTTACTGCGAGTCTTTTCAAATTGTCATCTACACCCCTTGTCCTCTCTTTGGCTCCTCCTCTATTCTCTGGAACCCTCTTTAACTAGGTTCTAATCCCTGTAGGCTTTTTACCTAGGCTTCCACTGACTCCTCCCTAGCCAGTGGGCATTTTTTCAATTCTCATCTTTCTTTCTTAGCAGCATTTGCTACAATGATCATTCCCTTAAGATACTTTCCTTATTGACACGCTAACCAAAACAAAACAACAACCCACCAAATGGGAGAAAATCTTTACACACAACATTACCGACAAGGGACTCATCACACAGATCCACAAAGAACTAACCAGACTAAACAGAAACAAAGTGAACAACCCAGTCCAAAAATGGGCAAAAGAGCTAAAAAGGCAATTCTCCAAAGAGGAAATGCAAATGGCCAACAGGCATATGAAAAAATGCTCAACTTCTCTTGTCATCAGAGAAATGCAAATCAAAACCACTATGAGATGCCACCTCTCACCAGTGAGAATGGCACATATCAAAAAAAGTAGCAACAACAAATGTTGGTGAGGATGTGGAGAAAAAGGAACTCTCTTACCCTGCTGGTGGGAATGCAAGCTGGTCCAACCATTATGGAAAGCAGTATGGCAGTTCCTCAGTCTACTAAGAATGGAACTTCCATATGACCCAGCAATCCCACTCCTAGGAATATACCCAAAAGACACAAAGACACTGATTCAAAAGAATACCTGCACCCCTATGTTTATAGTAGCACTCTTTACGATAGGTAAGACTTGGAAACAACCTAAATGCCCAAAAACAGATGAGTGGATCGGGAAGCTGTGGTACATAGACACGATGGAATACTATTCAGCAATAAAAAAAGAAAAACTAGATGCATTCATAGGACCATGGATGGATCTGGAAGGGATGATGCTCAGCGAAGTAAGTCAGAAGGCAAAAGAAAAATACCAGATGGTTCCTCCCCTAGCAGGAATATAAGGGAACCAAATAAAGATCAAGGAAAGGAATAAGAACAATAATAATAATAATAACAATAAAGACACAAAAACCAAAAAATGAAAAGACAAGCCAAATTGGGGACACTTAATGGGTGGGGGGGGAGGGGGGAGAGGGATGGTTGTGGGCAGATGGGAGCATGGGCGACTGATGATGCACTGGTGATATGGTGATGGGGAATACATGGGGATTACAATTGATGTCAAATATATATAAATAAAGAAATGTTATTAATAAAAAAAGATACTTTCCTTATTTTCATACCACTCTCTTTTTGGGTTCCATGCTATTTCACTGCCTCTTCCTTCTTAGTCACTATTGCTGGATCCTTGTGTTCCTGCCCTTAAATTTTGTAATTCTACAAGGGTCTGTATGTTGTTTTCCTCTGCTCTGCTTAGTTACTCTCCAGTGATCTATGGCAGGTAATTAAACATGTACATATATATATATGCATAATAGTTTTAATTCTGTGAACATACGTGTATATCAAACTAGTAAAGTGGACAATGAATGTCAAGTTGCATGGTATATTCTGAGAGCTGTTGATAAGATGTGATTAAGATGTGATTCTACATCTTTCTGATGAACTGGAGTTTATAATATGAAAGATTCCTTCGGAGAAATGTTCGAACCAGAGTCACAAATCTAACATTCTATACTTTAAGATGAAGAGAAGCAAGCTTGAAAAAATTTGTGTAACTCACTGCCGTCGTTTTGGAACTATTTATGGCAGTTTTTGACCACAGAATCAACTTAATACATTCATCAAAAACATTTTAGTGAATAAATGTTGGTTCTAGAAATCATATATTTATGGATGTACTTAGCATTGAGCTATGAAGAATGTGAAGGGTTTATGACCTCGGTTGCTTGTCAGATGATTGATATTTTTGTTTGGGTGAAAATACAACATTTTAAGAATAAATACAACCACAGTTGCTGCAAGATATCAATTTGAAGTGTTGAAATCCCTTGGAATAATATGTAGACAATGCCAACTTAGATAGAAAAGTAGAGTTGTTGATAAGATGTGATTAAGTGGAATTTATATTATTATCATAATGTAAAATTTGCATGTGATAGTAAAATAGAAAGGACCTGTATAGCATATACTATATTCTGAGTCCTAATTCTACATATTCAGCAGCTAAGAAACTTTATTCTAACTTCAACATGTTCGCTGGAAAACTTCATGATTTTCAACAAATTTCATTCTCACCAGTGTCTTAGTAAATCTTAGAAGAGTTTGAGTGTTTTTATTTGGATTAGTGCTCAATATTCTTAAAAATTGATTATTATGGTATTTAAAATAATTTTTCAATGAACTAGTTTGTGCAAACATATTTTTGCTGGGTAATTTGAAAGCAGTTATTCATGGATGAAAATGTAAAAATGAAGTTTATTTTCATGTTTATTATATTATATATTCTCAATTCTCTTTGCTTTTAACTTGTATTAATTCTACAATCCAAAGATTTTGTCTTGGCCTACTCCTCATTCTTTTCTCCATACTGTTCTTATGTGCTTATTAAATATAGTCATACAATTTTGAATATTATGCAAGTATAAAAAATTCAGAAAAATAGATCACAACAGTAAAATAAATGTATTGGAACCAAATCAATCAAGTACAACAGGCGTATATATTATTGGTCTCTGAATCCAGTGTGAGCCACGGCAGAGGTGTTCAACATGTATATCAGCTAGCCCTCAAGTTCCTTTATCCTTGTAGGGAACTGCAAGATTAGCCCTGTTTTTATGAGAATATTAACAAGTTATTTCCTTTTTTCATTGTTCACATTTGCACTGAAGTTACTAAAGCAAAGGGAATGAAACTTCTGATTCTGTAACAGTGTAATCCCCGCAGAAAAGGGAGGGAACTTCCAGGTTCCTGCTAAAAATGACTTGGGGAACAAGGAGGAAGGAGAGAAATCTTGGAGGGGCACATGGAGCAGAGACACATAAAGAAGAAGCTGCACTTGCTTCTCAACCCTGGACTTGTACCAAGGACTTGGGGGACATGGAAGGAGACTCTTGAGAGTGACAGAGTCTTGGGTAAGAGACTGGTGGGGAGGCTGACAATGGCATACTGATCTTGCACTTTTCATTCCTGAATTGTCTGGTCCTCTCTGCCCCTTTGCTATGGTCCCTCCAGAAGGTACCTTAGATCTGTGGCAAGCTTTTAGATCTCAATGGCTCTGCTTTGGAACAAACCTGTTTGATTGGGTACTTACTCAGTAGGGGATGGATAACTTGGATGTTTAATCGGAAACTATTGTGACTCTATTCTTTCTGTTCTTTTTATTACACACTAATTTGTATTAAAGTTCTTTTCTATATTTAAGGTGTTACACACTAAAAGTGTGCTTTGTCTTGATGCAGTGGATGGCAGAGCCCATTTAGAGCTGAAAAATTAAGGGGTTCCAGAGTGCTCCTTATTCTGCCCACTACAAATTTAAGACACAAATGAAGACAGTTGCGCAGAACTGGATTAGACCAGACTAGACTGTAACCTTCATAGTCATAATATGATAGTATAACCAAACCCAAAGCCCACACCTCTTCACAAAAGCCCCAAACAAAGCAAAACAAAAAACTAGTTTTATTTAGGAGTATATGAGAGAAAGCAGAAAAAAATACAAACTTATCTTTGAATACAAATTGAAAAATATTGTATATGCTCAAAGGGGAAACACATATAAGACTCTCGTGCTGGACAACCAAGTACAAAGATTGTCCTAAGGAAAAGCACTTGCTCAGTTGTTTGTGTTGTGAACTGCACAAGCAGCATTTTTCATTCAATACTGTTTTCACAGTAACAGAATGGTCACAGAAAACATGACCATTTAGCAAATGTTGTATTAAAGAGAATAGAATTGCTTAAAGGTAATATCAAACACTCCTATCACTTTACAAATTTGTGAGACCACATTTTCTTCATATAGTCCCAGATACAGAATTTTTAAAATTTAATTATATTTGACATTATTTGTATTCCCCAGGGAGTTCCCACCACCATTCCACCCGTGCACCATCACCTCAGTCCCTTGTGCTCTTCCTGCCCTCATCCCTATCTTTGCCCTCCCCTCCTTCCCCTCCCCCTCATGGTCCCTTTGGTAGATACAGAATTCATCTTATGAGTTTAGACATTAAATACTTTGGCAAAATTGTGAAGAAATGCCATTTTTTTCACTATTAGAATTTTCTTCAGTAACAATATGTTGCTTGTATAGTATGTATAGTATTGGGAGAGTCATTGTTACTTTAAATGACATGATTTCAAAATAATCTAAATATAGTAAATATATAACTAATGTAAACAAAATTTATTTGGGTTCCCCAGTATTTTTAAAGAATATAAAAAGTTGCTGAGACCAAAACTTTTGAATGGATTGTTTGATTTGACACCACTTACTACTATTGAATGACAAAGTAAAAACTTACATACCAGCTCAAAACCATCTATGGAAGTTATCTCAATATTTTCAAGATTGATATAATAAAACATTTTGAAGCTCTTAGTGAAGATAAATATACCAATGAAGAAACTCAGTAGTACCCAAAAATGTAGCATCATTATCAAGTGATTAAAAAAACCCATATTTCTATTTAATGAACATTAATGAACACACATGAAAATGATAATGCATTCTATTCTTCATAGTTTCCATGGTTAGAAAGAATTCACTATATCAATACAAACTTCAGCAAACACAAAGAGGCACTAAAATATACATTTGGTTTTCTTTTCCCCTTATGAACGGAAAAGTTTTAAGTAAACCCATCAGTTTTTCATACCTTACACTTTGCACTTTATTTGACAAATAAGCAGTACTAAGATTTATTAGCCTGATTTCTCACATCAAAGACTTTTATCTAGAAGTCTAACGCTAAATACACTTCTGCATTTTTTTAAAAAAGCTTAAATTAATTTTTGAAAGTCATGAATTGAGAGGTTTCCAAGGGAAAATAAGAACAAAGAGAGATACTGAATAGGATTAAACTTTGAAAGAAAAATACAAGGAAAGGGCTTGTGTGAGATTCTTGGTTTCATCTTGATTTTTCTTTTTCTTTCATTCTTCTGTACGTTCCCCATAATTTAACTCAGCTGTGGAAATGAAGATGGCTACAGTCAACACCGATCAGAAATGTCATCTTAAGTTACTATTTATTTCTCACAAGTGTCTGAAAAGAAAATCTATACTTCTGAGGCCATGAATTTGGATCTGCAAGGCGCTTGGTACCGGGCAGGCACCAAGTTTGTTGGTTAGTTGGTTATGGACCAGATGACTTGTCAATTCACTGTCCTATAGCTGAAGAAATGTGGTGCCTTCAGCATCTCACGGGGTCGTTCTTCACAAAGCAGGGCTAATGCGAGGACTTATTGCCCCTCACTTGTGGTTTCCCAGTCATTCCATGGACACTCTAAGGTGGCTGCAGTCCCTCGCTGCAGGGAATGGGCTCCCCCTACACACCACTGCAGCCATTCCTGTGGCGCTTCTCACTGCTGCACTGTCCTGCCACGTTCTGCATTTGCAGTATTTCAGAACTAAATCACGGCCAGGCCATGAAGTTCTCAGCAGGTAGTGCACATAAATGTTTGGAACCCCCTTGCCACAATAGCCGCCACCATTCTTCCTGTTCACTCTACAGCAGAAGCAGGAGACAGCTGTTCTGAGGTCTGAATACTTAACCCACTGTGCTCTCGGCAGCCCTGGATCTTCTCACCAGGTGATGAATTTCATTGGTGGGCTTGTTCATCCACCATCTCCTCTCTGAAAATGACTTTTGTACATTTCCATTAAATTCCGTCTGTTTCATCTCTAAGGAGGACAGAGCAGCTCAACTTCTTGTAGCGTTTTGAAGAGTGAAGTCTCTTCATAGATCTTCTCTCCATGGTTTGGTCCTGTGTGGCAGTCATACCAGTCTCTGAAAGGGCGAGAGCATATTATTTAGATTGTGAAGATGGTTTCCCTTAAAAATCAACCACTACGAAGGACAGACTGGGGACACCTGGTGGGGAGGGGAGAGGGAGGGTTGAGGGCAGACGGGAGCACGGGGGACTGAGGTGATGGTGCACTGGGGAGATGGTGATGGGGAATACATGGGGATTACAATTAATGGCAAGTATATGTAAATTTCAAAATATTTTAATAAAAAAATAATTAAAAAAGTAAAAATCAACCACTACAACAGCAAAAAAAAGAACAAAGTTTTTAAAATATATTCTTTTCGTTTTTTTTTTAAAGATTTATTTATTTATGCGTGCAAGAACTGGGGTACAGGACAAAGGTGCAGGGGGTGAGAGGATTCACCAGAGACAGAGTGGGGAATAGAACAGGTGGATCTATTGAAACACACTGCAGAGGGGAGCAGCGGGGGAGGCAGGAGAGGTCTGCTGTGCCATGTGGGTCACCTTCCTGGCCAAGGATTGAACTCACGCTGCTGTGGCTGCAGATAGCTGCATAGTGTTGTGACTTAATTCCTTGTGCTACCAGGGAGGCCCTATTCTTTTCGCTTATATAGAAGTTTCAAAAACTTACTCCTAGAGGTCATTAGGATAAATTTTTAAAAATTTTCAGGATAACAAAGAACTGCTAGAAAGAGACACAGCACATTGGCTCAAACAAAAAGACTGATTTCAAAGAAACACATGTTAATTAAGCTTTCTCAGACTATTCAATTGTAAACCCAGCAGACAAGAACCAAGATGCAATAGACAAATAGCTTTTACAGGGTATATTCTGACTCAAAATATCTCTAGTTGATGAGGTAGGTATTATTTTGCTAATTTGTGATGTGATATGAAGATATTTCAGTTATCCAGACTTAGAAAACGTATTTTACTTCTTTGGGGGAGTGGAAGGGGGTGGCAGGGAATGGGGATGAAGGCAGAGAAAGCACAAGGGACTGAGGTGACAGTGCCCGGGTGAAATGGTGCTGGGAATTCCATGGGGACTCCAATTGATGTCAAATATATAAAATAAATTTAAATAAAAAAGAAAGTGTATTCCTTCTGTTGCCTTCATGTAAACAGCAACTATCACAAACAAAAACACAACACTCACAGAGTGGATAAAGATAGAGGAGCAAAGTCAAATGTAGATATTGACAGAGATATTAGGTGTAGACTTAAATACAGATATAGACATAAACGTGAGGATAGTAGACATACACAGTAGTTGCCTGGGAGATGAAAAATGTCATGTGAATCGATTAGCTAAAAACAAAAGGCAAAGCAATTCATACAGTAAAAGACAGAAAGAATATAAATAAGTACAAAATATCACAGCATCATAAACCAATGAAATGAAAGGAGTCTGATTTTTTTTAAATTCATATACATTAAAATATATAAAGTTAAACTATATCCTTTTAAAAATTCATTGTAAAATGATAAACAGTCCTGCTTGTTATTTTGTCAAATAACAAAATCTAGATATTTAAGTGGTTGCCAGGAAAAATCCCTCACATAAGCTCCTACAGAAAGCTAACGGGAAACGTATCTTAGTAATGAAAGATGTTAATGATAGAAGAAACTGGAGTTGGGGTATACAAAGCTCTTTGAGTTATACTGGTAATTTTTTTTTTCATTTGCTTCTAATTTTTGGTGTCTTTAATGAATTAAATCAAGGCTGACTTTTAAGCAGTCTCTTTATTTCCACATTTTTTTTTAATTGCAATGAGCCTTTTATTTTTTTATTTTTTTTTTGCAACAGATTATATCTTTATGTTTATATCGACCATGGATTATTTTTTTAACATTTATTTATTTATTTATTTATTTATTTATTTATTTATTTATTTTAAAATTTACATATACTTGCCATCAATTGTAATCTCCATGTATTCCCCATCACCATCTCACCAGTGCACCATCACCTCAGTCCCTCGTGCTCCCATCTTCCCTCAACCCTCC
>JAGFMF010011492.1:2293341-2320508 GCA_019455555.1 Galemys pyrenaicus | reverse complement strand
TCCTTTGGTTCCCTTATGTTCCTCCTAAGGGAGGAACCATCTGGTGTTTTTCTTTTGCCTTCTGACTTACTTCGCTAAGCATAATCCCCTCCAGATCCAACCATGTTCCGATGAATGAGTCTAGTTTTTCATTTCTGATTGCTGAGTAGTATTCCATCATGTATATTTACTGGTAATTTTTTTATAAATCTAAAATTGGTTTAAAGTTAAACTTTATTGAAAATCAAATCTATACACTGCTTTGCTTTCTATTGTTTTATATAACGATATATTATAGAATGTTTTTCCATGTTACTGCATTATACACTATTATTTGTATAATTGCAGAGAAATTCATTATGGCATATACGTAACTTTTATTTAAAAACTCTTAAATTTTATGTATGAAACATGTTGTGATGGAATATAATGCCCAAGTATTTTCTGCTCTGGTAGTTTGGAAGGCTATACATCAAAATAAGATAAGCAGTGACCGATGGATGGGAAGATGAAAGTAATGCTAATTTTTATGTTTATAATTTTATGTAGTGTCTACTTCCTTTGTACTTTCATGATGCATGATTTTTACAGTCAAAGAATCAGTGATAATTTTTTCTTTCAGCCACATAAATATGTTATTTTGTTTATGAAGTGAAATATATAACATAATAAAAATTATTTTATATTGAAAAAGTATAATAAGTCAGTGCTTTAGTCTCAAATTATATTACATCAAATATATTAAGCAAAAACCATAAGAAGATGCTCTAAACTTGGCAGCTGCTATTGATTTTTTAATTTAAATGTATTTCCATGAAGCACAAGGAAATAATGGATACCTGGTACATGGAAAAACTGAAAAATATACTTAAGATATTAATTTAATAAATTTATACTGAAAGCCTTCTTTTAAATCTTAATAATTTTCTTTTTTTTTTTTAAAGATTTATTTATTTATGCACACAAGAGCTGGGGTACAGGCCAGAGACGCATGGGAGGTGAGAGGATTCACCAGACAGAGTGGGGAGCAGAACAGGCAGACAGACTGAAACACACTGCTGAGGGGAGCAGCGGGCAAGGCAGGCGAGGTCTGCTGCGCCATGTGGGTCCCCTTCCTGGCCGGCAGCAGGGATCGAACTCATGCTGCAGTGACTGCAGTTTGCTTCATAGTGTGTTGCTTAACCCACTGCGCCACCAGGGAGGCCCCTTAATAATTTTCATTAACTTTGATGACATATGCAAATATTTATAAAATATATAAATAAATAAATAAATATTTATTTATAAAAATATTTATTTATACAAATATTTATAAAATATACAAATATTTATAAAATCTTGAGAAGCTGAAATTATATAAATACCAAACTTACATAGCAGCACACTCAGCTGTATATATGGCAGAAATAATTCAGTTTTAAAAACTTTTATAATTTAATCATAATAAAATGAAAAATATTAATAGCCAATAAATATTAGAAAGGGCAAAGTTGATTAAGGAAATAATACCAAAAGATTCACTAATACCTGATAATTACACTCTTATATAATAAATAAATAAAAGTGGGGTTTTTTTAGAGCAATATAATTAAAAATAAAAATCTATTGTTTTTTTGGTGGAGGCAATTAAGAGAAAAAAGCAGGTGTAAATTCAAACATTAGTTTAAAAATACCATTACTTGAATGGGAAGTACCTAACATGAGTACATAATATAAATGAGAATATTTTGGTGAAATGACTAGCTCTCAAAGACCATTTAATTTACCAAAATAGGCTCACGTTTTCTGATAGAAGTAAAAATTTGGTTTGAGTAAAACTTTTTCCATGTTAAACAAGCTGCCTCTGAAAAAGTTGAGCTTAAAAATTTTTATATGTGAATTTATAAAGACCTATTAAGATTGTCTTTCTGTACTATACTTACTGTTGTGGTTCACAAAGGAGGAACACGTTCCATCTTATTCCTCACTGAAGTAATAGAACACGGATTTACAAAGTGAAAAAAGATAAAGTTATCTGGTAACCCAACTCCCTTTGCATAATTGCATGCCCAGCCAAGAGCAAGGCATAGCTACACCCCAAATGCTTGCTTGCTACGCCACAATCATCTTGGAGTGGGGTTCTGCTCTTTTCTTGTAGGGAATTAATTATTGTATTAGTTCTAAAACCTGTATGACACTCCTTTTGAGATTTTCCTTTCTGTATCTATGGTCCCTTAGTCCTTTGCACACAACACAGAATTCTCTTACATTAAATAGTTCCTCTCATATCAGTTTAACAATTCTCCATACTAACCCATCCCTTTAATATCTATCTATCTATCTATCTATCTATCTATCTATCTATCTATCTATCTATCTATCTATCTATCTATCTATCTATCTTTGTTTCACGTAAAATATTTTATATACATTTTTTAATTTATGTATATTTGACATCAATTGTAATCCCTACATATTCCCCATCACCATCTCACCAGTGCACCATTGCCTCAGTCCCTCGTGCTCCCGTCTGCCCTCAACTCTTCCCCCCCCCCCCCCCCCCCNGACATCAATTGTAATCCCTACATATTCCCCATCACCATCTCACCAGTGCACCATTGCCTCAGTCCCTCGTGCTCCCGTCTGCCCTCAACTCTTCCCCTCCCCCCTCCCCACTAAGTGTCCCCAATTTGTCCTTGTCATTTTTGGTTTTTGTGTCTTTATTGTCATTGTTATTGTTGTTGTTCTTATTTCTTTCCTTGATCCTTATTTGGTTCCCTTATATTCCTCCAAGTGAGGAACCATCCGGTATTTTTCTTTTGCCTTCTGACTTACTTTGCTGAGCATCATCCCTTCCAGTTCATCCATGTTCCTATGAATGCGTCTAGTCTTTCTCTTTTGATGTTTTCTGTCTCCTGATTGGATCCAGATTGATACCTGTGACTGCCTTGGTTTGAGTGTAGCAAGCATTCAATGGACTCTGGTAATTTGGGCTGTGTTAATTCAACTACAAACTTAAAAAATAAAGGTAGAATTGACATTTATATACTGTATGTGTTTAGACTGTTCAACCTGATGTTCAAATACACATATGTTGTGGGATGATCACCACAAATTACTTGCTATACCTCCATGGAGTTAGAATTTCCTTTGTGTCATTAGAAGCCATAATTTTAATATCTACCCACTTAGCAAATTTCAGATATACAATAAAAAATTGTTTAGTATGATCATCCTGCTGTACTGTAGATCTCAAAATTTTATCTTCCACCACTGAGACTTTGTCTCTTTTGACTATTTTCACTTCCTCCGAGTCCCTTGTAGTCTCTATTCAATTATCTGCTTATATGGGGTTATTTTAAAAATCCATAGATAAGTGAGATTATGATTATGCAATTTTTGTTTCTTTGAAAATTATGAAGAGAAGTGACCCCAGTAGAACACAACTTATTAGAAGATATATTTTACATTAATGAATTCTTAATTTTTTTTGTTCTATCCTCCAAATTTCAATCAGCTTCAGTTTCATCTTTCTCAATAACAAGATTCTCACTCTCAACCTTCCATATTTCCAACCCAAATATTGAGTTCAGCGTTCTGAAGGTAGGGGTAAGGTGGAAAGTCTTTATACTGAGGGGTCATCTTAGAGTAGGACTCTGCTCTTTTCTTGTAGGGAATTATTGTATTAGTTCTAAAACCTATATGACATTTCAGAACTGGTGGCATATAGTCCCCAAACATTATTAATATTTTTCTTGTATGGATCATATGGATTTGTAATAAACAGCAGAGAAGACCATGAGTTTCAATTCATTTAAATAAACAGCAAAGAATATAGTTAAATGATATACAAGAAAACTGAATGAGAAGATAAGTGAAAGAAAGTAAAATAACTGTCCAGGTGAACAAAATCTTCTCCCATTGTCCTTTTGGATTATATTTATATTTACTAAAATGTAATTTCTTAAAGTTTTTGAGAAACTAAAACATGTTTTCCAGTAGATTAAAAAAATTAATTTATGTATTTTTGATGTCAATTGTGGTCCCCATTTCCCACCACCATTTCATCAGTAGATTTTTTTAACTGTTTCTCAGTGACAAGAAAACTTTGCCTAAGTCATCATTTTCTCTGAAAGCCAAAAGCATCAAGTATTTGTTATATAGAACTCAGGCAAGTAAAGGAAGAAAACATTGTATAATGTGGTTGAAAAAAATTGTTGCTTATCAGAGAAAAGTGATTTGCCATCATTGAGAAATTTGTCTAAATTGGGAAAGAAGATAAAAACTGATTGCATCACCAAGAACATGATTCAGAATTGCCCTTTTTATATCTTCAGATCAGATTATTGAGAGTCAGAATGCTGAATCACAGGAAGAAACCCATAAGAGGCACAAGTCCCTTTAACAAAGGAAAACATCAGTCTTTCAATACTCAGATAGTGACCCTTGATGGAACTGAAGATTCTTTTAAGTTAATAAAAAATAAGCAAACTTTTTCTGAGGTTTCCACTATGTCCTTTAGTTAAGATGAACTAAAAGCCTCTTTGCCACTGACATAACGCAAGTAATAAATCATGCACCCTGAAATAAGTGTGCATTTCAAATAATGTCATCTATCACATACATGGGTTCAGAAATCAATACTCTTAGCAGTGGATGAAAATGTCAGCAGGTAGCCTTCCCCATGCATGTTTTGGGAATCAAATATTACCCTCATACTCTGCACTATTCCACACTATTTCTTAGAATTGTGTAAATGCTATATATTTGTCACCTAGTGAACATGGCTTTGTGTCATCATATGATGTTCCCTGAAATTTAGTCTGAGTCATCAGTTTCACCACATTAAAGTGACAAAGTAGTTTCTGCTACTTTTCATTCTATTGCATTATCCAAGTGCATCACCTAAGGGTGATATGCCTTATTTATGACTACACACACTTACATAAGCCTTTAACCATAGAGGGGCAAATGATTAGAATCTTAATCTCATTCTCTCACTTCACAAATTTTTAGCTCTCTGCAAAGATCAAACTGTTTCCCTTATAGAAATAATTGTAAAGTTGATGGACATAAAGCATTTTTGTTATAGTGACTCTTTCCTGGAGTTGTCAGTTTCTTTAAGGTAGCATGCCCTTAAGGTAAATGATGTGGACACTCACAGGGGCTTAGAAGAAAAAATGACCCATTCTCATGTTTATGACCACTTCTTGCTCAGGACATCCCTGCTGGGCAGGGACTTCAAAAAATGTGTCATGTATGAATACTTTCAAATTTACACTATGTAGTATAGAAGTTAAACTAAAATTATAAACATAAACATTGGTTTCTCAATGAAAGCTATGAGATGTGGCTGTAGAAATAAAGAGAAAACCACTCTAGGCATTGGCTCAAAATTTGGGGTACCTGAGACTCATGGGTGGGATCCCAGAGAAGTTGAGGTCAACATAAAAATAGACTATAAACACATGACAAAATTAACTACTGTAAAGGTTTATAGAAGATACACAAAAAATGGAGGATTTGTATTTCAGATATAATGGACAATAGTGAAAATTTTTGTTGTTGTTTTCGTTATGTTGTTTCGTTATGTTTTCGTTATGTTACTGATGTATGATTGGCTAGTAAAAATTTTTATGGTGTATATTGTGATTATGTGTCATATGTGTATATTGTGAAATGATTACCATGATCATGTTAATAAACACATCCATCACCTTGCATAGCTAACTTTTTTTTTTCAATTCTGAGATCTCTTAAGATTAGTCTTTGAAAAATTTCAGTTATACAAGTAGTATTATTAACTATAATAAACATGATGTATACTAGACCCTAGAACTTAGTATCTTATAACTGAAAGTTTGTAACCTTTAATCAATGTGTCAGTATTTCCCCTAATTCCTACTCCCAGATCTTGGAAATCAACCTTCTTTTCTCTAGAACTATGCATTTGATTTTTTAGATTCCACATATAAGTATTTGTTTTTCTATATTTGTCTTATTTCAATTAGCACAATATCCTCCAGTTTCATCTGTATTGTCATGAATGATAGATTTCCTTTTTATTGACTGAATAATATTCCAGTGGTGTGCTGTGATGTGGTGTGTGTATCATATTTTCTTTATTCATTTATTCATTTATTTATGGACATTTTGGCGCTTTCTATAGCCTTTTATGTTGTGAATAATGCCACAATGAACATGGGAATGCAGATGAATTGGAGAAATTGATTTTATTTCCTTTATAAAAATACCCAGAAGTAAGATTGCTAGATCATATAGTCATTCTAGTTTTAGCTTTATTTTTGAGAAAATGCCATCTTATTTTCCATAGTGACTGCACATTATATACAACATTGGTTGGGTTCCCTTTTCTCCATACCCTCACCAATACTTGATATCACTTGTATTTTAGATAAAAATCATCTTAAGATGAATTTTAATCTTCAGAAATCTTTAGAAGATTAAAAGCTAATACAAGAATATACTTCAAAATAAAATGTAGGCCTACCTAAGGAAGAATCTCAATATTTCAGGTCCCTGGCAAATAAAGTCTCACGAAACAAAAGTTCATAATTTAAGATCACAGAATAAGTCATCATAAACAAGTCTCAATCATATTGCATTTGTGTATAAAATAAGAGTACTAATTATGGATTTCACTCTTTTCATTCATGGTTCATCTAAGAGGAAAAGAACTAATTTGTGAAACTATCTAATGTTATACAAAGTTGTTTAAAATTTACACTCAGAAAACCAGTTAATGCATTGCTAAAGGGCATAAGTTGGAATTTTGGGGAAAAAAATAAGAAATTCTATAAGAGCATGCAAATAAATTTGCTATATTTCATCATTTTAACAAAGCTAAAGATGGGTTGAGCTGTAAAGTAAGTCTTTGGATCATTCACATTCATAAAGGAGCTCTAAATGATTTATAGGCTTCATTATTGCCTTTTGTTTTGGCAGAGTAAGAAACAAATACTCAGCAAGTCCAAATAGCTCTTTTGTATAGCATAGTAAATTAAAAGAGAATTCTAAACTAAAACTCGGTACTCTTTTAAGTTTGAATTCCACCAAGTTTCTCTTTACTTCTTGTTTGAAAATTGTTCTTCTTTTTTTTTTAAATTGAGCTCTCAGTGAATTATAGCACTGGCTCAAAGGGGTAGTTTTACATCTCTTTGAATGCATGTTCTGCCATCAAATCCAGCACCAAGGCCCTCCCCCCTCCACCCCCCCCCACCCCCCCCCGAGTCCTTGACCTCTAGTCCTATAAACTTTTGTTGTCTATGACACAGGACAAGCTTATCCTAAAATACTAATTTTATTATTGCTTTCCTTTTTAGTGCAAAAACATTTAATGGCTCTCCCTTTATTTTAATTTTTTAAGTACATAAGTGAAGACTGCCTACAGCCTAACCACAGATTTCATAGTGAAACGGATGTTCCATGAGGTCGTTTCTGGCCTGTTTTTTCCCCATACACCTTCCATACTTTTGCCTTCAGAAATGCTATTTTCCTTTTTCTCCTACTGCATCATTAAAAATAACATTGAACTGGAAGTCTCGGCTCTTTTCAGTTTTAGTTGTAAAATTTGCAAAATGAATTTGATATCTACATTTCCAAGTTATTAACATCCAATGAAGCAATGTTTATGGATTACTTGGTAAACAATAAAACCTTCTTAAACTATAAGTTATCACTAGTGACTAAGCAAATTCCAGCACAGACTGTCCTTGGTTTGGGTCATTTTTCTTGCTTGCTTTAAATCATACTGATGAAAAAAAAAAATCACACTGATGATATAGTGACTAACACTATTAGACCACTTTCCACATTTCTCACTATCAATGCCACACTACTTCACATATATTAGCTTATTTTTTCCCTACAACAATTCTAGAGATAGTCTATATTATTACTCCCAACTTACCATTAAAGAAACCAAATCACAAAGGGCCAATAACTCATACATCTACTTAATGTTGGACTTGACATTTGAATCCAAGCTGTGTATCAGCAATGCCTCTGCCTTCTTCAGAATAGTTAGTGGGATAATGTTAGCGGGATAGGCGCCCCTCGCATTGCACTTAAATACCTGAAATCATCAAAAGAGAATGCTGCAGTTATTATCACTTTACTAATAAGTGTATGCATCCTTGAAAAGGAAAACCACATCTTGTATTTCCTTGATGTGGTCCCTATGGCAGGCTATATAGCATCTACTCACTGATTACTTCATAAAATAAACTAAATCAGAAAAAAATACTGTCTGAGCTTGAGTTGCTTGGGAGAGAGGTTATGAGACGGAAATCTGAGCATGAGGAGATTATTAGGGAATCTCTGGGGGTCCAGAGTTGTGAAAGAATAAAGGAAGGAGAAATGGGTAGAAGATGAATTGCAGCGCAGTCACAACAAAGTCTTCAGCAAGTGCCAAGGAGGGCTGAGTTGCCTCAAGAGGCAATGGAGACAGGACTATCAATTATTGCAACTCTCAATTATTGTTGACTATGCAGTAATTATTGCATAAATACTGATATGGAACTATCAATTATTGTATATGGGCTTCCTGCACCACTGCTCTGGGGAAGCGTGTAGCAGTAAGCAAGCCACTTCTCTCTGGCCAAAAACATGCCTCAGCTGTGAGGCATTAATTGCTGCACTCCTGGCAGACTGTGGTTACCGGTCTCTCTGCTGGGGCATCATGCCACCTCGTCTCTTGTGCCATGCAGATCTGCCTGCTCTGAACAGTAAGTTCATCCTACCTGGAAATAGTTTTCTAGAATTTTGGTTGGTCTAATATCCTAGGATTCTTACAAGATTACTAGTGAAATGCTCCAAATCCTGCTATGAGCCTTATGGCAGTGACTGTTGTTTATGGTCTTTGCAGTCTAGATTCCTTTCGTTCATATCAAGCACTTCTATTTATATGGAATGGTGGCTTAAATCCTCTTGAAAGCTCTTGAAAGCGTTGTGGTCACAATGTTCTTATCAGACTGTGGCTGCTGAACTTGTCCATTTATTGTCAAAATTGAATAAGGGAGTACTAAGCCTATTCCCTACTACACTTGTTCACTTGGCCTCAAAATCAAGCAAAGAAATACAAAGAGATGACTCGGGGCCTCCCTGATGGAGTGAGACGTTAAGCACTGCACTATGATGCATCTGCAGCCACAGCAGCATGAGTTCGATCCCCTGCCAGTGAGGTGACCCACATGGCACAGCAGACCCTCCTGCCTCACCCACTGCCCCCCTCAGCAGTGTATTTCAGTCGCTCTGCCTGTTCTACTCCCCTCTCTGTCACAGGCAAACCCTCTCACTCCCTACACCTCTGGCTTGTACCCCAGTTCTTGTATGTGTAAATAAATAAATCTTTAAAAAGAGAGACATGAGTCATTGAATTACTTAGATGCTAAGCCTATTCCTCACCCCACTGTGTGACAGCGGATTCACATCAACTTAATGCTCAGGACCAATCACCATTGCCAGGATCAGGACGAATCACCATTGCCAGGATCAGGACCAATCACCATTGCCAGGATCAGGACGAATCACCATTGCCAGGATCAGGACGAATCACCATTGTCAGGATGGTGGCACCTTTCTTTGCTTGTAGGTTTCATGGCACAAGAAGCCTGAAGTCAAGGCAGCGGTTATAGCTTAATGGACATCCTGCTCTTTACCTTGCTGGAACTATTCTTTCCCTGAGGGCTAGGACTTCTGAACCTACAAATACAAGAGTTGCAAGGTAGACTGTAGCTATATTCTCCATTGATTCACTGAGAGTAATGGTAATTTGGCTACCCCTGCTTATAACCATGTTTGTTTCTTTGTTTTAAAGATTTTCTCATTTATTTATGCATACAAGAGTTAGGGTACAGGCCAGAGTCCAGGGAGGTGAGAGGATTCACCAGAGACAGAGTGGGGAGCAGAACAGGCAGATGAACTGAAATACACTGCTGAGGGGAGCAGTGGGCGAGGCAGGAGAGGTCTGCTGCACCATGTGGGTAGGCTCCCTGGCTGGGGATCGAACTTGTGCTACAATAGCTGAGGATAGCTTTATAGTCCTGTGCCTTAACCCCTTACACCAGCAGGGAGGCCTACAACCATGTTTTTGGAATCTGTTTATTCTACTTATTGGTGACATTGTATTACATGAAGGTTCATTTATGACCAACAGATTTTTCTAAGGAAAATATCTTGTCCTCACATGGTATAGTCCCCTAGTGATCCTGCAGTGGACTGTCAGCTGGGACTTGGCTCCTTGAGCCTGGAGGGTGGCAGCTGACAACCATTATGATGGGTCCATTTCTTGCTGCCGGTATTGCTCCTATTAATTACCACTGGTGATGGATTCCCAGAGAGCTCCTTTTCCTGCAGAATATAGAACTTCCCAAACTGCAAAGCTACCTCCCAATTGTGGAGCCCTAGTTTTAACCATTGTCAAGCTACCTTGTGGTTTATTCCCACTGGAGAACTCTGAAGACTTTTTTTTTTTTAAAGATTTATTTATTTATGCATACAAGAGCTGGGGTACAGGCCAGAGGTGTGGTGGGGTGAGAGGATTCACCACAGAGAGCAGGGAGCAGAACAGGCAGATCAACTAAAGTACACTGCTGAGGGGAGCAGCAGGGAGGCAGGAGAGGTCTGCTGCGCCATGTGGGTCCCCTCCCTGGCCAGCGGCAGGGATTAAACTTGGGCTGCAGTGGCTGCGGTTTGCTTCATAGTGCGTTGCTTAACCCACTGCGCCATCAGGGAGGCCCTGAAGACTTTTTTTTTAAAGATTTATTTATTTATACATACAAGAGCTGGGGTTCAGGCCAGAATCCAGGGAGGTGAGTCAAGACAGAGTGTGGAGCAGAACAAGCAGACTGACTGAAACACACCGCTGAGGGGAGCAGCAGGAGAGGTCTGTCTCACCATGTGGGTCCCCTCCCTGGCCGGCGGCAGGGATCGAACTTGTGCTGTAGTGGCCGTGGTCTACTTCATAGTGCCTTGCTTAACCCATAGGCCCTACAGAACTCTGAAGACTTTTGATGGTTGAATGATACCCCTACTTGTGGTAAGCATTTGCAAAGACCCCACGTCAGTCAAGCACAATTCTCTAGGGGCAAGGCTCTTGAACATACACCTCTTTGACTGCAGAGCCAACTCACTTTTTCTTTTCTAATAGCTGTGTAGTATTCTGTTGTACATGTAAATCACATCTTCTTAATCGCTCCTCTGTAGATGGGCAATAAAGTTGTTCCTATATCTTGGCAATTGTAAATAATGCTGCAATGAACACAAAAGTATGCACTGTCTTCACAACTCGAACAGGCAAAGGAAAATACAAATTGTCTTATTTTTCATTTGCTGTTCAATTCCACATGGATAAACATTAAATGATACTGTGTTCATAAGATTTTTTTATAAAAACTGAACTTCATAAATAAAATATTATGACAGCTGACAACCATTACCATGAGTCTATTTTTACAATTTTTTTAATTTAAATTTTTAGATTATACAAATGAGTCAAGTTTGCTATTATAATTCAACCAACACAAACATAGTAATTTCTAGCTCTCTCTTTTGGAATTGTCTTTTTATCTTTTTTTCTAATCTATATTTTTTCCATTATTTTCATCAAAAAGTACTCAATTCCTTTCTGATTTCAAAAATATATCTTATTGGAAATATATGATTTGCAATGTGTTCTGTCTTTCATACACCTATGTACCAACAGAGTGATGCACATGGTGTATTTTTAAAATTGTTCCTTTTAGAAAAGACATAACATTCAATAGTGTGAAACTCCCACTAATTAACCATTTCCAAAATGATAATTGGACTTCTAATCATGGAAACTTTTGGAATAAACCTTATTAAAGATAACAAATTGAAAGGCATTTTGTCTACATATTCCTAACCACAAATAGAAAGACGAAAGAAGCTTTGTTTCAATTACTGAAACAGCACAGACATGAACAAAAACAACCTCTCATTCTGGCAATCAAAAACCCAAAAACCTAAAAAGAAAAAAAAAACAACAATAACTGTACAGAATAGAAATAACCACATTAATTTTAAATATTCTGAGATATGGTCAAGTACTATACCATTTCCTCAAAACTGTAAATAGAATTATAACAAGGAAACAAATCTTTCTAGCAGAGATCAAAACTGAGGCATACAAAGGAAGAACAGGAAAGGCACAATTATGCACCACAGGCATTTGCATATGTGAACTGACATGTCCATGACCTTCAAAAGACTCTACAACTCACATTTGGTAGATGGGAACTGCTCTGAGGCAGCTTCTAAATATCATGCAGACCGTGAGTCACAGAGGTGAGGTGAGAGCCTATTTCTACCTGCCTCCTAAGTTTCCTCTTCCAAGGATTCTGAGAGTGATTTCTAAAAGTCAATAAGGTGATACCTAAGCTAGACAGCTTTCCATTAAGGCGTTGAATGGGCTTCTCACTTGCCCTGTCAGTTCTGATTAGGCTATTATCATTTTCCATAGTATTAGTTCTGATTAGGCTAATATAATTTTCCATAGCATTACTCTATTCTCAAAGTGTCAAATGAAAACTGTTTACTTAAGGAGGACTGTTCGGGTAACACACTATAGTGTGAGAGGCCACTCACCTGGTGGGAGAGGGAAGTGATGCAAACGCAGGGGCAAAATATGGGGTGTAGCCTCTTGCTTAAGTTGACAAGGACAAAAGACTGCTCCTGTTTCCGTGATCCTTAGACCGAAGGAGCATCTCAGCCTCCTTTCCTGTCTTGGGCTCTGGGCAGATACTGACACAAGCTCACTTGAACTGCAGGGGACCACCGAGCACCCAGCACTCCGTGGGGGTGGAGCGAGGGGGGAGATCAGATTCCAGTAAATCAAGAAGCAATTGGTAAGTCACAGAAAACAAACTACAGGATTTACAACAAATTTTGCAGCATGTTAACGTTTGGCAGGATTTTGATAGCAGAAGGAGGGGACTGTGGACACTCAACTAATTCAAAGCGGACGACCAGGTTTCTAATGCCTACATGGAAAAGTGAGCGTTAGGAGCTGGATGTGGATTAGAACACAGATTTATCTTCTTGTGGGACTCCTGGATCGATTATGTCTATTCTAATTGCTTCTCCCTACTTGGACCTCTCCAAGTCAGATTTCTTCTCTAAAACTGAAAAGCATGTTCCACTACTAAACACAACCTACCACCCCTTGATATTTCATGATTTTGCTTGTTTCTATGCCATAAGAAATCTCCTGTGTGAATAATAATACAATAATCTGATTTTCTTAATATGCTGTAAGAGGATAAAGGAGCATTTTGAACTATCAAATAGTTAGAAAATATACTTTTCTAGTTTGGTAAACAAAGGGCAGAAACTGGTTCTGTTAATTCCTTGCATTTCTTCACGATAGGCTTTCTCCATCTGATTATCAGTACAATAGTGCCCTCTATACCCCATTCTCTGTACAGAATTCTGGTGCTTGGAAAACAACATAGGAAGACCACGAAAACAAAACTCTGTTCTCAAATTATGATGTTATGTCTTTAAAATAAAGTAAGTATAATAAAAAAATTATTCATATAATCTTCAACCAAAAATACATAATTTCTGTATTTTCTGCTTTTAGAAAGCATTATCTTCTGTGGTTTTTTTTTTTTATTAGGAAGATAGCTGTATAGATTACTGGAGAAATTTTAGCATTTAAATTTATATTTAATTATTACTTAGGGTATTTGGATTATCAAATATTTTGGAATTTCTCTCTTAAAAAATGTGGTCTCAAAGTTTGTTACTTCTTAGAACTAATAGAACTAGATTTCAGAAAATCTGTCCCATTTTTATTAACAATAATCTCATTCAACCTGATTTTTTAAAAAAGATTTCTTTATTTATGCATACAAGAGCTGGGGTACAGACCAGAGGTGCGGGGGTGAGAGGATTCACCAGAGACAGAGTGGGGAGCGGAACAGGCAGATGGACTGAAACACACTGCTGAGGGGAGCAGCAGGTGAGACAGGAGAGGTCTGCTGCACCATGTGGGTCAGCTCCCTGGCCTGGGATCGAACTCCTCCTGCTGCAGTGGCTGCAGATGCTTTATGGTGTGGTGCTGAACCCCTTGCGCCAACAGGGAGGCCCTTCAATTTCATTTTTAAGGATTTTGATATGTTGAGCAGAGCCAGTTTTGTTCTGAACTTGGTGTATTTTCACTTACATGCATTAACAAGGGTTTTCATTAGATGTAGAACTTTAGTTTTAGTGTTACAATTTTATAGAGTCCTAAAGAAGCAGTTCCAAATGAAAAAATTTGTTGGAAAGAGCTAAAACATAACTGATTTATTCCAGATGATTATTAAGTACTTAGTATAAAACACCTTTCTGTTGGGAATTGGAGATTCAGAAACGAATGCTGAAAACATTATAACTTCATGGGGAGATTCAAGACAATAAAACAATCGAGAATAAAATTAATTTATTCTTTCAGAGGGCTTTGGGTGCTTTGAAGAATTAAAACGCAAGAACATTAAAGAGTTACAGATGGGCATAGTCAGGAGGGAAAACTTTATATGGGATGGTCTTCGAGAAGAATTGTCTGAAAATGAGGAGGCATAAATAGTCAAGATTATTATCAAGGGCCATTTAACTAAAATTATTCAAGAGAGAAATTATATTAGAAGAGATACAAGAAAAAATGGGGACTGATATGAGGAAAATGTGATTATCATTGAATCATTATTGATATTGTACCATTAGATTTAACATATGGTACCATTTTGGAGACAGTAGCGTTATCTTAAAAAGAGAGACAGATCAAGCTATTATTTACCTTTTTTTGTAAATTTTTTGAAAGTAAATAGTAACCAAATTTCTCATATCTGACTCATGACATATATTACATAAAGTTTGTGGAAGTATAAGGTCACACTTGCATGGAATGAAACCCCACAAGACTACACAAGGTGGGTAATATGAGGGCTCCAGCCAGCCAAAGTGGAGAATCCTTGGAGAATCTTTGGGAAGAATTTTTGGTGGTCGGGGTGGAATGGGTATACCTGGAAGGAAGGTTAATCTAAACCTGACCTAGCAAAGTTGTTACAATAGGTCTCAATGGCATCAGAGCTATTCATTGGTAAATTAACTACCGCTAGATTTTATATATTGAACATGAAAAGGATGGGATGTGCAGATATTTTTATTTTTTTAATAAGATTTATAAATTTATGCATATGAGAACTGGGGTACAGGCCAGAGATGTGGGGGGTGGTGAGAGGATCCACCAGAGACAGATCTGGGAACAGAACAGGCAGATAGACTGAAATACACTGCTGAGGGGAGTGGTGGGCGAGGCAGGAGAGGTCTGCTGTGCCATGTGGGTCCCTTCCCCGGCTGGCGGCAGGGATTGAACTCATGCCACAGTGACTGCGATTTGCTTCATAGCGCGTCGCTTAACCCACTGCGCCACCAGGAAGGGCCCTGTGCAGATATTTTTAAAGGCTATTTTCCAATTGCAATTGACACTTGATTTTTATTGACTTAGCAAGGACAAAGATTCCAGTCAGCCAAATATTTTGTTTGAGAATTATCCTGTGCCAACAGAACAGTGAGATCTGTTAGGAGGCTCTGAAACCACCAAAATGCTATTTGTTTAAATTTTGCTTGAATCATGACTAGTTTCAAGATACTGTAATTCCTAATTTCAGTTTATCTGAGTCCTAAATTGGGGAGCAGGAGAGAGTACATAAAGGATTTAAATATTTCATTTCCAGAAAATCACCACAAATTTTCTAGAAGTTTAATGTTAGAATATTTAATCAATTTCCAGTGATCCCTTAGGAGGTTGGGAAATAATTCTTAACTAGATTATTAAAGTAACATATACATGATTTCGGGCCTCCCTGGTGGCGCAGTGGGTGAAGCAACACACTATGAAGCAAACCACAGCCACTGCAGCACGAGTTCGATCCCTGCCTCTGGCCAGGGAGGGGACCCACATGGTGCAGCAGACCTCTCCTGCCTCGCCCGCTGCTCCCTCAGCAGTGTGTTTCTGTTGATCTGCCTGTTCTGCTCCCTGCTCTGTCTCTGGTGAATCCTCTCACTGCCCTGGACTCTGGCCTGTACCCAGCTCTTGTATGTAAAAAATAAATAAAATATTTTTAAAATATTTTTTTGAAAGTAGAAACTAAATTGAAATTATTTGCTGTTGACCATATCTATTCACTGAGAGGATTGTAAAAATGGTTTTATTACTCACCTATAGACGTTGTGCTTGGTAGCAGCAAAATTTATTTTTTTAAAAAAAGACATTTTTATTTGTATATACAAGAATTGGGGTGTCTGTCAGAGGTGTGGGATACGAGGATTCACCAGAGACAGAGTGGGGAGCAGAATAGGCAGAGGTACTGAAACTCTGCTGAGGGGAGCAGCAGGTGAGGCAGGAGAGGTCTGAGTTACCATGTGGGTCCCCTCCCTGACCCCTGGCTGCGATTAGAACTGGTGATAGTAGTAAAATTTCTAAGTAAAGCAAATAGTTGCTCACAAGTACAAATCTATAAGATTCGTGGTTTATAGACTAACACAAGAGAAGCCTGAGTTAAAACCAGCACAAATACTTGTTGAAATGAAAGTCTTAGGATATCAAGCCACAACTGTTTCATGAAAACCAATAATTGAGCCTATATTGTTCTAGGTTGGTAAGAAAATTTTAGCCATGTTCCAAAGTAAGTGTCATTCATCATGTGGAAATTGAAAG
The DNA here is from genome assembly GCA_019455555.1 of Galemys pyrenaicus. NCBI lineage: Eukaryota > Metazoa > Chordata > Mammalia > Eulipotyphla > Talpidae > Galemys > Galemys pyrenaicus. The sequence goes on along the minus strand of JAGFMF010011492.1, from coordinate 2,303,803 downwards.
TTTCAAAGGGAAGGATGATCCATCCAGTATTTTCATCTCTGCAGAGAGGGTGAAGTTACTTGGTTATCAAGGAGACTAACAGGAAGGAAGATTCTGGTTTAAGAGACAATAGCTTAATTGCACATTGATGTTTTATAGGAGAGGCTCCAATTGATAGAATAATTAAATGAGATGACTTCATGACAAAATGTTTTATGAACTTATTTATATATTCACAGTGTGTTAAAAACCAAAGATTATCTGAGTAAATTCAAAGATCTATTTGTCTTTATTCAGGGATTCATGCATCAATCTGCATCCTCATGTAGCTAGTATCTTGAAGAGTACTCTTTCATTGTACAAAAGCAAAGATTTTATGCAGATGAAGAACAGAGTGGGGAATTACTCAGAAAAAAGACAAGATTGTTTCAGGCAAGGCCATCCCCTGTTGGGGAAGTGGGGAGTGTCTTATGCTATTATTGACTGGGACTGGTTAAATTGAAACTGGCAATTAGGTTAGATAACAAATCTTGATTAGGTGATGTAGACTTGGCAGAAGTGACTCCATTTTGGGCCTGGTTTCTCTTTTATTAATGGTTGCTATAGAATTTTAAATTGAAAAGCTTGCTGAGTTGATGTAAATGATCTCGTCAAACTATTCAAGTTTATTCATTCTGTTCTATTGTTCTTTTTCACTCCAGAGTCGTTTTCAAGAATGTAGTAGAATATACGGTTGATTATAATTAGAGAATAATAATTTCAAGTATATCTTCCAAGTGGAAGATACTCTACTTCTTATTCATCTGTTAAACTTTACAAAAGAAAAAAAAACTTATATAGTTCAAACAATACTTGAGTGAACAGTAATTGAATTTCATGCCCCATCAGCCAGTCAAATTTAAGGGTAGTCCCAATTATTGTCCAGGAGTACAAAGCACATATTTCATTACATTCAACATAGAACAATGTCCTTTGGAGCTGCTGACCTGAGCTTTGAGAGACTGAAGAAGGGCAAATACCTTAAAATAAGTAAGTCTTCATGTAACAGGAGAATGCTGGTACAATTAAACCTCTAACAGGCATCCTTTCCAGAAATGACACTAAAAACCAGAAGATAAATACCTGTATATTTTCATATCAGAAGTAATTTGGAAGCAACATAGTGATGCTTTAACTCAATGATCTGACCTCCCAGCTCTGTGTGTGTGTGTGTTTGTGTGTGTGTGTATGTGTGATTTCAGCTTGGTCATCTTCTCCTTGGTTCTCATGACCTTGAACATGAAAAAATAGCTAGTTAGATGACCTTATGACAAAACAACCTGTAACACAGGGTGGGGACACTCAGAAGATGAAAGCTTATGCATTGGGAAGCTCTAACCAGATTTGCAGGCTGGATCTCTGCAGATGGAATGGGACAGTTTAAATGACTGTTACCACAAGGCCATTTTCCATGCGCCCACCCCATCCAAACAAGTTCTAGAACTGAGTATCCTAAGACATGTAGTAAGTTGTGCCTTGGGGCCAGATGAATTCAGAGAGCTCCAACTGCTTCCCCCTTGTTTGTCTCCAATCAGCACAGTCAACACATGATTTCCTCCTAACCAGGATCTTCCAGTGATTAGACCTCAGTCTCCTGTCTCCCAAATGTTTTTAAACGAGGCCTGTAAGTGTGAAAGTCAACTTTTGGAATTGCTTTTTGCCATGTTTTATTTTTCTAATCAACGATATTGACGAGGATAACCATATAACATTTCTTTGACCTTTAAACACAGCAGGCTTCTTCCTGATTTGAGACCCAGACTTTCCTTTTCTTAGAGCATTATTTACCTTAGAGAATTTTTTTCTCTGCTCCTTTATATCATGTCGTTTAAAAGTCGCTTACCTTTTGCCCATTCCAGAAAGAACTTTCCCAAGGAGCTTCGAGCTGCCTATTTGAAATATAATCATCAAGGAAGCGAGTCCCTACTTCCCAGTCTTTGTACAAGCCTAGCACCTAAATCAGGTAGGCTGAGAACAAATGGAAGCATATTTGGTTTTAGAACAAATCTCTTTCATTTATAACCACACAATGTATGTCACATATTACATTTTTTTGTTCTGTTTTACTGATCTTGTAATTGGGATCACCAAAGTGGAGAAATAATCTTAATTATTAACATACTCCTATACTTGATGCAAGCATAGAAAGAAAAGTAGTGTTCATATAATTTGTTGCAAAATAGTGCTTTTAGGAACTTATTTCTAGAGAGGAAAGGGTTTTTAAGTGTTAAAGTAAAATTGAAATGTCTTAGATGAGTGAAAATTATGAGATCTGAACTCAACTCTAAGGGTTGGAGAGGTTTCAAGAGCTAGTGTTGGACAAAGGTGATTGTAAGACTTCTGTATTGACTGCTTGGTTATATTAAAAACAGTAAATTCTAATGTCCTTGTAACAGGAAGTAGCTTCCAACTTGAGGCAAGTGGACTTGAAGTTAGATTGTTGGCCACACGCCTCCTTCAGAGGACCCTCAAGTAAATTATTTACCTGCTTAATTTGTCAGGTACAAGTTATACTTTGACAATATATTCCCACAAGACTGTTTGGAAGGGTAACTTATTATTCATGTAGAAGTGTTTTGAGTCTTTATTAGATGTTACTTATAAATCACACTTCAAGCTTTCTAAACAAAAAAGAAAACAATGATAGAAATATTAGACTTAAAATGTACTTCCTAGACTAAATGTACTTTAAAATGGACTTTGGAGACCAAAATCTCAAAGATTTGGAAAAAAACCTGTTAATCTCTGTGGATGTATTTGTTTCTATAAAATGCCCTTAACAAAACAAAGTCAGGGCCTCCCTGGTGGTGCAGTGGGTTAAGCAACGCACTATGAAGCAAACCACAGTCACTGCAGCATGAGTTCGTTCCCTGCCTCTGGCCAGGGAGGGGACCCACATGGCGCAGCAGACCTCTCCTGCCTCACCCGTTGCTCCCCTCAGCAGTGTGTTTCTGTTGATCTGCCTGTTCTGCTCCTCACTCTATCTGATGGATTCTCTCATCCCCCGCACCTCTGGCCTGTATCCCAGTTCTTGTATGCATAAATAAATAAATCTTAAAAAAAAAAAGATTTAAAAACAAAACAAAACATAGTCATAGTTTTCCTTTTATTCAAAGGCTTAACTTTGTTTTCTTTAAACATTAGCTTATGGATATTACTTCTCTTTTAATCTCTTTAAAATATTAAAGTTAACTATTTTCTCTATCAATTTCCATCTATGTAAGAGAAATGGATTTGGGGAAACATACATGAGAGGCAGTGCTGTTTGTTGTGTTCTAATGAAATGTGAGGTAGGGGACCTCCCTGGTGGCGCAAGGGGTTAAGCACAGCACTGTGAAACATCTGCAGTCACTGATCTCTGATGAGGGAGGTGACTCACCTGAAGCAGCAGACTTCTCCTGCCTCAACTACTGTGTCCCTCAGCAGTGTGCTTCAGTCACTCTGCCTGTTCTGCTCCCCATTCTGTCTCTGGTGGGTTCCCTCACCCCATCTGCAGCTCTGGCCTGTGCCCCAGTTCTTGTATGCATAAATAAATAAAACCTTTTTTTTAAAAAAAAAAAAAGAAATGTGAGGTAAATTAATATATAAAGGACTGACAAAGTCAAAACACAAGTGACAAAAATTCAATGTAAATGTTTTTAGGTCATTATGAAATGAAAGCTATCCTGAGACCTGTTTTTTTCCAAGGCCTAAAACATTTTAAACAAAAGCAGACTATTTTCATCCATCAAGGCAGACGTTTTAATTAAGAAAATGTGGCAAACTGGTTCCATTCATTCTTAGTTTGTCTTTTGAAATTTTGTATGTGTTTCAACCAGTATGGAAATATTGCTATGCATTGATTTTTTTCTTATTATTGAAAGAGATTCTTTATCAATACATAACAAATGGTAGCAATATTTGAATAAAAAAACTATACTAAAATATGCTAACACACGGAAGTGATAAAATGGAATTATGTTTACAAAATATAGGTACATTTTTGGTTATAAAACAAATTAATCTCCTTCACTTATAATCACACTATATATGCTACATGTTACATTCATTGCTTTGCTTTTCCTACCCTCGAATCAGAATCACCAAAATGGAGAAGTACAGTAATTATTCACCACCATTTATGAGCATAGAAAGGAAAATAGTATTTATTTAATTTGATATAAAATCCTCCTCTTAGGAACTTATTCAAACGTAAGGAACTTATTTTCAACTGAATGTGGGAACCCTTTTCTAGAAAGGAAAGGATTTTCCATGGCTTCATGGCAAAATTGAGGTGTCTTAGATGAGAAAATGTCCCATGGCAAAACAGGTGTTTTAGAGAGAGAGAAAATCTGCTCTCCATGACCCTCACGTGGCTATGCCCAAGAGTGGACCGTGGCCCCGCGCTCCGCTTGCCATTCATTTAATTCAAGTCCATGAGACTGAGTCCTGGTCAAAAAATTTTTCCTAAAAATATGCAGAAACTGAAAAAGAAACTTCTACTTTAAATAGCATCATTGAGTGCATCACCACTGTGAAAATCATGCGCTTTTATAAGCTTTAAGACTAGTTCATATTTGGGCCTCCCTGGTGGTGCAGCAGGTTGAGCACAGCACAGCGACACCAGTTCGATCTGGTCAGTCCCACATGTGCTGCAGCAGACCTCTCTTGTCTCCCGCTGCTCCCCTCAGCACTGTATTTCGGTCCATCTGTCCTTTCTGCTCCCCACTCTGTCTCTGGTGAATCCTATGCCTCTGGCCTGTACCCCAGCTCTTGCATGCATACGTAAATAAACCTTTAAAAAAAAAGACAAGTTCATATGAGAAAAAGTGGAAGAGGTTTTCACATTTTAAAAACCATAGGGAACCAAATAAGGATCAAGGAAAGGAATAAAAACAATAATAATAGTAATAATAACAATAAAGACACAACAAAAACCAAAAATGAAAAGACAAGGACAAATTGGGGACACTTGGTGGGGAGGGAAGAGGGGGAGGGTTGAGGGTAGATGGGAGCACAGGGGACTGAGGTGATGGTGCACTGGTGATATGGTGATGGGGAATACATGGGGATTACAATTAATGTCAAATATATATAAATAAAAAAAGGCACCAACATAAAAAAAAAATAAAGCAAGCACTTTAGTCCTAAAAAAATAAAAAAATAAAAACCATGTCCTGTATGTGTATTTATCTCCACTACTGGGTGTTAAGATGCTATTTTGTTCTAAGGTTGTTTGCCTTTTCTGAAATGATTAATAATTTTGTGGGCAAATATACATCTAACCTTTAAGAGGGAAATTTGAAGAATTAGATTCTTGCTATGACTGTAAAAAATTCAACTGAATTTAGAGTGAAACCAAATGTATGACAATTATCAAAGAACACACAGTTCTAAGAAAATAATACCTGTTTTGGAGAGTTGGATGAGTAGGTAGACCTATTTCTAATAAATAGAGCAAAAAGAGATGAAACTTATATAAAACTTAGTACAGAATTAACACAATGAAAGAAGAAATCACAGATGGAAAGAACTACTGGAACTAGGAGGTTGTAAAGCAGAGTACGGAGACAAATCAAGTATTTGTTATTAAAGTATTAAGTTATCAGTATTTATTGGAAACACTTTATAATTATACTCTTAAAAGATAATATCTCCAAGTTTTATTTTTAGCATTTTCTGTATATTTTCTCTTTGTATTTCCTCAATGATTGGGAAAACTTCTTCAAACCTTTAGACACTTGAATAAAACTTGAAGTATTATTTAAAAAGTGTGAGACTTTATCTAGGCAGAAATAGTTTTGAGATAAGAGAGATGTTCCAAATGAAATAATACTTTCTAAGCATTTCAAATAAATTAAATTTTATCCTCAATTTATGTAATCTCTGAATATTATATTTCTTAAGGACTTTATCACAAGTTTTAGAAAAAAGTGAAAGGATTTTCAGCCTTTTGATTGGGACTCAAAGTAAATAAGTGAACATTTGCCTTCTATTCTAAATGAAAAAACCTAGTACACTGTTTTTTATTAGTAGTCATTATTAATTATTATTAATTATTAATTATGTTGACATACATTTACAACCAGACTAAATTTCAGAGTTCTTTTGTATTTAAGGACATTATAGAGAAAATGAACAGAAACAATAGAAAAAGAACAATAAAACCGGCACTTTATAACATATTACCTTTTCTAAGTCTTTTAAATATATTTTCATATATATATGTATTTGCAAAAAATATGCTGGGAAATATTATTCTAGGTTTGCATATATAGAATATGAACCTCAGATTTAAGTTTTTAGAGGGTCAGTGTTAATTTTAAAAAGTGCGTTCAGGGTTTGGGTTCAGATCAGTGTAGACGTACATATATTACATGGCAGTCACGAAATTTGACCATGTGATGGAAGCAGCAAGCCGGGTAAAATTAGACTGTGCCAAAGGGATTAAGGGTCAAAAGGAATATAGATAAAATTAAAAATAAAACCAGAATGACATAGGGATCCTAACAGTTTCCTTAAATGGAAGAAATTACTATTGTCAGAGATTCAGTTCTGAGCTGAAATAATTTTCTAATTTATTTTGAAAGAGTCTTACCTGAACACTTCTTATTTGCCAGGCATATATACTAGAGGCTGAAATACTCTGAAAGCCTCATATTCTAACTGAAGATATTACTTGGTTTGTACTTACTCGTCACACTCAATCAATTACAGGGCTATAGGCTTTCAAAAATCTCTTGGGAGAAGTGGGTAAGGGGCAACTAACTGTGAGAGAGTTAGGAAAATCTCACAAAATATGGTGAGTTTGGAATGGATTTTGAAGTATAAGTAAGTTGGGTAAGTCTGAAAAAGAAAGAAGTAACTAAAATAAGCAAACATACACAAGGACATGTTAACAAAGCCTTATCTTTTAAATTTAGTAAAAAAAAATTCTTAGGATGATTTTGATTTGAACAAATCAAAGAAAATTGATAGAGAAATATCACCAGGTTATGGAAATTAATCTAGAATAAAATCAAGCTGATGACTTTACTGCTAGAATAAATGATATTATCCTATGTGTATATAACATATTATCCACATATGGAAATCTCTTAAAGGATTATGTTCATTTTCACTTATAGCAAAATCACTTGAATCCTATTTCAATTATTTTTGTGTGTTCACAATTAAGTTTGGTTGTCAATAAAAAGACATAATTAATCTAAAAGCAATACACGGGCTGGGAAGTTTTAGATGATTTTGTGGGGTAGGCAATCAAAAGAAAATCAGTGTATATGTAAATTTCATCATTTCACTGATTAGAGTGTTTCTAGTTTCTAGCAGCAGCAAGAAATCCTACATATTTTATGTTAGACAAGATTTTGAAAAATCAAAAAGCAAAACACTCTGTTTTTGCAAATCTCTAGGTTGTCAGGAGGAAAATAATTGTTCCACTTTGAATAAAATGTAGCTTGGTTTCTCGACCAATATGCAAATTTCTGCTTTCTGTGAAAGTGAGGATTTGCACAGCAAGTTGTCAACAGGATAAATCAGAGTAGAAAACCTTCCCATTGGGAGGATGGGAATGAGAGGACAGATGAATGGCAGCAGATTAGAAATGGCAAAAACAAAACATTGTTATTGGTTGCAACGAACTAGTCGTTATAGTGATCGTAGTGTTATGATTGGAAGCAGTTCTATGATTCAAACTTGAAAAAAAATGGAAGGCAACGTGAGTTCAACTGAAAAATTGTAAAGGATAATAATATATAATCCTTCAAAGATTAAATAAGAGAATCTACTGATTTGCCTTGGAATAATAGACAATTTCCTTTAACTGATTTTTGAAAACAGCATTTCCCTTATTAATTTATTTTCTTCTTCCTCTGTAATATATCCAAATGAACTGAAGACTCTTTCCATTTGATTATCCCACGACAGACTCTATTCAAAGTTCATTTAGTGTCATATACAGTAATCAGGAAAATGTTCCATTATATCTTTGAATATACCTAAGCTTAATACAGACTCTCAGAAATTAACTTATTTATTATGATAAGGTCTACAGAACACAGGAGAATATACAGAGAGCTTTTCTGATATAGAACTACATCTCCATAAAAGCAGGAGGAGCATCACAGTGTCTTAAACTGGTACCGTTTTCCCTGTCCCATTTATATGCAACCACTTTGGAATACAAGTCTCAGTAGGCCATGGGTATGTTGATAGGGGGAACTAGTGGAAACTAAGGGTGGCCTTAAGCAACCTTGAATATGTGAATACATAAGAACTACAGCCTTCTTGCTTCTGCAGCCTGATTTACCCCCTGGTACTGCTGGGAAGGAAACTTGGAGGAGACACAGAGAGACATGTAGTGACAACTGGAAGAGACTCACAGGCAAGGGACTGGTGGGTGGCTGACAGTGGCATCTGTCATTGTGATTTATATTTTTGTATCTCTTTCTGTCCCAGACTTTTCTTGTCTCTTTGGCTCTTTCTTGTGGTTCCTCCCCAGATAGTATCTTAGACTTGTGGCAAGGTTTCAGGCCTCAGCCACTCCAGTGCAGGCTGATCCTGTTTGGCTGGAGATTTACCCTTGAGGGCTGAGGTTTTTGGTTTTTTTTTTTTAAGATTTATTTATTTATGCATATAAGAACTGGGGTACAGGCCAGAGGTATCGGGGGTGAGAGAGTTCACCAGAGACAATGGAGAACAGAACAGACAGATCAACTGAAATACACCGATGAGGGGAGCAGCAGGTGAGACAGGAGAGGTCTGCTGCACCATGTGCGCCCCTCCCTGGCAGGGGATCAAACTCGTGCTGCAGTGGCTGCTGATGCTTCATAGTGCAGTGCTTAATCCCTTGCACCACCAGGGAGGCCCTAATTTTCAGGGTTTTATTGGGAAGCTGTTATTAGAATTATCTTCTCTCTTTCTCTTTCTGTTTCTGACTCAGTCTCTCTCAGTCTCTGTCTCTGGGCACACCAATTATATTAAAGATCTATCACAATTGGAGTCTGATTCTGTTGTTTTTATGTGATGTATGTCAGAATGTAACAGCGTGGTCCCCAGGAAAAGGGGAAGCTCCAGAATCTCTGTCCCCCCCTAAGTGGAGTGGAGCTGAGCAGGGATAAGAAGATGCTGGAGAGAAGAGATTGGAGACAGAAGGAAGGGAGGAAGAAGGAAGCAGGATGGAGAGCAGCAAGGAGACCTGGAGGAGGCACGTGGAGCAGAGCCACATGTGAAGAAGCTGTGCTTGCTTCTTGGTCCTGGACTGGTTGGAACAGATGTGGGTGAGAGACTCATGGGGAGCTTAATAATGGCAGCTTTCATCTTGATTTTGATTTTGCTCTTTTCCTCCTGTTACAGGGCAGGAAGAGGAGCACCCCAGAACCCCAAAGCCTGCCCTCTCTGAATGGGTTCTGCCATCCGCCGCATCAAGACTAACATATAAAACCTTTAATGGAAAGGAACTTTAATACAATTAGGGTACAATACAGAAAGGACAAAGAGCATAGTTACTAAGTTAAGCATCCAAACTGACCCATCTCTTTGAGGGTAAAAGTCCAGCCAAATAGGATTGGCCCAAAGCAAGGCCCAAAAGCCTGCCACAAGTCCAAAGAACCTTTCAGTAGAGACCCATGGAAAAGGGTAAGGAATAGTCAGACAAATCTGGGAAGAAAAGAGCAAAATCAAAATCAAGATGAAAGCTGCCATTATTAAGCTCCCCACGGGTCTCTCACCCACATCTGTTCCAACCAGTCCAGGATCAAGAAGCAAGCACAGTTTCTTCACATGTGGCTCTCCTCCACGTGCCTCTTCCAAGCCTCCTTGCAGCTCTCCATCCTGCTTCCTTCCTTCCTTTCTTCCTTCTCTCTTCCTCTCCCTTCTCTGAAGAATCTTCTTTTTCCTCCTCAGCTCTACCCACTTAGGGTGGAACTGTTAGAGTCAGAGTTTATGTCTAAACTTAGCTGACTGAAACTTGAAAAACGACCTACAGGCCTTATCTAGTAGGTCAGCTGGTCCCATACCTTAGGCTCTCTTGGGCAGTTAAGGGCAGGGCAGATGAATCAAGAATGTTACCTTAGTATCTAGCAGGTCAGCTGGTCCCATACCTTAAGCTCTCTTGGGCAGTTAAGGGCAGGGCAGATGAATCAAGAATGTTACCTTAGTATCTAGCAGGTCAGCTGATCCCATACCTTAGGCTCTCTTGGGCAGTTAAGGGCAGGGCAGATGAATCAAGAATGTTACCTTAGTATCTAGCAGGTCAGCTGATCCATACCTTAGGCTCTCCTGGGCAGTTAAGGGCAGGGCGTATGAATCAAGAATGTTATCTTAGAATGTGCACCCAGGTACGGGGCAGAAGCCTGAGCCCACCCAAAAATGGATCTCCTGTAAGTTTAAATTTTTGAAACATGTCTCTCTTTAAAGCTATTTGCTGTGCTCATTGCGCGGGCTTTGATCTCTCAGCCTATTGGCT
>JAGFMF010011492.1:2268297-2293238 GCA_019455555.1 Galemys pyrenaicus | reverse complement strand
CCCCAGCATGCTGGCGTAACTAAAGCTCTACATGACCATTGCAGCCCTGTGTCCGCTCTTTGTTCTTTTGGGGTGCCCACGGAAACTCGGTACTTTACAGAACTAGTATTCTTGAACTTCCCCCTTTCCTGGGACGACCCTGTTACACTCCCAGATTTGTCTGACCCTTTCTGACTCTTTTCCATGGGTCTCCTCTGAAAGGTCCTTTAGTCTTGTGGCAGGCATTTGGGCCTTGCTTTGGGCCAATCCTAGTTGGCTGGACTTTTACCCTCAAGGAGATGGGTCACTTTGGATGCTTGACTTAGTAACTATGTTCTTTGTCTTTTCTGTGTTGTTCCCTAATTGTGTTAAAGTTCCTTTCCACTAAAGGCCTTATGTATTTGTCTTGATGCCACAGATTGCAGAACCCATTAAAAAAAAAAAACAAATTAAAAAGTTCTAGATTGCCTCTCTCTCTGCCCTATAACAAAGCCATAAACAGAAATTCACAGACTTTCTAGATAAGTAAGTAAAGAGAAGCAAACTTTGTCTTGGAATAGTAAAGAAAATTTTATTAAGAAAAAAAAGGTATATGGTAACTGGGAGGGACAAAGAGAGCCAAGGAGGAGTCAAGTCTCAGGGAATATATGCCTTCTTTCCCTAATTATTCTGAAGCTCCACCAATCTCTTTGTGTTTGGTTAGTTCTCAGTGGTCTCACTTAATTTGGTGGTCCCACTTAATCTGCTACCTTGCTTATAGAATCTTCCTGTCTGGAATCTCCCCAATTTGCATCCATTGTCTCCTCTTTGCTTTTGAATGCCCTTTCATTCCTAGTTCTAGAATGTTAACTAGCTCTCTTTCTAATCTTGTATTTCCCATGGGCCAAAGTTTCCCTTTCCTTTTGTTCCAGAAGGTAACTATTCCAGAGTCTCACTTATCCTCTTCCCTAAAGCTGCCTAATTATTTCTAACTTGCCCTAGGCCTCAGCAGGATCAGTGTTAAGATTGGTAGTATTTTAATATGTTAGCATGAGACCAGTGGGGCCTCAGGGAACACAAACTGTTAAGGGGTACAAGAGCTATAGGTATTCTTGTTACAGGGCAGGGAGAGGGGCATCCCAGAACCCCCAAACCTACCTGCTCTAAATGGGTTCTGCCATCCACCGCATCAAGACAAACATATAAGGCCTTTAATGGAAAGGAACTTTAATGCAACTAGGGAACAACACAGAAAAGACAGAGAATATAGTTACTAAGTCAAGAATCCAAAGTGACCCATCTCCTTGAAGGAAAAGTCCAGTCAAATAGGAATTGCCCAAAGCAAGGTCCAAAAGCCTGCCACAAGTCTAAAGGACCTTTCAGAGGAGACCCATGGAAAAGGGTCAGGAAGAGTCAAACAAATCTGGGAGGAAAAGAGCAAAATCAAGATGAAAGTTGCCATTATTAAGCTCCCCATGAGTCTCTCACCCACATCTGTTCCAACCAGTCCAGGACCAAGAAGCAAGCACAGCTTCTTCACATGTGGCTCTGCTCTACGTGCCTCCTCCAGGTCTCCTTGCTGCTCTCCATCCTGCTTCCTTCTTCCTCCCTTCCTTCTGTCTCCAATCTCTTCTCTCCAGTATCTTCTTATCCCTGCTCAGCTCCACCCTACTCAGGGCAGAACCGGGATCCTGGAGCTTCCCCTTTTTCTGGGCACCACCCTGTTACAGCTTCACAAAAACCTGTGGTGAGAGGTGGTGACAGCAGCAGCTATGATCACGGTAACCTCGCACACCAGCATCACTACTTTTTAGTGTCTTTTTACAACTTTGATATATAACAATTGATATATAAGAATATATATAATACAAATGAAAATTAAGAAGAAAAGTGATGAAATGAACACTCATAAATTCAATTTGTTACTGGGCTGCAGCTGGCAGGAGGAGTGGTCTCTGGCTCCCCTGCAAGTTAGCATGGCAGTCCTTCCTCAGAGACCTTTTATGTAGCAGTGTGCTGCCTGAATCATAGAATGGACCAATCGGGTGTGAGCCTTGGGTTGATTGACACCAGGACTCCGCCTATCAGCACAAGTTAGTAATAGCAGAACCCTTCTTGTAAATTACACTTCCTGAATTCTGGAACAGGCCAAAATGGACCAATAAGGTGCAGGCAAAATGGACCAATCAGGTGCAGGAAAATGGACCAATCAGACTGTGGGGGGGGCACCTGAAAAGTGAATATAAGGCCAGGTCAAAGGGAGCTTAGGACGGACATTTGTAGAAAGAGCTGGCAGGGATTTGGAGCAACCTGGAGGAGCAGACGGAGAAGCAGCAGCAGAGGAAGAAGAGTTCCTGCAGAGGAAGAGGAGAAGCCGGTTTCAGTCTTTGAAGGAAGGAAGGAAGCCTCCAGCCGCCACCCTCTGAGGAAAGAGAGAGACTGGGACTTGGTCCTGGCTGTGACACTGACTGGAAGGAGCACCAAAGGCTCTGGGCCTGGTGTCTCAAAGAGCTGTCTGTTGGTGGCATAAACCAACAACTCACAAGAGCTGTAACACTGGGTATTCACTGGAACCCTGCCTCTGCAGGCCCGTAGTGGCCATTGCTACTGGACAGTGCTGCCTAGAACTGGTGACCAGTGACTGCCACCGCTGATGCTGTCTGGATGAAGCAGCCAGCCTCTTGTGGATACGTAAGCGCTCTTGTTTCCCCCGTTTGCAAATAAACCCCATGACTGTTGTTCCTGTAGCCTGAGGTCCCTTGCAATTGTGTGCGCGGGTGAGAACCCATAGACAGTGTCCTGTATCGGGCACTGTCCTCTGATAGGCTATAGCCCCTGTTGCTATAGGTCTGGATTCTGGTTCGTGGCCTTTTGGCCTTTAGGGCCTTTTGGGGGGCTCTCTGGCCTTGGGCTCTCCTCTGGCCCCTGTCTCAGTCAGAGCGGCCTCCTCTCCTGCCCTCCTGTTCCAAATTTGCTCATGCTCTCCTACATTGTCTCATTTACCTGTCCAGATCATTGTTCCTAACAAAATATTTTCAATTTTGTTGCTACTCCCATGTACATCTTCCAGTTCTCTCTTTCTCCACTCTCTTGACTTTATTGTTTATGATTTTTTGCAGCTTCTACTTAGTAATATTTTTCCAAAAAGTATATGAAACCCTAAAAATATATACTCATTATGCACAAAATATATCCAATTGATAATCGGAGCTCTAGTTAACTAATTTTACTCTGAATAAATGACTATTTCAATATTACTTATCCTATTTTCTATTGATAATGGAGATGTTGGGTCAGTTTCCCCAAATGAGTCAAATTCTTCAGTAGACCTAGAGTTGGACTCTATTCACCTTTGTATGTAAACTAGAGGTCAGTTAAGGCCCTGTATGTCTGGGGAGGTCTATTACCTTTATGTAAAGAATGCAAATTGTGGGCCTTCCCTGGCAGTGCAGGGGTTAAAGCGCTGCACCATGAAGCATCCACAAGCCACAGCAGCGCAAGTTCGATCCCCAGCCAGGGAGGGGACACACATGGCACAGCAGACCTTGCCTGCCTAGCCCGCTGCTCCCCTCAGCAGTGTATTTTGGTCAGTCTGCCTGTTCTGTTCCCCACTCTGTCTCTGGTGAATCCTGTCACCGCCCCCCATGCTTCTGGCCTGTACCCCAACTCTTGTACACATAATTAAAAAAAAACTAAAAAAAAAAATAATGCAAATTGTTTGAGTTGAGAGCTTTGAGGGCCCTAGTGACTAGGAGAAGCTTCTGCTTTTGCCTAAATCCTTCCCTAATGGAAGAAATCATCACTGTTCCCCCTTTTATGAGCTATAAGTATGTAGTTTGAGTGTGGAGGTGGGTGGGTACAGAGGTGTACCTGTGAACCTGTCCTTTCTATTTGAGAACCTCAAGTTTACAACAGAGTGAAGGGAAGGTGACCTCCTTCTTGTCTGTAACATGAAGTCCCTCCTCTTCCACATCCTTGACATTTCAGATCCACTCAAATTTACAACTATGTAAATTCTTGATACATATGTTAATAAATTTATTTTTCCGGGGCCTCCCTGGTGGCGCAGTGGGTTAAGCAATGCACTATGAAGCAGACCGCAACCACTGCAGCACAAGTTCGATCCCTGCTGCCGGCCGGGGCGGGACCCACATGGTGCAGCAGACCTCTCCTGCTGTGCCCGCTGCTCCCCTCAGCAGTGTGCTTCAGTTGATCTGCCTGTTCTGCTCCCTGCTCTGTCTGTGGTGAATCCTCTCACCCCCCATACCTCTGGCCTGTACCCCAGTGCTTTGTATACATAAATAAATAAATCTTTAAAAAAAAAAATTTATTTTTCCTTTGCTAATACATATTGATAGAAGATAAGAAGAGAGAAATTGGGAGGGAGACACCCTAAGACTAGAAACCTTGATCACACAAGGAGGATTAGCATAGCCATCACCCTGCCATAGAAACCAAGATCCTTAAGTTCACAGATGCATCCATCACAAAGCAAAAGATCCAAGCAGGTGTCTGGAGCACAGACCTGAGGGTAAAGATATGGAGATTGAGCCTGTTGTAGAATCTTCTGTCCCTTTCAGATTCTACATAACTTATTCAAAGTCAACCAGCAAGCCACTCCATGAATGAGAGCGCC
The DNA here is from genome assembly GCA_019455555.1 of Galemys pyrenaicus. Classification (NCBI taxonomy): domain Eukaryota; kingdom Metazoa; phylum Chordata; class Mammalia; order Eulipotyphla; family Talpidae; genus Galemys; species Galemys pyrenaicus. The sequence continues at coordinate 2,288,644 of JAGFMF010011492.1, read as the reverse complement.
CCTCCCAAAGAGAAGAAGATTCTATCAGGGCAGTCTCTGCACTGGCTCAGGGCAGCCATCCTTCTGCCCACCTGTGCCTATGTAGGTGCTTCTCTCCACCAGCTCTCTCCCCTGCAGGGCAGCAGCCTCCTGCCTGCCCGTGACCTGCACCTGCCGGGGCTTCTTTTCACTGACTTCCCTCGGTGAAGGCAGCTCTCCTCAAGCCTGCCTGCCTGCAACCATGCAGCCTTTCTCAGCAAACCTGTCCCTTTTGGGGCAGCAACTCCTGCCCACTTGAGCCTGTGCAAACATCCTTTACTCTTTTGTCCCTTTCCATAATAAAACTGCTCTTTAAAATAACTAATGTCTCTGCCTTATGCAGAAACTCACCTAGGAAGAAAAAAAATTGCCTCGTGGAGAAACTTGCTGCTGAACAGGTAGCTCTGGTGAAATCTCTCCCAGAGTGAACCCAAGAACTCCACACTCCAAACCCACTGACTCCAAAAATGACATCACATATGATGCTGTTTTGATTACTATCCAGTCTAAGAAGAACACAGAGGGATTATCTTCTATGCCCTGACAACATATACACACCCCCACACAGTTTTTTTTTCATAATTTTGTCTTTTGTTCTCAACTTTATTTTATATAATTAAGTTCATAATAATTTTCTATACATGACTAAGCTTTTAAATTACTGCAATTTTCAAGTCTTTTTTTCGTTATTGGGGAAATGGAACTTTTTCCTTGTGGAGGAATTATAATTAAACTTGATTATCTTTTATCCAAAAAATAAAAGGTAATAATATAGAATTATCTTCTAAGTCAGCTTTTCAAATAAAACTTTCCCACAATTGATTAAAATAACTAAAACATTAAGTGTGCTTTGGTCTTTACATTATTGTAATAAATATTTAAAATTATTTTCTTTATCATGTTTTTAAGATTTTTTGTGTGAGCATTACTTCTTTAACTAGATGATTAACTATATATAGTGCATTATATGTCAATCACTTGTCATTGCAGAAATAGGAATGCATCTATCTATCTATCTATCTATCTATCTATCTATCTATCTATCTATCTATCTATCTATCACCTGCCAAGCAGAGATTTTGAGTAATAAGGCAAGAACGATGAATAAAGGGAAATTTCAGATTTCAAAGAACTTATACATCTTTGGGGAAGAGAATAACATGTACAAAATACATAATATTTTAAGTGTAATGGTCTTTAGTGGTAACAAAAAGAAACAAATTACAGTCTTGCTATAACATGAATGTAATAGGTCTTTAGAGAGGCTGGAGGGCAAGAATGCCACACATGTGGAGGGTGAGGGGAGGATGACAAGAGGTTGCCCATGCTAAGCCCTATGAAAGCTACCCAGGAAGCTGTGCCCCACCTGCAGTTCCCAGCAGCCCCAGGCCAGCCGGCTCATCACTGGGTGAGTCCCACCATGATCCCAGCACTCCCTTCATGGTTTGCCCACTGATGCAGGAAAAAGCTGACAGGGCAGCCCATGGTGCAGGGGAACCAGATGTGGAGACATCTGACAGAAACTGTACGGGGCAGCCAGGCACAGGGAGCCAGCAGCACAGCCCAAAGTCTCAATTTCCTCAGCCTCATGAGGGAGGTCAGGCTGCCAGCTGTGGGGGAAAGAGGCAGGGACTCAGAGAGGCTGAGGCTGGGGCTGGGGGCCTCAAACCTGCAGTGCATGATTCTCATTTCGTGGAGGGAGCAGGGGCAAGCCAGTCTGAGACTCCCACCCCCTGCTGGGAGAGGCTGAGCAGCCCTTTAGGGGCATATAGGAAGTAGTCACAGGTGTCCTTCCTCTGACATTTCCAGTTTCTTGGATGGGTACAATAATTACAATGACACAAGACAGAGCAACGAGGAAAACAAAACGAACCTGAATTAATTAAATATTTATGGGCGCTCAAAGACATAAAACCAAGGGCAAGGAGGGCAATTGCGACTTTGAAGGGAGGCAGGTAATTCACAGGACAGTAGGAAGAGCAGATGTTTGGTAATTAGATGTTCACCCTGACTTGCCGATGAGTCTTTCAGATAAAAAGTCTCTGGAGGACAGACTTTATACTTTTTTATTTTATAATAGGGAATAAGGTAAATTCTTGTCTCCTATAGTCTTGTGCAATAATAATACAAAGCATGAAGTTGTTTGATGTTTAATTTTTGTTTCTTAAATTAGAAGAGCTATTGTACATGAGCTGATACAGCTTCTGAGGTTGTTCAATTCACTGAACACACAGAATAGCTATTTATTAAGTGTCACTACTAAGGAATAAAAATATTATTATATATTTATTATTATTATTATTTATTGAGATGGACTTAAAGAAGTCCTATAGGAAGTGGGAGATAATGAAGGACATTCTGGAAGTGTAACAGGGGGGTCCCCAGGAAAAGGGGAAGTTCCAGGATCCCGGTTCCCGCCCTCTATGGGTGGATCTGAGCAGGGATAAGAAGATGCTGGAGAAAGGAGATAGAGGACAGAAGGAAGGGAGGAAGAAGGAAGCAGGATGGAGAGCAGCAAGGAGACCTGGAGGAGGCACGTGGAACAGAGGGACATGTGAAGAAACTGCACTTGCTTCTTGGTCTTCAACTGGTTAAAACAGATGTGGGTGAGAGACCCCGTGGGGAAGTTAACGATGACAGCTTTCATCTTAATTTAAATTTTGCTCTTTTCCTCCCAAATTTGTCTAACTCCTTCTGACCCTTTTCTATGAATCTCCACTAAAAAGTTCTTTAAACTTGTGGCAGGCTTTGGAGCCTTGCTTTAAACCAATCCTATTTAGCTAAACTTTCACCTTCAAAGAGATGGGTAACTTTAAATACTTAGTAACTATATTCTTTGTCTTTTCTATATTATTTTCTAATTGTATTAAAGTGCCTTTCCATTAAAAGCCTTATATGTTTGTCTTAATGCATCAAATGGCAAAACCCACTTAGAAAGGGTAAGTTTAAAAATTCTAAAATACCCCCCTCCCTACCCTGTAACAGGAGAGTATCCAAAACTGAGTTAATAATGAAAGAAAGGTCATTAAACTTTAACTTCAAGTAAACTTTAACAGGGAAATAAATTTATTTTGGACTTAATATATAGGACACTATCATCCCGAGTCTATAGATCACAAAGGAGATTAAGTGAATGAGAGTTAATAGATGAATAGAAAGAACTCCATTGTCACTTCCATAAAAGCTAGACAGAAAAGAGATAAATGCACTGTACTCTGCTCTTTTATGGTTTATCATCACCATCTTGGACAGTTTTAAAGTTTTCTAAGGTACAAACATGAATCAAGCTAATATCTCATTTTCTTTTCAAGTGATGTTCAATTATGTAAATCTCAATCTTTCCTCTCTGCCTTTATTAGCATAGCAGTGTCCAGTGATTATAATGGGAGAGATTTTTTTCAACTATTCAAATGCCATTTATTTAAGGAGCAAAATTTTTGCATAGTACACCTTCTAGAAGAGATCCAATAGATAAATAATTCAGGGACTATTTATGAATTTATTCATTTGTTTTGCAAGCCTTGCTTATCTGTAAGTAAATTAATGTGCAAACTAAATATTCATGAGCCAATTTGTATTATTGGTTTATTTTGTGATCTCTGGTGATATTTTTTCTTTTGTATTCAGTAATGATCCTTTGAGGTTCAAATGCAAACACTAGTCATACATGTATGTCATTAAAACATAACTGATATGGTTTTATAAGAAAAAACATTGAACTCATTGCTTCCTTTTATATAAAACAATACTAATGGCGGATGCTACTTTCTAGTTCAGAATAATTTTGTGACTACAACATTTATATTGATGAAGGCAGCATTCCATAATGTGGCAGTTTTAATGCTTTTTGGTTTCAGAACTTTACATTCTTAAAAAAATCTTAAAAAGCAGTGTTTTTTTTTTTCCAGACTTCTTTTTTTTATTTGTGAATTTTATTTTATTATTTTTTATTTATATATATTTGACATCAGTTGAAATCCCCATGTATTCCCCATCCCCATATCACCAGTGCACCATCACCTCAGTCCCCTGTGCTCCCTTCTGCCCTCAACCCTCCCCCTCCCCTCCCCTCTCCCCATGAAAAGTATTTGTTTTATATGGCTTATAGCTAATAATTTTTGTTGTATAGAAATATTACATATTAAAATTGGTAAATTTTAAATATCTATAAACCAGTTACATATATTAGCATAAATAACATGGTTTCTAAAAAAATTCTGTGACCCAGTATCAAAATGAAAATAGCACTTCTGATACTTCACGTGTCATCCCACTGCATATTACTTTTTGTTCTTAATATTTCATTGCAATTTTATTTGGCAAAAACTGCTACTGGAGAGTAGGATAAAGTTGCTCCCAAAAATGCCTTTTTGGCATGTGGTTTATTTGTGTTGAAACCAATTAAGATCCAAAGACTCAAAAAGACTTCTTTCTCTTTCCCTTAGATGCTTAAAGTAGTTTAGAAAGAGTCCTATTCTGGGGAAGCAGGTTATAAAGAACAGAACTAAATGTGTGTGTTTGGGGGGAATTTAATAATGTCTGTTTGTCCACATTTCTCTGTGCCCCTTAACACTACAAGGTGGGTTTGTTTACCAACACCGGCTTTTCTCACCTTCCCAGACACCTGCTGTCTTCTCTCCTGCTTAGAGTAACATGTAAGCCCCAACAGCCTGACTTTGAGATCCCCCACACTTAGTGAGATTCCTATACACATAAACTTAATATTTTTTCCCCTATTAATCTCTCTTATGCCCTTTTAATTACTTGAATTTCAAAGAACCTAGGAAGGTAGAAGGAAAAGTTTTCTGTCAGTGCACAGCCAATATTCTCTAAACAGCCAAATTTGAAAGGCCTCTTGTTCTTATATTTCTATATTGTTGGTTTCCTCTGCTACATCTGATAAGAACGTTTATCTTTTTCTTTTTGCTCTAAACAGTACAATTTTTTAATTAAAAAATAAGAAAAGTAATTGGCTAACTTTACCCACACATTTATCATTCCAACATTATTTATTCCTTCATGTAGACTCAGGATTAAAAAAATATCTTTTTATCATCTTCCTTTAGCCTACAGAATGTAGATGTCAACAAATTCGCTTTTGTTTGTGTTCTAGAATGTGATATAAAATTCTAGTTTTGGTGTTTACTTTCTTTCAGCTATTAAAACATGTCTTTATTGCTTTCTGACATATTGTTCCTGATGAGAAATTTTTGGTTATTATTCATTTTGCTTTCCTGTTCCTAATCAAAATTTTTTCCCCAGCTTTTATACATTTTTTAAATGATTGTTTTCAGCAATTTGGTATATGTGCTCTGGTTTGGTTTCTTTCTATTTATTTACCCTGGAATTTATTGAGCTTTCTGGGTTCTGTAGGTTTATAATTTTCATCAAATGTGGAACATTTTTTTACCACTATTTCTTCAAGTGTTTTTATTTTTCTCTTCTCCTCCTAGAAATCCAATTTAAGATATATTAAACTATGTTATTTTGTTGCTATATAACTAGGGTTTGATAATTTTTTTAAATCTTATACTTTACATGCATAGTTTTTATTGGCCTTTCTTCAAACCCATTGATCTTGTCTGTCCCCCAACATTTAATCTTCTATTAGACCGATGTAGTGAATTTTCATTTTAAAATTTTATTTTCTCAGTCCTATAAATTCTATCTGTTGTATTTTTATCGTTTCCATTTCTCATTCTGTTGATGCCTTTAAATGGTCAGAGAAAAAGATATATATGTCATATATATATGTCTTTTTTCTCTATCTAATTTCTCTATCGCTTTCATTTCTGGTTCTGTTTCTATTGCTGATATTTATTCTTGGTGCAGGTCACATTTTTATCTGCTACTTTTATAACTTTTTTTGAATGCTGGACATAGTGAATTTTTTTAATACAGATGTTTTATCCTTCAATGTATTGCGTTTTGTTTTGACAGGTGATTAACTTATTTGTGGGTCAACTTTATTTTCTCAAGCCTTGTTTTTAAGTATTTTTAGGCATGAGTAAACTTTTTAATAAGATTTTGTATTTTTAGGCATGAATAAACTTTTTAATAAGATTTTGTTTTTAGTAAGCAACATTATTTTTTATTCAATCCAGGTGCCAAAATTTTATAATTTTAATTATTAAATATTAATATACCAATTATAAATTATTTTACTAACTGCTATACGTTAAAAATTTATTAAAGTTATTTTATGATTATATTTTGAGATTAGTAATTTCTTCATTTGTTTAGTAGCATTTAAATTTTTTTCTTTTATTTTTTTATTATAATCTTCATAATCTCTAAGATTTGGTGATTTATAAACTTTTCACATATATGATATTAAATTTGTTTTACTCCTGTTTACTAGGAGGGACTTAATTCTAAGTTATAATAACCTGAACATTTTTTTTAACTCTTCATTCCTAAAATATAAAGAAAATCATTTGGTTTAATTACCAGCTATTGCATATACATTTTATTCAGTTGCTGAGTTATAGCCTTATCAAAACCATTTGATTGCACTAGGTACTATTTAACCTTTTCTTGTTTACATAATTACAATAACCTGAAATTTACCAATATTTTACCAATCTGCTGCCAATGTTATACTGATGTTACAGATCTGGTTCAAACCAGGTTACACTAAAACTTGTATTCACAATCCATATTCTAAAATCAGTCTTCATAGTCTAAACTTTGAGAAAACATGAGAACTCTTAAGAAACAAAAATAAATCTCATGGATTAACAAGTAGAATGTAGAGCTACGAATGGAAATTTGAGTCATCAATGGAAAGTCATTTAAAAATGCTTCAACTATCCCAGATAATTGAAATCATTAATGTTGAAAGTCAAGCATCACTGCTGCCATAAAATATGATATGTTACGTGTAAGGAAAAGCATACATTGATGGAAATTACTTTTCAGTTAAATATCTATAACTTGTGGATATATTTAGAAATTCAGTAGGTGAGGAATAATTAATATGTTATGTTGTTCTAGCAAAATGAACAGATTAAGGCTGGAAGATTTGGTTTTTCATCTGGATCCAAGTCTCTGCCTTTAAAATTGCTAGTTTTGCCTTAAAGGGAAAATTCACTCCTTTTTTAGTAAAACAGTCTCTATACTGAAGATACTTTCTTAGACTTATATATCTGAATAATGCAAATAGTGATTAACAAAAAAAATCTCCACAAACCCAGCTTTTCTTTTAATTTAAAGATTAAACTAATAAAAGGAAGATGTCTGACTATATGCAAAAATTACAAAGAACAATGTAGTTCAGAGTATATTCAATGACTGATCTTTTTTCGTTTCAGATATTTGTAAATAATATGTTTTCAAGTACTCATGGGAAGAATTAAAGATAAAAGATAAAAGAATCGTATGAATTTAAAGGTCAGATAGTCCCACAAAGCGTGAACTGTTTTCTCTGTACTTTCTATATTTAGAATATTGTGCTTCATGGTATTATTAAAAACTCATTCTCAAAGATGAAAAGAAATTATTTCAGAAGAGATCAATGACTTATTAAAATCAGTGAAGCCCAACCATATAAACACATATCAATATCTTCTGTTTGTTGAGTTATATTTTTCTTTTCCACACCTTTACTTATCTTCACATTACTTTTTTATTTGAACTCAAATAATCAGAAACTATATGGAAAGAAAGGCAAATAGATTTACCTACATGAAAGGGAGGACTTAGTTCTTCTTTGGCTCTTATAATGTGACTAAACACCATTGAGATGCACAAATAATTGAATATTAGATGCTGTGAAAGTGTTTAAGGACTCATAAGGTACTTTTCCCTGTTTCCAATATTTATATAAACTAATAGTTAGTGGTCAACACAGGTAAAGTTAAAAGATAAAAAAAATTCAGTAACAATTGCCACAATCTTACGTGTTTAGAAGCATATTGAGATTCCAAACATCTTTACAACATAGTCCATATTTTTCCAACTCTACTGGTTAAAAAGTGTGTAAACATGAGCAAAGTACATAATCTTTTTGTGTTTCTCTTTCTTTATCTGAAAAATAGTTCCACAGCATTGGGCATGAGTGTCATGGAGTGTTACTTTTTCTCAATATCCACCTTCTTGTCTTTTAGTATTGGTGACCCTCCCATCCTCTGCTCTCCTCTTTGTCTAATACTACAAGTATTAGCAGGGAAGATATCTATCCAGCAGGAGACTATACAGAGTTAGGAATAATTGGAGGAGGGGATCCATTGGGTTATAGAGGAGGACTATGGGTGTTTGGTGATGGATGTGTTGTGGTAACACACATCTGAAGAAATGTGAATCTCTTTCCCTAAATCATTACATAAGCAAAGTTAACTCAAAAAATAAGAGTTACAGAACACAAAATCGTAAATAAAGAAACTGTTCATGGAGTTACTAAGGTATGATTTACGTCTTTAAAGATCAAAGTCAGGGTAAGGGGTTAAGAAAGTAGATTCTAAACACAGAATGGCTGGGTTTGAATCCTCCATCTTTCACTTACTAGTTGTGTGATCTTTGACAAATATCTCAGTTATAGAATGGAGACAGTAAATGACTTAAAATATTGCAAGGGGGAATTGAAAGAATCTGGTTTAGAAGAGTGTTTAATGCATCATAAGTACTAATTAAATGTGAGAAAGAGAAGGAAAAACATTTAAAGCATGAAATTGTGCAAGTCATAAGACAAGAGGTAAGGAAAAGTAATGTGTATAGGAGATCAGGAGTGAACTGATTTTTGAGAAACAGAGACTTTCTGTAGTAGCAGTAGAAGGCAAAAAAGAAACAAGACATAATAATACAGTGTATGGGAAGTCACTGGACGTTTTTGCTAAGAAAGGCAGGTAATTGCATCAAAATTGTTTTTTTTTTTTTTTTTTTTGTCAGTCAGGATGCCAAAGAGAAGAATGATACAGAGAATTAGTCGATTGTCATAAACTCATTAGCGGAATTATCTTTCAGATACTACAAGCTGAAAATTAAGTATAATTACAATTCCTACTTTATTGATGGGGGAACTGAAGTGAAACAAGACAATAAGAATACTGAATTCACAGAACTTATATGAAGATTTAGCATGTGAAAAATAAATACCATTTTAAATACAGTAAATATCTAATGAGAGAAATTCATTAATTGTAGCATTATCATTTATTATTATTATTAGCATTATCATTATGTAGGGTCCTCCTTTCCCTTTTTTCAGTCCTGTCTGAAGTAGTATACATATAAATCATAGAAAAGGCTCTCAGATGCTTTATAAAGAAAAGAAAGTTGCTTTAATTTCAATTTACCTGTGTTTTACGAATGTATAAAATTAGCCTAAAGTAAAAAATAAACAACAGTAAAACCTAAGACTCTTAGACTGAGGAGCTGAGTTCCAAGCTCAGCATGTCTATAAACAAAGACTTATGTCAGGAACTTGAACATTAATTAAGAGCAAGACGGGAATGATAGGTAGAGTGTTTTATGCCTCTGGACCCATTTCATCAGAACTGATGTTGCTTAAGACCTTTTGAAAAAGCCTGTATGTGTGAGGAAGGAATGGGTGAGGACAAGGAGGAAGAAGGGGGAGTAAGGAAACTCTGGAAAATGAACTTAGTGTGTGCAGATTCTTACCCAAGCAAGCCCTGGAAGAACTTGCAGGGTGTATTAGCCAAGATGAGTAGGAGCGAAGTCACCAGGAGAGCGTCTTTTCTGCAGGATGATAATGGGACAATCTTCTTTAGAGGATGGAGTGACACTATTAGAGCGAAGAAGCTCTTGGGCCATTAAAGGAAATGGAAAAGCAGCTTTGGGCACTTTGGAGCTTATTTTTCCCACTTACCCACTTCTATGCCACTTCCACTCTCATCAATCAAGTCTACTGAAATGCAATGAAAGAAGGAAAAAAGGAAAAGGAAAAAATGGTTTTCAAACATCAGATTAGTGTTTTTTGTTTGTGAGACACTCTAGTGAACTCTTCAATAAGAAAAAAAGTTACAATAATTGGCCTGAATTAGTTTGGAAGTTGTCAATGGCTTTGAAAATCTACAATGATTTTTATTATATGAGAGTGAATTAAGAATTACTTAATCTTTTTATAAGATGCCTGGAAAAGAGACTAATATATTCCTGCATGCTTTTGTTATGTGAATCATCTATCTTTTCATGCTTTTTTATTAACATTTTAAGGCTTGCTTAATATAGAAAAATAATGTTGACAGCCACATTATTCAATAGCCATAAACCCCGAAAGGGTAAGTTGCCATTTGATAAATTACTAAGAAAATGTGTACCTGAGAAAGGACTCAGGAGTGATAATTATTATATATTTTTAGATTATTTTAAATTTTAATTTTCAGGGCCTCCCTTGTGGCACAGCAGATTGAGCACCGCACTGTGGGGCTTCCACAGCCACTGCAGTTGGTTCCCCAGGCGAGGAGGGGGACCCACATGGTGCAGCAGACCTCTACTGTCTCCCTGCTGCTCCCCTCAGCAGTGTGTGTCAATGGGTCTGCCTGTTTTGCTCCCCACTCTGTCTCTGGTGAATCCAGTCACACACCCATTGGCTCCCCTCTCTGCCCTAGTTCTTGTATGCATAAATAAATACAATCTTAATTTAAAAAAAAATTCAAATCAAGGATGTGAATTGCCCTGTAGTTTCATATTTCTGCCATAGAATTTAACAGCTAAAACTTCTCTCTGTAGAGACAAGTAGTCTTGGTAAAGGCAAAGTTGAAACTCAGTCCCCTTTAAAAAAATTGATTAACACTTTTTAAAAAGTGATGTTTATAACCATTTTTCAGTTAAATCTCTAAACAAACAAACATAGCATTGTATCCCTGCTCATTTTAACAATTTATGGAATCATTCCAAATTCCTGTGCCTAAAATAAAAGAAAGAAACAACAACTAGAACTTTAAAAGACTTTCGATTGCAAATTACAGCGGTTACCTAACTGTACTGGTCAATTTATTCCCCCTCACTTAAAGGGCACTGATTCCTTTTTTTTTTTTTTTGTGGAAAACATGTATTTTTTTCTTTATATAATACATAGATTTCAAGGAGCATGGATAAAGCCTAATGGGTAATGATTTTTATGTATTAATTTAATAATTAGAAATTATTTTTGTATGACACCTTGCCTTCTATTGGACAGATACCAAATAAGCCCATCATAGTGCATTTTTGACATTCCCTCACAATAAAGTTAAAAATCACAAATATTTTATCTTCATATGAAACTGATCGACGAGGTCCACAAATAAAACTGATTGAGAATGCTCATTGCTGCATTAATTTAATATAGTTTATTTATATATATATTTTACATCATGGCTTATTTTTGTACAATGTTTTTTTTCTCCACTCAGGTGTAGTCTCCATGGAATTTCAGCCACCAGTTCCCCCTGCACCATCACCATAGTCCCTTGTGCGCTTCCTGCCCCTGTCTTGACCTCTCCCCCTCCACTCTTTCTGATTTAGAGCTGCTTGTTGATTTTGTTTTGTTGTTGTTTTTTCTTCCCTGATCCCTTATTTGGCTCTCTTATATTTTTGAAACCATCCAATATTTTTCTTTTGCCTTCTGACTTATTTCATTGCGTAAAATCCCTCCTACCTCCATCCTTGTTGCTGAGAATGGCATGAGTTTCACTTTTTTGATTGCTGAATAGTATTCTTGATCCAGCCAGCTGCTTTTTGGGGGCGTTTGGGTTGCTTTCCCAATATATATATACCCAATATAATACCTATTATAAACAGTGTTGCAGTAAACACAGAGGTGCAGGTATTCTTTTGAATTAATGTCTTTCATTGCTGAATTAATTTTAATGAAAAAAATCCAGAAGTACCCTTATCTTGATATTTATCATATATAAAATATGAATAATATATAGTGTTACTATTTAAAGTCCTAGGAAAGTTATAGGGAACTTCTCATAGAAGTTTAATCATTATATAAAAATATACTACAAAGTAAGATGATCAGTGATTTTAATTATGTGTTAAATTTGCTGTGTAACTGGGGAAGCTATGTTTGCTGAACATGATGTTTTCTGTTCCAGGAACAAATAGATGGTACCTGGAAAGAATTGCAAAGAAGCTGTTACATGCTCCCTGGGTGACATGTTTGAGGTTTTCCCAGCCCTCTGAGCACTCTCTAGAAAATTTCAGATTTGAATTCCCTGGTAAGTCATAGAGGCAGTTGATTAGCCTAAGTCATAACTGTGCAGACTGCATTTCTAATCTTGAACTAATTTCAAAAACAATCCAAATCAGCCCAAGTGCATTGCTGTCTAAAACACACTGTGAAAAGTGCCTGAATATAAAGTAGAACCTCAATCTGATCCAAAGGTGAGTGAAGAAAGCACATTTTGAAGGAAAAATTAAATACAACTGTAATGTTATTTATTTTTTAAAATTTTGACCTTTGCGATAGCAAAACTTTTTGGCCCTAAGACTATTATATACACTGCAGCAGTGCTCTAAAATAAAGCAAACTTTAAGACACTATTTTTCAAGGTTAAAAGGGATAGGCAAATAATTTGGTATGAAATTGAAAGTACCAGTTTGTGTTAGATGTTAAGATAATTTAAGCAGCAATTAGATAAGATCGTTTGTAGAAATGTAAACTTTAAAACCACATCTAAACTTTTATGAAGAGAGACAGCTTTGCCACATGAAGAGAAAATGAGGTTTATTTTAACTATTTAGTCATCATTGGGATTTTAATGGTGCATGATTTATGGTGGTAATTAGCATTTTATGGAAGTGAAAATGGCCCACACAGTTTACTGCTATTTTTAAATTTATTGACTGATAATGACCCTTCCCTTAACATGCTTAGAATAATTCTTAAAAAAAAAAACAACAATGTATTTTGAGACAATGCGTTGTACAAATTACTATATAAATATGTATTAATAAATCTTACTCCATTGTTAAGAGACCATTTATTCTCTATGTATGTGAAAAATATATAGATTTGTGATTTAACAAAGAAATAGTAGAACACATGGGAGATGCAAAGAGAAAGTGTGTAAGAAATGGTCCTTTATCTTCAAAGTGTCTTTATTTTTAATGAATAAATACCTTCTCTGTAACCTGAGATAGTGGAGAAGCATGTGGGATGGAAAGAAGCCAAAAGAGTTTCAAGTCCTAATTCTACTGCCCCATAATGCTCTGAACTTAGTGAGTCTGAAAAGAATGATATCTACTCTATGGAGCTCAAAGAGAATAGAAAAAATATAATTTGTGTAGAAACTGAAATAGACATAGTACATTCAGGTAGAAATGAAATGACCTCTTTGAAACACACGTGCATAAAGCTTAATTCTCTTTTTCTCCTTCTTCTTTTTAAAAATTTATTTATTCATACAAGAACTGGGGCATAGGCCAGAGGTAAGGGAGGTGAGAGGATTCACCAGAGACAGAGCGGGGAGCAAAACAGGCAGATGGACTGAAATACACTGTTGAGGGGAGCAGCGGGCAAGGTAAGAGGGGTCTGCTGCGCCATGTGGGTCTCCTCCCTGGGGATCGAACTTCTGCTGCTGTGCAGCAGATGCTTCACAGTGCGGTGCTCAACCTGCTGCGCCATCCGGGAGGCCATCTCTGTTCTTCTTACAGCTACAGTCTTAATTCTATTAGGAGTGGTCTTTCTTAGGCTGGGTCTCTGTGCAGAGCCCTGGGCCAGAGCAGGCTTGTTGCCTCTCTCAGGCATGTCACCCCAAGGGTCAGGGAGTCGGAACCAGCAGAAGGCCAGCGTGAGCCCTGTGACAGTGTGGGACACTGCGACGTGTGGGCGGACAAAGTGCAGGCTCTCATGGAAGGGAGCGTCCCTCATCCATGATTGCTTCTGAGGTTATTTTCTGTGGGGAACGGGGGAAAGAACTTAACTTCCAACCTGGTCTCCCATGCCCAAAGAACTGCATTATGGGATGTTAACTTCCCCGTGCATCGTATTGGGCTTTCTTCCTCCCTCTACACCACACCCCACCTCCAATTTTTGGATGCTTGTTTTTCTTACCTTGATGTTAAGACATCTTTACTTGTTTTTTTTTTCCCCCCAATTGAAGTGACATTGCATTATAACAGTAGGTAAATTGAGGTGTGCACTGAATCAGCAGGTATGTATGCTTTCAGTTCACTGCTAAAGGTTACATCACAGCTTAATAACGTTCACGAATAGTTTATTAATATGTATCTTCTTTAGAAAGACCAGTATCTTTTGACAAGTAAGTAGTGCAAAGTTTAAGATGACTGAAGAGTAATCATTTCTTAACTCAAACAGCAAATGGAACTTGTGAACATTTAACATTTATATTATATATGTATGCATTTGTAGGTAAGTATATCAATAAATATCTTGGGAGACACTACTAGCAACCAATTTATTTTATCTTATATATTTATTCTTCTAACTAGCAGAATCAATATTGTTATTCATTCATAATAATCAATGTGCATTTGCATTTTTAAAGGAATGATGAATTCAACTGGAGTTAAAAGATGCATTAGAAACTAAAAGAGCTATGCTCTACAGTTCCATATTTGACATGCAAATGCATTATTATTTCCCTTACTCAAAAAGCAGTCAGTACAAAATAGCTGCTAAGAGAAGTAAATAACTCCTAAGTAAAGGGAAATATTTATAAAAATTGAAGTAGTATAATTCATTACTGTTGCAGGAATTCTCTAATAATTTTGCTTCTTTTAAATGTCAGAAATGTTATTAAGATATTTCCCAACTAAAGTCATTTGTTCATCTCTATTTTTGTGGTGTAATTTTCTGAAAGTAAATCAGCAAAACAATAATAAATAAAACTCAGAGGCACTGATACTATTTCATCTGTTGGTTAAGTTACTCTCTCCAATACCGTGAGCTCCTCACAATACTTGTAACTGTTTAGGATTTCATGCCCTCGGTCAAAGTTACCCAGTTTTCTGATGTCCAGAAGTGCACTGGTGGTGTCACTCTGCGTTTCTATGGATAGAGGAAGCTATGACAGCCACTCAGCTTTTGCCACCCTGGGCTCACCCTCCCTTCTGTTTCACTGTGAAGAGGCCCTGGGCCCCCACAAGGTGGGTAATTGTGAGATGCACAATCTGGATATTGTGGTTGGAAGTCACTTTAATTTGGCTCAGTCCTTCTTTTTTAAATGAATGTGTCCTATGAAATCTTGCCATTTGCACAAAACAACATGGATAGGACTAAAGGAGATTGTGCTAAAGGAAATTAGTCTGAAGGAGAAAGACAAATACTGGAAGACTGCATTCATATGTAAAATAAAAGCAAAGTACAGACAGATATAAATCAACATAAATCCAGGAATCTGACTGTGTAATTGGGGAGAAAGGGATGAGAAAAGGGGGCTATGGTGAAGGATTATTGGGGTCTTGGTGATGGGTGTGGTGAGGTAATAAATCTGAAGATTTTGTTGTTGTAAACCAATGGTATTGTAAACCAGTGATGTAAATCAATGGTATCTCAATAAAAAAAAAGTTACTAAAATAATGTATCCTATGAAAAATCCTTAAAGTTTCTTAATTGGCATTGCAGGCCAGATGGAAATTTCTCTGTGACATAATTATTAGAATGAACAACTATAAAGAAGAATTGTTCTCTTTGCATAAATTATTTTAAAGTGGATTTGATTATCTTGGAAAGAGATATGAACAAGCAATGTTTAAAGACTTTAACCTCTATATGCAACCAACAATTTAGAAAATTATTTTGAAGAAACAGTTAAACCAGATCTGAAATTGAGAGAAGTTTAAGCCCAGTTTTCTAATACACATTTCTTGATTTATAACTCCTAAGGAGATCAAACTTTTGATGCTATTAATTTAGTACAATTACTTTGGGCACAATTTCTTTGGTGTTTATTAGAATGGGGAAAATTTAAAGTTATAAAATATGGCAGATATTCTAACTTTTCTGTAGTATTGCCAAATTTGATGCCAACACTTTTTATCTATCTCTGAAAATTATACAGAAGGTGTCAGTTTGAATCAATCAGAAACCTGAAACTTCACGGTGTCATGAATAGACAATGAGAATTCATAGGAGGAAATTTTAAAATGCATTGTTCTTATAAGTAGGGTAATTATAGACAAGTTTATAATTATCTTGCTTAGCAATTAAATCTTCATCAACTTGAAATAAATTTAACTTAGGAAAAATTAGTCAATCCTATTTAAAAGAAATAATTAATATGTGAACATGGTTCTTTTTATTTGTTGTAGGCAGTGTGGGGGTGGGTTATTGCTCTGTAGTCTCATTCCTAAAAATGCAGTGCATTGAAAGGTAAGACCCAGGCTATTGGTTATGAAAGCAAAAGAGCTTTTTAAGTCTTCTAGTCTCCATTACCCTGTGAGCACTAACTGGTGCTGTTTCAGCACCTGAGATCAACTCTATGACCTGGAACCCACTTAAACTCATGACAAATGAGTGACAAGGTCTGTAGAAAACAGAGTCATTCACACTCTACCTATTAAGAACACCACAGACAAACTAAATATCTCTTAGGGGTCAAATTTGGACCACTGGCCAATTTGTTATCTCAGCACGTAGGGCCAAAAATAGGACTCATTTTAAGTGTGGGTAATTATGAGTAATTATTCGATATATTTTTAACATAAATAGCACTAATGTAAGGGTTATATGGAAATGTTTTCTGCTGACATGTTTGTGTATTGGTCTCCATCTCATAATAAATGAGATGCCATAAATGGAGATAAAGTTTATGATTTCCTCCAAGGAGAGATTTAATTATGAAGTTCGACTTGAATATTCTTCAAGTTGTCAGTAAATGCAGACATATTTTATGTGGCTGTATTTATAGTTTTGTTTTCTTTCTTACTCACAAGCAAACCAAGTGTTTAGATATAAAAATGGAGTATCTCTCTTCCTTTCATAAATGGCCATAACTGTCACTCCCTGCTTGCACTTGAGTCCTTAATACCCACTTCATTTCCTCTAGTTCTGAGAGTCTTTATTCTCACCCAGCCTAGGCCATTTTCCACAACTCAGGTTGGAATAATTAGTTTCGCTTCTAATACTGTTATGTTGGCTGCATGTCAGGTCATTCTTTGAATATCTCATCAATAAAATGGTAGCTGTCTTGGGTTGGAAATCTGCAGGTTAACAGGCTAATCCTTCTTTTCCACTGGTGTGTGTCCAATACTCAGAAATAATAGTTTGGCCTAATTTTTTCTTTAAGAAGATTTTGTCTGCTCTCTCCCTTGCATACACGTCTACATTCAACTTTCAGATGTTGGGCTAGTATATTCTAATTTGTTATTGCTTACCATATGTGTCTCAAAGAAGTTAAATTTTTTCTTTTTTCTTTTTATGCTTTTTAACCAAAAAAGAATCTACAGACCACTAAGTTTTTTACTATTTTAAAGGCTGTCTGTCAAAAACAAGTATATTTTAGTGTAATCTTAATTTAAGAGGTACACTTGATTCTTGTCTGCTGAGCCATCTGGATGTCCAATGCTGTCGATTCATGCCTTAATGCATTGTACAAACTGAGACTATTCAATATTCGATGATTTTTTTTGATGCTGGAAAAGCACTAATAAGTACACATATTTTGTTGTTATTATTGTACATAATGTATATTTTCAAATTATCTTACATATCCTTCATTTCATTGCTTCGGAAAAGGAAATATCATTTGTTTTTGAAATGAAATGCTAATCATATTGATCTCTTTTCTCCCGAAGGACTGTTTCAAAATGCAAAATGTAAACCTATCCAATAGCTTCTTATTGCTTTTAAGATGGGATTGAAGTCTCTGATGTGGCCCCTGAGGTAGAGTTCAGACCTGTCTCCACACTCTTCCTATATCTTGGGTTCCTATTGTTTTTTTTTGCCTTTCACAACCATTGAACCCTTTTAGTTCTGGGGTAATGTAGTACATCTTCCTCTCTTATGGCCCTGGCATGTGTTAGCCTTTTGTCTATGAGAGTCTGGCTCTACTTTCACTCCTAATGCCCCTCACCCCACATCTTTCTTATTTAGTTTCTATTGAACTAAAATATGACTTTACCCAGACCTCAATACTTTTCTTTGACCTTAATACTAGGAGAAATCCTTGACCCTTAGATCAGAATATTTTCTTACAGCACCATAGAACTCCCCCATAGCCTCTGTCATAAGTACTACTTCATATTCACGTATGCTGGGATGTGTTTAATGTGGTACCCAGCTTCCTGTACCACTCACTAAGCTCGAGTAGGTGAACAGTTACACAAGGAAGGAGGTCAGTCTCAAACCATCAGAATGTGAAAAAATAATAAATCTGAGGAAAAGGAGGCATTTTCTCTGTGTAAGCTCCATATAAGTCGTTTTCCATTCTCTCTTCCCTTAACTCATTGCCAGTCATTTTATTCAGAAAGCCCTGACCATACAGAAACATGAAAATATTGTCCTTACATTGATTGAGCTATATATAGTTTTTATTGAAATGTTTGGCCCAGACTGAAGAACATTATAAAGCAAAGCCCCAAAGAATGGGATAAATAGCCTACAAGCATCTCCTTGAGGGCTTGTTCACGGCACCCACTACACAACCTGCACACTACACAACCTGCAAATACAAAGGGAATTTTCTCATGTCTTAGCAACAGCAACAATTTTACTTTTACAGAACATGTAAATTAGAGTTTTGCTTGCTAGATATGGAATTTCTACTACAAAATACAAATAGGAAAACACGTTCTTGAACATGAATGACAAAGGCAAGCGTGTGACCATTCTTAACGCAGGAGAGTCACTGGATCTGCAGAATAACAGTAATTATGCTAAAAACATTACATTCTGGTCACATTTTCAATGGAGACCCAATGGAATTTCGATGTGGAATATGAAAAAAGAGGAGGGTCAACGATAAGAATAACTCTAATGCCTTAAACCTCAGCAACTGGATAATAGAATTGACATGTTACTGAGGTTGAGAAGCTGTAGGAGAGACAAGTTTGTATAAAAAGGCCAGGAGATCAGTTTGGGCCACTCATTTTGTGGTGCTTACTACTCATGTCAATGCAGACTTGAATAAGCATTAGAGATGAGGGTTCAGGTGACAATATAAGTGAGAGGACCATCAGCTGTGTCCACAGTACTTAGAGCCAGGAGACAAGCACAAATCACCAAGGGAAAGAAGGTGAATGGAGACTGGTCAGTTTTTCTGGGTCTTGGTTTACCTACTTAGTAGGGTTCTCCTAAGAGTACAGGAGACCAAATGTCTAAAGCACTGAAACTATGGCCTGGGATATAGCAGAAGTTCAACAGGGGAAGTTCTTAATTGCACCATACTGGCAAGTTTACCAGGGTTCTTATTTGTAGTTTCTCCTATTTCTGCATTTTAAAAAAAATTTTATTTACTTATGCATACAAGAGCTGAGGTACAGGCCAGAGGTTTGTGTGTGTGGGGGGGTGGGGGGCGGGGAGAGGATTCACCAGAGACAGAGTCGGGAGCAGAACAGGCAGATAGACTGAAACACACTGCAGAGGGCAGCAGTGGGCGAGGCAGGAGAGGTCAGCTGCACCATGTGGGTCAGCTCCCTGGCCAGGGATCAAATTCACAGGGCAGTGGCTGCGGAAGCCCCACAGTGCTGTGCTCAAACCCTTGCACCACCAGGGAGGCCCTATTCCTGTATCTTTACACACACACACACACACATACATATACACATTAAATTGCTTTACATACTAGAATGATAACAATCTTACATCAAAATATTTAGCAATCCTTTCTAGATCTTGGTAACTGAAGCTTAAAAAAGCTAAAGTATTTGCCTCAAGTTCCACAGACTGTAGGGAGTAGAAGCAGTTTGAAGGACTAGGAATAAAAATCCAATGATAATAGAGAATGCCTACTATTACTCATATCACATTTATTTAAATAGTACATTTAAATAAATAATACATTTTAGGAACATCAAAATTAGGGAATCTGTGACTTTGATGTAGAAATCAACAGACATGAAAATTGCAAAATAATTCTATAAGGCTTTAAAGGAAAAAGATAACTTCAATTTTATCTTTGATGCTTAGGGAAGGACTCTGTTGTTTTAGATAGCTCAGTGGAGCTATAGTTTTTGTACTGGGTATTCATTCTTACCTGAATTTATTACCTATCTGTTGTGACTGTCTCGTCCCGCGAGAAAGGATCACAACTCACGACTCTTCCTTAAGCAGTTTATTCAGGAATTTTTCTATTGTCTATCTTTCTGCTCCATCCCTCCTCCCCGGAGCCCCATTCCCAGTTTTTCAGGTTTCTGTGTCACCAACCCGAGGAAGCCACGTGGTGAATGCCAATTTGCCTACAAAGGCAAAACACAT
>JAGFMF010011492.1:2253934-2268247 GCA_019455555.1 Galemys pyrenaicus | reverse complement strand
AAAACACATTCCAGACTAAACCGCCAACCTAATAAGGAGATGTTTGTTCTAGCCATCACCTGGTCAGAAGCGGAAGTCGGTGCCATCTTTTAGGCGCGGCTCATGACCCTGTCCCCTACACCTATCTAGAGATGATTTACAAAATATGCTTATCAATTGTCAAAAATTTTTGTCTTATCTAAATGCAAATCACTTTGGCTTTAACATCTGTTTTCATTTAAGTTTTAGAAGTAGTATAAGCCAAAGGTGGAAAAGAATTAATTTGATAATAATACTCAATCTTTTAACTTTTAAGGCAATTAAAACTATTTCACTGTACATTTTTTATGACATCTCTGGCACTGAATTAAGAATAATTTAATTATTCCTAGCTTTTATTTTTTACATTAGAGTATGCAGCTGGGTTTCTTGGCAGTAGAGGATACAAGAGAAACTGGGCTTCAAATTATGATATTTTTGGTAAATTGTTATTAAAGCATTGTGTATATATGAAAAAAAAATAAGATTTTACTGACATTATGTTCCTTTTCCTCATCTAGTTCAAGTCAACCATGAGTTGATGTGCTAAGTAATGTTAGTAACATTAATTACTAGGAAACAAACTGTTGTTGTGTTACTTTGACTATATTATATCCCTATTTTTTTCTAGTTTCCTTTACTCTTAAACTAAAAGGTAAGGAGTTTGTGAAGTTATACATCCTCTGATAGTCTTATTTTCCTTTCTGAAATTATTACAGAGCTTGCATCTGATAATTGCTATTCAGACATCAAAACTCGAGAGACAAGAGTTGGTGGAAGGTTGGCAAATCCCAGGTCATGATGGACTACTGTCTCAAAGGCCATCTTCCTGAACTGGAGAGAAGAAGGGCCTTCTGTGGAGGAAGACTATGGAAAGGGAGAAGCTAAAAGGTCTGTGACATACATAGGTGAGAAAATGACGAAGAGTCTGATAGGAAAAGAGTTAGATAAGAGCAACTGTATGAGGAAGGTGCCTATTTCTTTTATCTCTGTATTTAGTGTCAGGCATGAATTAGATCTCAAAGGCTATTTTTAATATATATTAAAATTACAGTAACTAAAATGTCTCTGAAATAATTAAGGAATCAGACAAAACTTTAAGGATATTTGTAACAACACTAAGAAATTAAGTAGGTCTTTAAGGGCAATAACAAAATCTTTACCTTTGAATTAGCCTAAGTTCACCAATGTCTGCTTCTGTTACTTCCCATCAAGACTTAAAAATATCCTAAAAAAAAAATGTTAAAAAAGATCAAGGCTCTAAAAGATAAGTTTGTGTGTGTGCATTGGGGGGAGGTGCTTTTCACTGAATAATATTTTTTTTTAATTTTTTTTTAAAGATTTATTTCTTTATGCATACAAGCACTGGGGTACAGGCCAGAGGTGTGGGGGGTGAGAGGATTCACCACAGACAGAGCAGGGAGCAGAACAGGCAGATCAAAGAAAGTACACTGCTGAGGGGAGCAGTGGGCACAGCAAGAGAGGTCTGCTGCGCCATGTGGGTCCCCTCTCTGGACGGCAGCAGGGATCGAACTCGTGCTGCAGTGGTTGCGGTTTGCTTCATAGTGCGTTGCTTAACCCACTGCACCACCAGGGAGGCCCCTGAATAATATATTTGTCTGGTTAGTGAATGGTGGTCATGTCGTTCCAAGTTGGAGCCAACTGAGAACTCAACTCAGCAATTGTTTTGCAAATCAATCCAGTCATTTGTTTTTATAATTGAAAAATATTTATTCAGTGCTTAATATGCTACTGGTTTAGTTTTCTACCCTCAGGTTAATTCATTCATCAGTTAGTATTTGTCAGGTGTTCCAACAGGAGTTAGAAATATAAATTGATTAAGTCAGAATCCAAGTTCTAAATTGGTTAGAAGACTTTCTGGGAGAGAAGACAAGAATATAAATAATTGTAATGTCTAAGACCAATTAGACCAATTGTAATTAAACCAATTAGAAGAGGATCTTAGAGAAGTGTTATCAATTTTAGATATTATATGGTCATATGAGCCAGAATCTGAGAGATATTTATTACATATCCATAAGCTATACTGAAAAAATCCAAATAAATATCACAACACTGGAATATTTTATCTTCATCTTGGTAATGCACATAAAAATAAAGAGGATCACCATCATTATATGTAGTTTATATGTGTTTTATTGTAATTTTTAACCTTTTTTAAGTGTATATCATATGCATACATTTTATAATATTTTTACCACTTTTGAATTATACCAACATCACAACAATTTACCTTAAGTAATGTGTGGCATCCTAGGAAGAGCTGAACACAAACTACTTAATGACGTGCGTAAGGGCATCAAATTTTGAAATCATCAGAAAATTTCACCATGTTTGTAAGTCCTGAGAAAAAATCGATTATGGTTTGAGTCAAGGATTAAGTGAAACTTAATTTTTTTCTAAACATGTAAATATTATCTTTCTCTAGTGTGATCTGTGCCAGTTGAGAGTGAGGAAAATATATATGTACACAGACGTAGCATGCTGGGTCCTGGATGCTCACACAGCATTTCCAGAGAATTGTCCCTTTTGGGGTTCTGCACATATTTCTGGATGAAGGGCAAGTGTGGAACGAATTCTTAAAAATATTGCAAGCAATAAATAATATCTATTAATTTATGGTCATGTTGGTTAATTAGCATATTAAATGAAGGACATTAAATGAAATTTCTGACTTTTGAGGGATAATTTAAACGGCATCCAAGGATCTAGATAGATAGGAAGATTATATAGACAGTGTCTGCACTGCCGTTAGGTAATGACAATGGGAATGTTAACTGATGGGTACCATGGGTAGTAGTTTAGAGATAAACTGCAAAGCAGAGTTTTGGAGAAGTGGAGCATCTGGAGTATTTATAGAATAACCCTGCCTGGCTTTTCCAAATGTCACTGCCACTCTGTCTTATAAATGATCCAATGTGTGTGGACGGACGGTGTCTTTCTTGCAGCTGAGCTGTACCAATTAGACAGAATTTATCTGTGGGAAATTCACAAAGAAACTCTGTTTTGCTGCAAAATAGTGACCTTGTCAAACCACTCAAGATGCATGATAATAATTCAAATAATGAAAGCTCTGATACCAACATTTACTACTCTTTAGAGTATATTTGGTTAAATAAAATAGATTGTTAAAATGTAAAAAGTAGCAATCATACAGCTATTTTTTCATTCCCTATTTCATGTTATCTTTTTCCCAGGTACTTCTCTTTGAATTGCTGTATAGAGACAAGCAAAATGCCACACAGTCTCTTTATGCATTCTAGTACACTTGCATTATTTTGAATTTGGTAATTGTGAATCATGAGGTAATGGCATCTACAATGTGAATATAGAACATGCTGCTTTTCTTTCTGTACCAAGTTGCTTCTTAAAAGTTATTCTTGACAGTTTTAAATTACCTGCAATATACTACAAGCTAAGATAGTTAAGTAGCTATCTAGAATATGCAAGAGTGTTTACTTATAAAATTTCCTTTTAATAATATATGCATTTACACACAGATTGCACTAAGATTAAAGCAGAGCTGATAGAGAAAGACAGAGCCATCGTAAACTACCAGCCCTGTGGGAACAAAGTGAAAATTTTCAAATGGTATTTTCTAATCCTACCATAAGACAAATAGATGTTGATTCATTGATGACATTGAAAGGCTTGGGAAGGATTTATGATCTTTATTCAATATGAACTTGGCTACCAAATATTACACCAACTTTATTTCTTTATTTATTTTAAAGATTAATTTATTTATGCATACAAGAGCTGGGGAACAGGCCAGAGGCAAGAGGGCAGGGGGAGGTAAGAGGATTCACCAGTGACAGAGTGGGGAGCAGAATAGGCAGGTTGACTGAAATACAGTGCTGAGGGGAGCATCAGGGAAGGCAGGAGAAGTCTGCTGTGCCATGGGTCCCCTCCCTGGCTGGGGATCGAACTCATGCTGCAGTGGCTGTGGAAGCCCCACAGTGCAGCACTTTGTGCCACCAGGGAGGATTTAAAAGAAATCCATTGCTTGAGATAAGAAAGGAGTACTATAAGTGATATTCTCTTTTTTAGAACTTTTTGATCTCTTTTCTGCTGTACTATCTAAGATGATGAAGGGAAGCAGATAAGTGTAAATGATAGCTTGATAGACAGAAGTTTGTTCACATATTTATTTTCATACATTCAATAAAAAAAATCATTGAAAAGATGTCCAATTCCAGGCATTTTTTTTAGTGTGCTCAAAATATATCAGTAAATAAGAAAGACAGAAAGATGTTCCATTGTGGCCATCCAATACCTTAATATGTGTTTTTGTGCTTGAATTAATTGACTAATGACTTCTTGAACTGAAATCATTTTCAGTATCATAGTGATATTCTGTCTCTATAAAAAACAAAATAACACGTTTTCCTTTCCCAAACAAATTGGTAAAGTGTTATGCATTTTGGAAGGAAAGAAATGACGGAGGCTGGCATACTTGTCTTTTGATGCTTGTCTTGCAATTTTATTTAGAAGACACTAAAGCCCTACCAAACATCTATGTAGTGATTTAGTTCAATATTTTTGGAGCATTATCCTTAAGGATATGAATATAGTGACTTCCTTTTTAAATTCTCTAAAACTATATGAAGCATATTTCAAAAAATAGAATCATGTTCCTCATTATTAGCAACATAATTAGCATTTTAGCTCTATTTTTGTATTTAATTTTTTACTATGTCAAATGGAATCTCAACTTTAAAAAGTATTTACTAAATAAAATAAATTTTATAACACTGGTTTTTATCTTTATTAGTTTTCATCATACAACCAATATTGTTTTAACTCTCCATTACAGAGATGTTTCTCTTTTCTGAGTTACGTTGCATTCATTTATGTTAAATGTGTGAAAACTTCTATACTCTAGAAATTAAAACTCATGAATTAGGGTAGAGATTCTTTTCGAGTGTTTTTATACCAAATAAACAAGACATTTAACGTCCAACGTTTTTCTCAGAGGAAACATAACATTGATTATGGTACAGACTTTAATAGCTGTGTCTTTGTGCAATATAGAGACTAATTTAAGTGCAATCCCTTGATAAATGCAATCCCTTGATAAGAATTACTGCTCTGGACAAGCGGGTGTGTTCCAAATGTGGTCTGGTTTGGTCGAAATGTAAATTCATGTCTTCCCCATGCGTTACGCACCATGGCCTGTAGCTACATAGAGGTTGGCAGCGCTGATCCAACATTTCCTTATCAAAAAGTGCAACTCAAGGTTTGTTGTCCATATAGTCACAACAGGGGCCTTGGCTTTATAAGAATATACTAAAATAAGAATATACTAAATCAGAAATAATAATATATTAAATAAGAATATACTAAATATAGGAATATACTAAAATAAGAATATACTAAATCGGAACGTTTCAATAAGACTATACTAAATAAGAATATACTAAATCGGAACAACGTTTCAATATAATGTGCATATTAAGTGGGTTGCATAAACTAGTTAGAACAGTGCTTTGTTCCAACATCAAGTCTGTGTATCAGCAAGAATATTTTTAGGGTTTCTTACCCACACTCTGACTTACTTCTTAGTGTCTTGTTAACAAGAACCTACTAAGCAGTGTTGCTCTATTTTCTTGAGGTCTGCAGTTTTTCCAGTTACCTGAACACCCATTTAACATGTAGTTGAAAATGTATGACATTTAAGTGAAAGATGGTATTCATTAACCGCTGGCACTCCCTCCTCCTTTGAACCTGGTAATTTCTTATTTGATGGCCATTTGAAATTTTGTTTCGACCACTAAACATTTTTTTTCTTTCCTTCTTTATTTATGTATATCAATTGTAGTTCCCATGGATTCCCCATCACCATTTCACCAGTGCACCATCACCTCAGTCCCTTGAGCTCTTATCTGCCCTCAACCCTCTCCCTCCCCACCCACCAAGTGTCCCCAATTTGTCCTTATATTTTTGTTTTTGTGGTATTTTTATTATTATTATTATTATTGTTCTTCTTATTATATTCCTTGATCCTTATTTGATTCCCTTATATTCCTCCTAGGGGGGAACGTCCATATGATCCAGCAATCCCACTCCTAGGAATATACCCAAAAGACACAAAAACACTGATTCAAAAGAATACCTGAACCCCTATGTTTATAGCAGTACTATTTACAATAGGTAAGACCTGGAAACAACATAATGACCCAAAACAGATGATTGGATCAGGAAGCTGTGGTACATATACACGATGGAATACTATTCAGCAGTCAAAAAAGATAAACGAGTCATTCATAGGAACATGGATGGATCTGGAAGGGATTATGCTCAGCAAAATAAGTCAGAAGGCCACCGAACATTTAACGTTCCTGTGACCATGTTCTCTGAGCCAAGGAGCTGGAGCTGGAGCTGGTCTTATATGAAGTTATTTGTGTAAGTTTGTCTTCTATCATTTATAGGACCAGTATAAAAAGAGCTTCTTTCTTGCTTCTAAGAGATATAGTTTACTCTGAAATTCTAAAAGGAATGCTACTAAATTTATTTTTTCTTTTAATCTTTCCCCAAACATATTAGCATGTATTTTCAGCACAATGAATAAATTCATTTAGATAGAAGAGATAAGTATCTCTGATCTAAGTCAGGCTTTAAGTATTTCTAGTGCAATGTATTTGTGTGGACCAGGAGTGAGGAGAAGCCACTGTTGTACTATGTTAACTGTAAATAATTTCTCTTTGGCTAAATTGTATTACTCTGTATCCTTGGAGTCTTCATTTTGTGTCTGGCTTTTGTTTCAGCTCAATGGGTCTTTTAATTCCCTTTGATCGAAAAGTCAGATGTTTGGGTTTTTTTTTTTTTTCCCTTTCTTGAACTGTCTGACTTTGACATTAGTTTTCTTTTTTTTAAAAGATTTATTTATTTATGCACACAAGAGCTGGGGTACAGGCCAAAGTCGCAGGAGGTGAGAGGATTCACCAGAGACAGAGTGGGGAGCGGAACAGGCAGATGGACTGAAATACACTGCTGAGGGGAGCAGCGGGTGAGGCAGGAGAGGTCTGCTGCGCCTCCCTGGCGGGGGATCGAGCTCCCGTTGCTGTGCAGTGGGTGCTTCACAGTGTTGCGCTCAACCCGCTGCGCCACCAGGGAGGCCCCTGACATTAGTTTCCCATCTCTGACATGACTTTCAATGTTCACTTTTCCCAACGAGCCCCTTGCTCTTCCCCATTGGCTGCTTGACAGATTCTTAACTTCCAGCCCATATAAAGAGACTAGGAATATTAATTGCAACTGAGGTCTATAGCTCTCTTGTCACCTTCATTGTTTGCTTCAATTTTCATCTATTTATTTTGAAAAAAATCTTTATTGAAGTATCATCGTTTTATATCCTTGCTCGTGTTTTGAAAGTACAGGATTTCCCTCCTTCGGTGTAGTCACCAAATTACCCATAGTCCTCCACCATTGTCCGTTGTGCTCTTCCTGCTCCCTTTCTTACTTGTCCCCTTCTCTCTCCCACTCCAGGTGCCTCAGCTCTGTAGTCAGCTATCAAGTGGGTTTTAATGTTTTCTTGTATAAGATCCTTTGGTTTCTGTATATCCCACATATGAGTGATACCATCTAGTGTTTATTTTCTCCTTCTGGCTTATTTTGCTTAGCATAATTAATCCTTTTCAGCTTCCCGCATGTTGCTGCAAATGGCATGAGTTTATCTTTTTTTGTCACCTAGTACTCCATTGTGTGTATATATACCACATCTTCTTGATCCACGAATCTGTGCTTGGGCACTTAGGTTGCTTCCATATCTTGGCTATCGTAAATAGTTGTTGCTGCAATGGACACAGGAGTGCAGTCTTCCTTTCAAATTAATGTTTTTGTGTCCTTTGGGTAAATTCCTAGGAGTGCAGTCACTGGTTAATATGGCAGATCCAATGACAGTCTTTTGAGAGATCTCCATGCTGCCTTCCAAAGGGGTTGGCCCTACCTACATACCCACCAACAATGTGTAAGTTCACTTTTCGCTCCATTCTCATCACACTGGTTGTTTCTGGTCTTTTTGATACAGGCCATTCTCACAGGTGTGAGGTGGTATCTCATTGTGGTTTTGACTTGCATTTCTCTGGTAACAGTGATGAGGATCATTTTTTCATGTGTCTGTTGACCGTCTGTGTGTTTTCTCTGGAGAAGTGACTCTTTGGCTCTACTGCCCATTCTATGACTAGGGATTTTGCTTTCTTTTTGTAGAGTTGCATGAGCTCTTTTTAGATTTTTGATATCAGTCCCTTGTCGGATGCATGGTGTGTCAATATAGTTTTCCCTTCAGTAGGGTGTCTCTTCACTTTAGTTACAGTCTCTTTCACCATGCAGAAGGTTTTTCATGTAATTTAACTCTTTCTATCAAAAGCATATCTATCCTACAACCGCAACTCAAAGCCAATGTTTCTTATGTGTTTTCCTGACAAATACATGCAGTATGAAATGTGGGTACAAATTCAATAAATACTTATAAGGATATTAGAATTTATTCTCCCAAACTGATGTGAAATTTCTTCTCTAGGTCCTCATTACAGTTTTCCTTTCACAAATATAATAATGTACATCAGATCATCCATATCTTTTTCCCACAGGAATTGTCTTCTCAAACTAATGGATTTCCTTAATAAAATAATGATGGGTGGTGCAAGGGGTTGAGTACTGTACTATGAGGCATCCTCAGCCACTGGGGCATGAGTTCAATCCCTGGACAGGGAGCTGACCCACATGGCGCAGCAGACCTCTCCTGCCTCGCCCACTGTTCCCCTCAGCAGTGTATTTCCATCAATTTGCCTGTTCTGCTCCCACTCTTGTCTCTGGTGAATCCTCCTACCTCATCCCCCCAACATACTTCTGGCCTGTACCCCAGTTCTTGTATGCATATATAAATAGATATTTTAAAAAGATGGTGATTTTTGGCTATGCCAATTTAAAATCACTTTGGCGTAATTTATTTTATTTTAACAAGTTCTATTTTCTAAAGAAGGAATGTCACAAACTGTGAATATTATATATTGTAATATATACATAGAACTCTAGCTTTTCCCTTTACTAGCAAGGCAAAACCAGGAAAGTTTGTTGATCTCTCTGTATTCACTTTCTTCATCTCTATATTAAATGATAAAAGTACTTTCTCCTAGGATATACATGAATTTAACAAATGGGCTTGTATATGTTCTTCATAGTGCCTGGAATATATTAAGTCCTTAATGCATATTATTATAAAGTTCACAGACACAAATGTTTTTTAAATCAAATTTTATTGATTTGACTTTTGCTTATATCACTATATAGTTTAGGGAATGCAACTGCATGCTCTGCATGTGTACACAATTCACTTCCACCAATGCTCCAGTGCCAGCTCTCTTCACACTACTTCCTAAACCCCACCCCCCACTACCCACCCAGTATATTTTTCACAGAATCTGAGTTAATTTTATTGAGTTTTGCCACAAACACAAACTTCAACAGGGCCTTTTGAGATAAGATTTTGAACTTGCTATTTAATATTCATATTCTTTCTGATTTGTCATTCTGCCTTTCCATGTGCAAAGTCTTGTGTTATAAGCACTATGTAAAATAAAAAGATTGTGGTTGTTCCTGGAAATATGAGTAAAAATTTGGCGGGTGACAGTGTCAAGAAAAGTATGGCCTGAGACCCTGTAAAGAACATAGATGTAAAGCTTATGAATCTGTTACTTAAGTGAAAACATGTAGAATAATTTAACAAAACCAAAATAATGAGAGATTTATCAACTGTAATCTGGTTCTATAATTTTATTTTATTTTTAGTGTAATTTTATTTTTATATGCATTGTATATTCTTATATAATTTTATTTTTATTTTTTATAAAATAACCAGACACTATCATAAAATATAACATTAACCTAGAAGAAAGAGACATGGTCTTATCAGGATAAGACATTTTATATGGATTTTAGTCATGAATGATCCTTGATCTGTGGTTACCTTTTTGTCTCATATTAGTGTGTCCTGTGAGCTCAGAGTCCACCAGTGCAACATAATAGCAAGAATAAAAGGCATTTTTGTGTATCCTTCTCCTTATGTTTACCAACATAAAGAAATATACGACAAACTCAGAACTGAAATTTATGATAGACGAGGGAATATTTGATATAGCAAAAACCACATTTGAATAAGAGTGATGAATCTTCATTTACTGAAGTTGGTTCTATATTCCCAAGAAGACCAAATATCTTGGCTGCAGAAACCCAGTATTTGGAATTTGCACTTGGAATTGACCGTAATTTCAAATTTTCTCTTGGCGATTCTGCAGTCCTGCCTGGGAAATCTCCCACTGTGGGCCCTTGGGAATATTTTATGACACATATAACCTTTCACAGATAGTAAGCCATATTTTCAAGTCTCAGCTGCCTATTCCCAGTCATCAAATCATGCAAAAGTAAATATAAGTAGAAGTGAAGCCATACCCAAAGGATCCCTGCCTTAGTCAAGGGCTAGATGTATGACATAATTCATAGCTTCTGTTAATTCCCTTTGCCCAGATCACATATCTCAGAGGATAACTAACATAATTAAAAGTGCAATCACCTCATTCAACACAGTTAATTTTAGCTCATGCACTCCATTTCAGTGATTTATGGATTATTGTGAAAATCGACATTACTCAGTCTATGGATTGATATTTATATAATTATACCAAATGTATTTAGTAACTGTGTTATAAGTTACATCTCCTTCAGAAAGATAATTTATTATGATAAATCAACAGTGCTGGATTTTTGTTACAATGACTCTGCATGGAAATTAAATGACTTCATGAAATAAGATGACAAAAATATATATTTGCTGACTCTATTGAGTGTTTTCTAGCTTTGTTAAATTAGGACTCTGCTTTTTCCTTGATTTTTAAAATGAGGAACATCTATGTAATGTTTTCCTTTATAAAAGAGGATCAATTTTGCATCATTTTGTTTTTAATTTTATGCTTAACTTTTATCCCCTAACTCTGGGCCATTAAAGATTAGTTGAGCATTGCCAGAAAGGGCTGAGACCAAGAAGTAATACAGATTATTGTTAAAACATGAAATTTACAAAATCTATTGATTCCTTCATGTAGAATCACAAATGATAAGACATTTGAAGGCAAATAGTGGCTTATATATGTTCATTAGGAACAAATCAAGTCAAGAAAGAAAGAGATTTCGCAAATATAATTGAAAAGTCTATATTTTATAACAAGAGCCATTTGGGAAATTTCTACTTTGGCAGAAAACTTGAACATGTACTTTGATGAATGATCTGAAAAATAGAAACAATGAATTATAAAAACTGGGGAGAAATCAGTGTTTAATAGGATTCATTTAATAGACTTTTGACTGATTCTTTTCAGGCAAGGGAAACTAAAGAAGTTTATATCACAGTTTCTTCCTTTAATTTCAAATGAATGATTATTCTCTGGGTCTTCTACATTTGTTGCCATGACAATAGAGGCATGAAAATAATAATAAAAAAAACTATTAACTATGACTTTTAAGAAACTCAATTACATGTTTGATAGGATGATATTGCCAATAAAAAATGACAGTGCAACAGTGCAATCTGAGGTGTCTGGTGCAAGCTGTCTTCCTAAACAGCCCATCAATTTTTGTGAAATCAAACCCTGCTGAACCACTTGCCCTTGATTCAGCAATCCTAATGGCTATTGTTTCTTCAGCCCACATACATTTCCATGATGGCCTCCAAGGAAGAAGCCACTATTAGACCCAGTGCACAATTATTAGTATCTGATCACTTTTCCTGAAGTTTGTGAAGAAAAAACTGAAGATGAGGAAGAAAGAAGAGGAGGAGGATGGGAAGGAGAGGAATGGAAGCAGGGAGAGGAGGAGAGAAGTGGGAGGAGGAGGGGGAAGAGAAAAGTAGAATTTCTTGTTCCATTGGCCAATGGAGCCTATCCCCTGAGCTTGCACTCCTCAAATGACACATAGGAATTCCCCCCTCCCCTCGCTAAGTAATGCTGTCTCCATTAATATTATTACTTCTTATTTTCAATTAGATTATTAGTTCTGCAAGGCCAGGGACTGACTCTAAAATACCATTTTGTAATGAATGCCCATGTCATGAGTGTCAAGAATACAATTAATGTCCATTTATTGACTGATAGTACTGAATACATTTCATTAAAATGAAATGCTTAGCAAACTGGTTCTCTCCTTGTCCAGGAGCTTCTTCTGGGCTAGAGATGATGTCTTATTCTATTACCAGCAAAAAATGAGAGTACAGTGATGCCTGCTATATTAATGAGTACAATGCACTCAACTGTACAAAGGTGATGCTTCAAGGTTTTAAGTCTATAGAATAGTGGAATCTAAAGTTTTGCTCTCCATATATTTTTATACAACATGTGTTATTTGTTACCCTCTGTTCACAGTAGAGAAATGGTCAAATAGGAGTACAGAATAATTTAATACAAATAACATATATTACATAAATTGCACATATGTAAAAGTTATATAAAATCAGATGCAATTACATAAAATCAAGAGCTAATTCTTTAGTTAACTAGATTTGGCCCTAAACAAATCATGTAATATACTAAATTCTAAAATTTCAGGTGGACATAACATGAAGAAGCAAAATCAGAGTTTTAAAAGAGTGACTTTAATCTGATTACTTGCCATACAGACACTGTCTTGCCAAGGTATTTATGGCATACTTCTCCATCATTAAGTGGTTTTCTACAGAGAAAGATTACTTGGCTGGAATTCAGTGCTTTGGGTGTGCTAATCTTGTTTTGTCTCTGGTAGTTTTTTACTTCTGGGTCTTGACCCTGGAATGTTAGCCCAAGCCAGTATTTCTCCAGGGGAGCTTTAAACATTTTCAAATGCATGGACCCATCCCAGACAAATTAAACCAGAATTTCTGAGGTTGTGATCAGAGTATTGGTATTTTTAGAAAGCATCCCCAGTGATCCTAAAATGCAGTTAAAACTGAGTCATTAGCTTATAAGTCAGTAAAGTTAAATAGAAATGTCTGACCTCATTGAGTTCTATCCCAGAAATAGGCAAGAAGAAATTGGCTAATTTCTTGAGAGAATGAACTTATGCATTTATTGTGAACAATAATTTGCTCTACCAAAACATTTGATGACAGATCAAATATTTAATTTGACCCTAAATGAAATGTCCAATTGACATAAAAAGCTCCTTATCTGGACGGTTAATATTTTGTGTGATATAAGATTGGATATTATCAGTTCTAAGTGAAAGATATATGATTGCCAGAGAAGGCCTTATGATTTTGGAAGAATTAATAATTTATTCTGGAATGGAAGTAGTTTAATCTATTTAATCGTATCTCTCCCCAAATAAAAAAGATGTAATTTTTGAAGTAATAAATATAAACAAAACTATTATAAGGATAATTAAAGGTCTGATATAAATGACTTCTAGTGAGTAAAATTTAACCTAAAGTTACTTTTGGAGCAACTTAGTGTATGAAGAAATCTATTCACATAATGGGAAAAAATACAAAAGAAAACAACTTTTATGGACTTTTTTCCAGATCTGTAGAAGTGAATGTTTTTCCCCAAATGATTTGAGTCATAATATTCTTAATATCTTAATATAAATATTTTTATTTTGCTTTCACATTAACCTGGAGTTTCCTTCATATAAAGTGGTGGCTACTCCCTCTTCATCAAGACTTTGCAATCTCTCTCTCTATATATATTAGTGACAGAGTAACTGAATCATCAGAAATTCAAATTTTGGATGCTGGTGTAACATTTTAACATGATTATCCAGAATTTCTAATTTATTTTCCCTGTGCTTTCCTCTCAATGTGCTGACTGGTAGAGATTTCTATCTTGCGAAGTTCTTCATGGTATTCACTATGATAGGTTACACCATAATATCAAACAACTCCAAGACCTTAATGGCTATCACAACAAAGCTTCATTTCTTGTTCACATATGTCCACTGCAGATTACCCGGATGTTGGGTCCACAACATCTTACTCTAGTCTCTAGACTGACAGAACCACTGCCATCTCTAATGTCGGTCACTCCGTAGCAGAAAGTAGATTAATCATGCCAGGCTTTTAAAGTCTTCCCGAGAGTTGACCATCACTGCCATTAATCTTTGTTGACCCTGGGCCTCCCTGGTGGCGCAGTGGGTTAAGCAACACACTATGAGGCAAACCGCAGTTACTGCAGCACGAGTTCGATCCCTGCTGCCGGCCAGGGAGGGGACCCACATGGCACAGCAGACCTCTCCTGCTGTGCCCGCTGCTCC